>CAXAMN010011137.1:103004-122955 GCA_963970005.1 Durusdinium trenchii
CAACGGCTCTCTCCAGAGCCTCTAGAAGGGGCTGCGGCGCGCGGAGTTGGCGCTGGGCCCCCCTGCGGTCGCGTGCGCTACTGCCATTGTGATTTGCATAGCAACGGCTCTCTCCAGAGCCTCTAGAAGGGGCTGCGGCGCGCGGAGTCGCCGCTGGGCCCCCCTGCGGTCGTGTGCGCTACTGCCATTGTGATTTGCATAGCAACGGCTCTTTCCAGAGCCTCTAGAAGGGGCTGCGGCGCGCGGAGTCGCCGCTGGGCCCCCCTGCGGTCGTATGCGCTACTGCCATTGTGATTTGCATAGCAACGGCTCTCTCCAGAGCCCCTAGAAGGGGCTGCGGCGCGCGGAGTCGCCGCTGGGCCCGCCTGCAGTCGTGTGCGCTACTGCCATTGTACTCACTCACTCACTCACTCACTCACTCACCTCACTCACCTCACTCACTCCACTCACTCCACTCACTCCACTCACTCCACTCACTCCACTCACTCCACTCACTCACTCACTCACTCACTCACTCACTCCACTCACTCACTCCACTCACTCACTCCTGCTAGCACTGCCCGCCGTGGTCGGGATAAGACCACTTGATAGCTTTGATGGTCGTTTCGAGCGTGTTACGTTTTGAAGGTCTCATGCGGATCTGATCGCAAAATCCAGAGCCTCCAAACTTCTCTCTCCGCCTCCTTCTCTCTCTCTCTCTCTCTCTCGTCCCTCTCATCCTTGTTCATCACATCACACACACCTCCTCCCTCCCCTCCTTCTCATCCTCGTCCATCACATCATCACTTATACTTAGCACAACCGCCTCATATACCTTCTCTCCTAACACTTCGTTCTTGACTTTTCATCTCACTACTCCGTCTCCCATGTGATGTTCATATACAACTGAAATTTGTAAAACTTATCGTGTGGGGTTATCCGGTCCTTTTATTTTTAGTAGTTAGTAGTTAGTAGTAGTCGTCGTCGTCGTCGACGTAGTAGTAGTCGTCGTCGTCGTCGGCGTCGTAGTCGTAGTCGTAGTCGTAGTGGCAGTCGCAGTCGCAGTCGCAGTCGCAGTAGGAGTAGGAGTAGTAGTAGTAGTAGTAGTAGTAGTAGAAGTAGAAGTGGAGGTGGAAGTGGAAGTGGAAGTGGAAGTAGTGGTAGTGGTAGTAGTAGTAGCAGTAGTAGCAGTAGTAGTAGTAGTATCAGTATCAGTATCAGTGTCACTATCAGTATCAGTAGCAGTACAGATATTTGTGCTCCAACAGTGCTCAAACTTCCAACTGATGTTCTCCTGTCTGGGAACAGTTCGTGATGGACATGAACTTACTAAGAGTGCGGGGGTGAGAGCACGCTTCATCGTTCGTAACCTTCAATATTTACATGCGTTCCAATTGTTTCCTGAGTTAAGCTTGCGTGGTTTGCCCGAGTTTTGTGTTGCGGGTCATTGGCAACAGTCATTGCTTTGCAACATGCAAAAAAGCCGAGGGACATCTTACGGACGATGTAACCAGGAAGGACATCCAGGAGAAGTGTTGCTGCAGCAGAGGTCGCTCTCTGATGAAGAAACTTTTAGTCGCGCAAGAAGTAGTAGTTGTTATAGTTATCAGTTTTCCTAAATACAAAAAAGGATGCCGTCAGCGCCGGCATCACGGCTGCGGCTGCATGCGTCAGGTGGGATGGAGCGCCAGAACTTGCAATTATTTGATCCATGAATCCTTGGCAAAGCTTAGGTGTTCTGGCTGCCAGTTTCCTCCTTGAAGTTGGGTCTCGTGACAATGCCATTTTGCATTGTTTTTGCCACGCGGCCAACACGGCCGTGTCGAGTTCTGGCGTCCTCAGCACGGTGCTGGCGGAAACTTTTGCACCCCACAAATTCCCAGGTAATTGAAGTGTTGGTATTGATCGGTTTTGCAGTTCAGCGGCAACCACTTTGGTCCTCTCATACTATTTGCAAACTTGACTGACGCTTTCCTAGTTTCTGGTTGATGGACAACATCTCATTTCCTATGTAGCTTGTGTCTACAGTTTGGTTGATGCACAGGGTAGACCACCAAAGAGATTTGAACAATTTTTTCAAACCGCAGCAACGACCTGGAATGTTGTTGTCCTTCATGGAGTTGCCGCTCTTTGGGATGAAGGGAGCACACAAGTCAACGCATTTAGTTGCTGAAGGTGCGCGACCGATGTTCGCCTAAAAAGCGTCAATCCGGAGTCAAGACGGATGATTAGGTGCTTGTACGAGCGACAGTGGCAGTTGCCGAATGGAAAAGTTCATCAGCGCAATAAGCAGGAGTTGTCTTAAAATTTGCAAAGATCACGGTGTCAGGCCTCGCGAGATCGTTTAGATGGCAAGCCTTTTCTTGGTGGCAACGCCTTGATTGACGCGGCCTGGAAACACAATTGTGACAAACACGTGGCGTGGCACGTAGTCAAGCATTTTGAGTCTTGAGGCTCTTGGTGAAGGTCTTTTTGGAAAAGTGCGGAGCACCAACGATCAGGACTATTGATTACCATGCGGATTAAGGTGGGTGCATTTCTTGGCAACCTGCAGGACAGCCCGTGGAAAGAAGCTCGCACGAAAGAGGGGCAGGCGAGAGATCAGAAACACGCGGCGATGTCGTGAAACAATTTGATCAGCCTTGGCAGGTCTACTACTACCATGCTGTCACGCGGCAAACTACCTGGGTGAAACCGCCTCCTGAATTTCCTTCTGAAGCTCTGGCTTGATTGGAACTGCTTTGGTTTATACGAGTGATTTTGACAAGCTAAGGGTGGAGGTTTCAAACAACAAAAAACTGTAGGAAGACGAAGTTCAGTTTGTTTTTTGCCTTTGGCCTTTGTGCATGTGTGGTCAACCAAGCCCTAGAGGTAATCACGTGACATCAAGGATTGTTGACGCCGCCAATCATCCCACTCACCAGCGACACGCTGCACTTAAAGCGCACACATGCTTCCCTTCCCCCAATGGCACGGGGCCACGGAACCCCACTTTCTTTCCACCAAGGCCGCGCCAATCCGCATGTCACAGTGACAGCATGAACGTAATTTTGCCACGCTGTGTTTTACACTAGCTGCAGCCATGTGACACCACACAGCAGAAATTGCCTTGGTGGAAAATGTCTTTGCGCGCATAGGGGGAAGCTACATAGCTCAAACTTGCCAGTCCTGATCCCACAGCTCCCAGAAGCTGCTTCTTCTTATGACAACATTGCCGGTTCTGAGCCCAGAGTTCAGAGCTCCCAGAAGCTGCGCGCCCCGAAGTTGCCAGTCTGAGCGCGGAGGTTGCCCAAAGTTCAAGAAGCTGCTTCTCACAGTCCACAAAATTCCCAGTTCTGAGCCCAGAGCTGAAGCTGCTTCTCACACTAGGTTTGCCCTGCAAAGTTGTGAGTTCTGAGCGCCCAGAACCACAGTTTCCCGTAGTGCATAATTGTACCCGTATCCGATATTCGATGACAGTTACACACATTGGCAACTTCCACTTTGATTTTCGACGACTGTTAGACACTTGGGCAACTTCCACTTTGATGTCGACGACAGTTACACCATTTGGCAACTTCCGCCTTGATTTTCGGCAGTTGGACGCTATAGCAGCTTCCACTTTGATTTTCGACGCCAGGTGCCCATTTTGGCAACCTCCACCTTGATCTTTGACGATAGTTACACGCTTTGGAAACTTCCAGTTTGCAACCAAAGCTATGCCCAGCCATGCAGCGCGCTGCGAAACCGCGCCGAAACATCGGTGCACCGTGCCGAAACATAGCTAGCTTTCACAACCGTTGGCGCGCGCATTCATTTTAACTTAGCCGTGCGCACCTTGATTTTCGATGGCAGTTGCAGTTGCACACTGTAGCAAAAGCCAGATTGATTTCCGACGACAATGTGTTGTGGCTTCCACTTTGATTTTCGACGACAGTAATACACTTTGGCAGTTCTTCACCTAGCTACTGTCCACGCTACCTCTTGAACTTCCCTTCTTCACTTAGCTATTGCCTACGCCTGGCTAGCTCTTTACTTGGCGACTGTTTACGCTAGCTCGGGGACTTAGCTAGCGCTGCGCTATAGCCACTGACCTCTCTACGCTGACTCTTCATTGAACGTAGCTCGCGGTGTGCGCGAACTGTTGCCTGATGTATGCATGCACGCACGCATGCATGTATGTATGTATGTGCGCACATATATACATATTTATATTTATATATTTATTTTTTTTTATTCGCTACACATTCGCAACTACGGAAGTTTCTCAACTGAACTTCTACCCATGCTCGAACAAGTCCGTGCTCAGAGGCTATATTTGTAATTTGAAGTGAAGCCACGAGCGTTTGGTTTGGTGCCCAGGGCAGTTTGAGCGGCGACCAACGACCCAAACTAGTGTCCAGCTTGCTCGCCAGTTTGCGCTGTAGTGGCGTTGTTTGTCAACCGATGCCCCGATGTGTTCTTTCAGTATTTGTTCGTGTGTTTTTCCATCTATACCTGATCTCTTCATTTGCTTTCATTTCACAAACTAACACAAAACCAACTGCTGTAATGCAAAATGCTGAGAATGAAGAACCATGGCTGAAATGAACCAAAAATGAAGGCGTAAACACCAAATGATAAAGCCACGCTAGTAACAATGATATCGGCAACCATACCCACATGAAAGGAAACCGAAGTCTAAACCACAACGCTCACTTTCAACGCGCGGCTCATGATTCGAGTTCCCATTGCAAGCTCTATATGATGTGTGTTTGGTTCATGTCCATTTGCCCCACCCTTCTCAACCAGTTGACTTTTGCTCCTTGCGAAACTCCAAAAGATCTTATAGACTCCTGACGAGGACGACGACGATGACGACGACGACTACTACTACTTCTTCTGCAAGCGCTACAAGTACTAGTACTAGTACCAGACTACGACAACAACAACAACAACAACTACTACTACTACTACTCCTGCTACTACTACTACTGCTACTACTACTACTACCACTACCATTACTACTACTAGTACTACTACTACTACCACCACCACCACTACTACTACTACTACAACAAGCTGTCGTCGAAAACGAAAGTGGACATTGCCAAAGTGTGTAACTGTCTTCAAAAGCGAGGGTTGTTGCCAAAGTGTGTGAGCTGTCCTCAAAAACCAAGATGGACGTTGCCCACAAGCGCGTAACTGTCGTCAACAACGGAGGTCGACGTTGCCAAAGTGAGGAGGATGTTGCCAAAGCGCATAACTGTCGTCGAAGCGAAGGTGGATGTTGCCAAAGTGCCAAATTGTGTAAAGTTGTCGAAAATGATGGTGGGAGTTGCCAAATGTGTAACTGTGGTCGAAAACGAAGGTGGCCTAAATTGCCACGATGTGTAGCCGTTGTCAAAAATCAAGGTAAAGTAAGTGTGTCTACAACTGTCATCGAAAACGAAAAGGGATGTTGCCAAGTGTGTAACAGCGCCGTTGAAAATCAAGGTGGAAGTTGCCAAGGTGTGTTACTGTCGTCGAAAACTAAGGTGGAAGTTGCTAAAGTAAGTGTCGTCGAGAATGGCAACTGTAGTAGAAATGGAAACTTTGTAGCGCACACGTAATGTCGGAAGCGGCTTCTGGGGGCTGTGGCCTCAGAACTGGCCACTAGGTAGCGCAAATCTAGCGTGGAAAGGCTCCTCGGAGCTGGTCTCGGAACTGGGTGTGGCCTCAGAATTGGCAACTTTGCAGCGCACATGGCAAGCAGCTTGGTGCGTTTGCGTGAGCACGCGCCATTCAGGGAAGGACCCGGGTGTACAGGTGGCGTGTTGCTGGGAGCAGGATGATTGGCTGCGTGCGCGACGCTTGGTGTTGCATTGTTGTGTCTATAATTTAAACGCGGCGCGCCGTGTGGCCACATGACGTCGACGCCGCTGTGCCATTCGGTTTTGCGCGGCCTCGGTTGAAAGCGTGCTTCCGCGAGCCCATGCCACTGGCGGAAGGAAAACACGCTGGTGTAAATTCGGCGCGTCGCGGGGGAGCGGGATGATTGGGGGCGTCCGCGCTTCGTTCTGCCGCGTTGTTGTATCTATAGTCTGTCGCGCGCTGGGCAGCCACATGATGTCAGCGATGTCGCTGCGCCACGCGGTTTTGCGCTGCCTCGCTGGAAAATGCGTTCCTGCAAGGCCGCGCCATGGGGGAAGGAGGAAGGCACGCTAGTCTAGATTCGGCGCATCGTGGGGGAGCGGGGTGATTGGCGGCGCGGGCGACACTGGATTTTATACGGTTACACTTAGTCTGTTTCGCCGACCGTGCGGGCGAATGACGTTTGTAATTGCAGCGTCGCTGACGCGGTTTTGCCCGGCCTCGGTGGAAAGTGCGTTTCTGCAAGGCTGTGCGACTGGGGGAAAGAACACGCTGGCGTAAATTCGGCGTGTCGCGCGCGATGCTTAATGCTACTTGTCGTATCTAGTCGGTTGCGCGCCGTGTGGCCAAACGCTGATGTCCCTGCGCCATTCGGTTTTGCACGGCCTCGGTGGAAAGTGCGTTTCTGCAAGGCTGCGCGACTGGGGGAAGGAACGCACGCTGGCGTAAATTCGCGACGCTTAATGCTACTTGTCGTATCTAGTCTGTTGTGCGCCGTGTGGCCAAATGATGTCACTGATGCCCCTGCGCCATTCGGTTTTGCGCGGCCTCGGTGGAAAGTGCGTTTCCGCAAGTCCGCGCCAGTGAGGGAAGTAGGAGATGACATGCTGGTGTACATTCGGTATGTCGCGAGGGAGCGGGATGATTTGCGGCGCGGCGCTTAATGGTACATTGTTGTGTTTAGTGTGTTGCATACCTTGTGGCCAAACGACGTCTGTGATGTCGCTTTGCCATGCGGTTTTGCGCGGCCTTGGTGGCAAGTGCATCTCCGTGAGTCTGTACCGTTGGTGGAAGGAAAGCACGCTGGTGCAAATGTGGTGACGCGGGCCGCAACCCACACTTTTACTGTGAAATTGCGCGTCGGCCTGTGTAAAGATCGATTGCGAGACGTTTTCGGCTCGGAAGTGGTGCGGTTGACGCCTCGTGATGGAAAAAGTCATGACTAGAAGTGAGGCACCTCCAATGCAACATGCCTTGCGACTTGCGCAATGGCAAGCCTATGATTGTTGGGGGCGAGGTGTTGCAGTAAGTGTAACAGCGAAACAAAAAACATTCAACCACTTGAGAATGAAAGTATTTCCTGATTGGTCCTGTTGTCAGAAGCAGGGTGTTTTAAATATTTTTGGGCGTAACGCACAATCGCCAAAAGTAAAGACCACAAGACTACCAAGTGAAACCCCTCAACTCGACTCGCTACCAGGCAGCGCAGATGATGGCAGGCGGCCCCACACCCACGTCTCCAGCTCGGTTCCGTCAGTGTCCGCGTTTCTTGCTTGGTTTTGAGGCCGAGGCGCGCAAAATCGGTCCAATCCCGGGGCGCAGGCGGGGGCAAGAGGTATGCAGACATGCGCGTTTGTTCCCCGCTCTTGGATTTGCAAAAGAACACCAGATATATACTGGGTCTTGATCATGGTGCTGCGCCCTGGCTTCAAACTTAGCCAGGTCAATGCCGACTCCAGATACATGCATGTAAATTTATTAGGTTGCACGTTCCTATAGCTCAGTCTGCGCTGAGTCGGGTTTGCGTTTCCCACTTGCTAAAGTTGCATTGAATCAAAACAAAGCCCAAAGGCTCTTTCTTTGGCCATTTGTCAACCTCCAAGTGTGGGGTGATTGGCAAATGGTTTGCAAATATAAGCAACATGACGCAATGGCTTGGTGAGGTTTCTCTAAGCCTCTAAGCAGCCAAAAATCCGATCCAACGAATACGATCCGAACAACACCCGCCAAAATGCTAGTCGTTATATAAATGTTTATTTCTTTGCGAAAGTTTCGCAGAGGTTTGGCATTTTGTTGTGAGGCCGGGCTAGGCGCACGCAGACCGTCAGCGTTTGTCTCCATGTCGCGTGTGTCTTTCACCTCGTGCCTGTGTTCCTGTCCTATTTCTCGGCGTAGAGCCTTTGAGTCAAAACCATTTAATCTCAGCAGGAGTTCTGATCTGTGATCAGTTGCGCACGCAAGCGTACATACACACATACACACGCATACACACATACACGCATACCTACATACATCCATCCATCCATCCCTCCCTACCTACCTACCTACCCACCTACATAACTACATACCTACATACCTACATACCTACCTGCCTACCTGCCTACCTGCCTACCTACCCCTACCTACTTACCTACTTCCCTACCTGCCTGCCTACCTACCTGCCGACATACCTACTTACCTACGTACATACCTGCATACCTACCTACACACGCACGGCTCAAGCCACGACTAAACCAAGCTGGCAGCCCCATAAAGTCCAGCTCGCACGCTTCCTGCCCTTCATCACGTGGGCACTGTGTCCCACCTGGTTGGCGCCGCCACTGACATCTCCCAGGGTCAGGACTTTGCTTTGCCCGCGATCGAAGGGTTCAAGACCACCTGCACTTTGTGTCAACTCCCGGGACACCGTGAACTCGACTGGGGCTTCATCATTCCCATTCACCCAGACCAGACCCTGACCTGTGATCTGATCCTGAAGACCTTGTTGAGGCTTCCCGCATCGAGGACAACATCCAAGGCGACAGAGCGTACACTGTTTGCGGGGGACAAATGCTCTAATCGGATCTGGACGGACAAGTTGAGAGAGGGCATCAGATGCAAACATTGCGGACAATGGTAAAAAACAGCCACCAATCCCAAACAAGTGGCACTGGACACGGTTGCGGCCTACAGGGACCTACGTTGTGGACTTGGTCTCAAGGTCAGCCCAAAGAAAACCGCTTTCGCGGCCACTGACAAGGCCACTGATTGAGCACTTCAGGAGCTCTTGGGACCTGAAGATCCTCCTGTGGCCTTGGTGATGAGAGACTTGCCCGACGGCGTCGTCTCCCTGTCATCAAGCAGCGGTTCCACAAGGCCAAGCGGCCAAGCAAAGGGGCGGCAACAATTGCAAGCCCACCTGCAAGGGCAGCCATATCCTTGGTACCATGTACGTGGACCCATGGCAGCTGCCATCACCTACCTTCGAGAGTGGGGCTGGACCACAACCGAGCTTCAACGATGGCATCGAGCGGAAACACCCTATATGTTGGCCGCATCAATTCAGATTCACCTGCAGCATCCATGGTGGCAAATCGAGAAGACCTTGCTCCAAGAAGGACGGCAACAGAGGATTCAGAGGGTAGCCAGCAAACCTCATCACCAGCACTTGCTCAAAAAGATGTCTCCTGAGCAACAGACCCATCTCAAATACCTCTGTTGCTTCCAAAGATTTATCAAGATTTCTCAAAAGAAAGTTTCAATACGTGTCTCCGTCACACAGACCACCGGCCAGTTGCCGCCATGGGCAGGGTCTGATTGACCTTGCGGGCGTCCGTGCTTCTTAACCTGCGTCAAGTTGAAGCACTTTCCAATGCTACCAAAAAGAGTTCATCAACGCCTTATACTTATGATGTACCTTACAGCCTAACTCTGAAATCTCAAGGATTCATTTAAAAAAAGAAAAAAAACTCACATATGATGACCAGGAAATGCAAAAGAAATGCATTAAAAAGAACACAAATAAGGCAGCTGGTCAAAAAGAGTGCATATCAAAAAGCAAAAAATGCAAAAGGAAACCAAAAAGCAAAACAACAGTTAAAAAACGCAAAACAAAAACGAACAAAACGCACAAAAAATGCACATGCACAACCAAATTTCACACACCACCTTTTTTGTGCATGTTTTTCGATGTTTGTGCGTTTTTTTTTGCGATGTGTTTTTGTTTTTTATTTTTGCGTGTGTTTTGTGCTATTTTTTGGGAGTTTTTTCGGTTTCTCAAGGAAACGCACAAAAATGAAAAAAACATCGCAAACAAAACGCAAATACAAAGCAAAACAAAGACAAAGACCAGAACGTGTTTGATCGCATTCGTTTTGCTTTTTGATTGCATTTGTTTTACATTTTTGTTGATGTTTGTTGCATTGTTTGTGCCTTTTTGGTGCATTTTTGTTGCATGTTTTGTGCATTTTTTGCATGTGTTTAGTGGACAAATGGTTTATTTGTTTTCGCAGTTTGTTTGTTTTGTGCATTCCAAGGCATCCTTTGGTGACTTGTTTTTGCGTTTTCTGTGCATCTTTTTCGGGATTGGTTTTGCATTTGTTTTTGCAATTTTTATGTTTCGCTGAGTCATCAGAACTAGCTTTAGCGTACATCATAACCTTATACGTTGATGTTGGCGCCGTAAAGTTAACATTGCTTTGAGCAGTTTTGATGGTAAACCACCAAAAGCCCTGGCACGACCCCCCGGCGACGTGGTTTTAGAGATAAAATGCATGGCGCGACCCCCCGGCAAGGCTTTGATGATAGTTCAAACTCCTGGCGCACCCCCCCCGGCAAAGGAATGTTGAAGGCCCCAAACCCATGGCACACACACCCGGCAAAGACATGTTGAAGGCCTGAACACTATGGCGCAACCCCCCGGCAAAAGCATTTAGAAGGCCCAAAAACCATGGCGCGACCCCCCGGCAACAGCATTGTGAAGGCCCAAAAACCATGGCGCAACCCCTTGGCAAAAGCATTTTAAGGTCAAAAAACAATGGCGCGACCCCCTGGCAAAAAGATAATTGTATAAATTAAAGACATTAAATCTTCTCATGAGGAGGGACCGTTGGGAAGAAGGGAAGAAGGGAAAGGTGTCCTAAAACATTCGGGGCTGTCGATTTACATGTGTTCATTAACAAAAGGATTTGTTTCGATCTACACTTTGGTGCAATCGAACTAGCATCTCCGTGGTTTCATTTCATCATTGCATTGCGTTGCAAAGCCTTGCCCGGATTTCACATTGAAGAGGTTGCCACTTGACAGTGAAAAGCAATCACAATGCTGTGATTCTCTAAAGGCGTAGGGAGAGCAGCTGTTGCTTGGCGCTCCTTAAAAGCTGTTTGGCCTGGGAGTTTGAGCGGAAACTTTCGTTGCGGGCGACGGGCGCTTGGCAATGCCGTTCAATCGCCGTTTTTATACTGGAGAAGCTTCCAGTGTGAGTAGGCGGGCTAGCACAAACAGTTTGTTTCAGCGTTTTTCCTTCTGTCCTAACAATCGGCGCAGAATGTAGAGCTTTCCTTGGACTCGCGTTCCAATTCCTGTTGGTCAGGTCGCGGTCACCCCAAAGACTGTTTCAAGGTCTTCAAGAGCCCAATGGCGGCTTTGGGATCGGGTGTCCGCAGCGGGTCTGCACAAAGATTCACGTGTTTGTTTGTTTTGCGCGGCGCAAGGAACTGGACATGGCTCGACTTGATCTTGGCATGTTTTGACCCCGCCCCGAGGAAGGCTTTTCAGTGGTGCGAACGGAACTTCGGAAGTGCCGGTATCGATCCAGAACGTTTCCGCACGCCTTTGCGACATCCGCTGGTTACTTGTGGCTTGTGATTTGCGATTGCTTTGACAATGTTTCATAATGTTTCATCACCCAGCTCGCACCACGACATGTTTTTGGCGCGAGCGTGAGAGCAGGTTGTCAGTACGGCGTGCTCGTGCACTGGAGCTCCAACTCATGCCTTGCAGAATATTCTGGGAGAGATGAATTTACGGGAGTGTTGTTCATCGGAACTGCATGTGCCTCGCCTGCTTGTAGAGTCTTGTTGCCAATTACAATCCATTTGACCTTCCACCTACGCATGGTCTAGCGTACTAGTATGGCCTCTAACTCTAACCTACTAGCGATGGCCTCCACCCTAGTAGCTACTTGTTACTAGTAATGGCCTCCAGCCTACTAGCAATGGCCTGTAAGGCTCCAACTCGCGAATGGTTCCTGGCGAATTTTAGTCCTGAGCGGTGTCACTCTGATGTTAAGCATGCAAGGACTCTTTGCACTTTTCTTCCAGCCAAGTTGTCAGAGAACTCGGAGTCAAAGGAGTCATATCAAATCTCAGTTTTGCGTAGCGGCGTAGCACAGGACGGGAGGTCACTGCTTCGTCGACCAGAAAAGCATGCCTGCGCTCCCTGCTTTCGGGGAGAAGGCATGATGCAAACTTGTGTGGCTGTGGCGGGATTTGTGTCAAGCAGATTTGGAGAAAGCCTCTAGACTCTAGAGTCACCTACTTGACATCTCTTTAGATTTTTTGCAGGCGTGCTCAAAGGGCAATCCTTTTTAGAATAAAATTGATTCTGCCTGTTCCAGTGGCACTGGCAGGATTGGGAGCGAGAAGATATATTCTGCTGTGGGTTCACCTGCAAGATGTTTTCAAGCGAGTCTTCAATCCGATATTCCCATGTCTGTATCACTGACATGTTCGAAGAGAGCAGTGATGTAAATCGTCATGCTTCGTAGCTGCAGCCAAACGCATGAAATGAATCTACTGTTTGTTGTGTCAAATCCGTTTTTTTTCAGTGGAACTCGGACTGTGTGGCCAAGGCATGGAAGGTTATACCGTTTCTGGAGTCATCGCGCCACATCCGTCGCCGGAAGCCGAGGTGCCTATATATTATATTATATTGTTATTGTCCATGGTGTTGTTTCAATCGCTCGTCGCTCGTCGACTCGTGGCCAAGTTTTTGAAGGGATTGATTTGGGCCTCTGTTCACCATTTAGTCACAGGCCCAGGACCACGTGTCAAATGTCTAACCCCGCCAGGGCCTACGCGCTTGAAAATGTCAGTGGATGTCTAAAGCGAGCACGGAACGCTGATGATTTCTTGGCCTCTGAGTTTAAGGCGTGAGAGTGGGTTCAGTCTGTTGGCAGCCTTGTTGCCACTTGTAGCCCGGCAGTTTCTAGCTGCAGCCTAGCCATGTGAGTCGGTTAGACCTTGGCTCACTGGCTCAAACAAGGTCCTGTGCTGCGCCAGTGCGGAGTCCAATTGACAACTCGTGCGGTTTGGATGACTTTGTTTGAACAACATGGATCCTGGATCATGGTCACGGTGCCCGTTTTCATTTTCAGTCGGCTTATCGACGCAATACAAACCAAATCATTTTTTGTTGCACAAGAGCGCAGCAGCGCAACAGTGATCTTGATTGCACGCAATGCCGTTCTTCTCCGGGCTGTTGTCCTGTGGTCGCCTGGCAACTCATGGCGCAGACCGACCAAATCGACGACTTCCGGAGGTCCAGCGGCAAACCGAGGACAGCGCGGTTGCGGAGGTTGATAAACAGGAAAGAGTTGCGAGGCAATACAGATCTCATGGGGAGGCTCACTCGAAGTTCGTCCGGCTTGGGATCCAGCAAGCAAAGCTGCGGAGAGTGGCCCAAGTCACCAAAGCTCATCATGACGACAGGAGCAATCTTGTTCGTGCTGTGTTCGGTGACTGGCAGCACAAAGCAACAGCCAGTGGGACCTACAAAAGCCAAAGCAAGGCCATTTACACCAACAAGTATGGAAGCATTGATATCTTCGACTTCAACGTCAACTGCAACAGGTCTCTTGCCAGACAGAAGGCGCTTGGTGTATGGAGTCATGTTTGCGCCCAGATCAGTGCTCTGAAGAGATGGATGCAAAAATCACCAGCCCGCACTGCCACAGTTTCATGGCAGCATTCGCATTGGGCCAGGGGCCGGGATCTGGGATTGGGGACGTGATGAGTGATGAGTGATTTCTTCACTTGGATGGCCGTAGTAGTTTTCTAGGCTCTAGACCAGGATCGGCAAATGGTAGTTTGATCCACCGGCTCTCCTGTTTGCAGGTTATCCTGGTCGCAGATGACACAGCCGTTTGGGTCAACAACACGGCTGAGAAGGTCACTGTCAAAGAAAACGGCAACAGCGGCGATGAAGGCAATGGCGATGACAATGTTAATATCCGCAAGAAGGAGCAAGTGGGCATGAAGCGAACAAGTCCTTTGTTGGGGATGCTCCAGCAGATCTGCCTGAAACGGTCTGATGGGACAATTGACTGTGTTTCTCTTCATTCCCCATCCCAACTGCTGCCAAGACAGAACGCAGGCACAATTCTGAACCGTATCCGGAGATGGGCGCTTTATTCATCTTCCGGGTGTTCTGAGTGGTTGGGAGGGGAAGAGCTCTACGAATTGTTTCGGAAGGTTCCGCTAAAAATGCTGATTTGGTGTCCGGGCCTTATTTGCACAACCGTGAGAATCTTTTACTGTACTTTGGTTCTTGGGTTCCTTACTCCTTAGGCTGAGATGGCCATGTGCACTTCAGTTTGAATCGGTGACTTCTATGTTATTAAGTACATATATGATATAATGATATATGAATATAATATGCATCTGAATGATTTTATGATGTGATAAATTTGTGCCTTCCCACTTCTTCCGCTGCAGGTGGAGATTCTCTACCTGCGAATCACTGGTGCCAGGCCGCTGAATTGCAAGCATGGAAGGAGAAGATTGAGTCTGGCGATTGCAATGCCAGAACCACATTTCACATCTCCGTCAACTGCCTGCACCATACCGCTTGCCTTGCAAAGAAGCCTGGCCTCTTGAGCGTGGAGGGCGCTTGCTCAAACTTTGTCCGCCTGGCCCGTGCCATGAAATCAACCAGATTTCAAGAGAGGTTTTCAAAGGCCTGTGAAACATTGGCCCGGACCATGAAACGGCGGGTGGTGCCCTGTTTGCCCTCTAGGGTTGATAGCTGGCTGCGGAAATTTCAGCCTTTCAGGGAATTGGCTTTTGGTGGAATGGATGAAGGGTCTCGGTCCCTTTGTCTTTGCATCTTCAACAGCCCCTGGTTTGAAGATGATGGTGTGCACATCAATTGTTCATCCTCTGCCAGCGACTGGTGTCATTGGTGTGGGCCTGGTTGCTGCTCCGACGAGGAACAGTTCAGGGTGAAGCTGAGGGTAGCTTTGAGGGCTATGTTGCAGAGTTTCCCTTCCGTGCCTCTCTTGTACAGATGGAAGCACTTTGAACCCTGCTTGCAATACATCATCCGAGGAATGATGGTGCAACGAGTCCTTGTCTTTTGTTTGAATCAGTGCACATCCAAAGAGAACGCGGCGGAGCTCGAGGCCCTTGATGAGGACTCGCCAGATTTGAGTTTTTCAGTGAAACAAGAAGTGCGGCTCAGCAAGGCAGTCTCAATGCTGGTTTCAGAGAACTTCTATGTGCCTGGCACCCGTTTTCAGATGGTGTTTTTTGCTTCGGGTTCTTGTTTGGAGCTTTTTGCTGGATTGGCTTGGGGCTTGGCGGCTTGGGGGTTTTCAGAAGCAGTTTGCTTGTAAGGTGAAGATGGGGGTGTTGCTCATGGTGGCGACTCCTTTGTCAATCTTTATGGATGAAGTCTCGTTGTGTGAAACGGCTCGGCATCGCTGGCTTCTTCGTTCCAAAGGGCTTTCGCTCCCCACTTCGCATTGCACATCGAATGCCAGCGACATAAAGCAAATGAACTGGGAACTGCTCGGTGGCGCCAAGGCCAAGAATGTGGTGGCTGAATATTCTTCAGTTCTCCTGTCTCCGCCTGACAATGTCATTACGATGCCTTTCAACATGAGCCTCTCTGACTACTTTGGCCCAGTCTTCGAGACCATGTGCGATACCTTCTACCGCCTGTGCTTGAACTCGCAGAGGCTCCAGGCTCAGATCTTGGAGATTCACTTCAAAGATGTAAGTGAAGCTGCAGAGCGGCTGAAGGAAATAGCAAAGCTGCCCAAATGTTGCACTGGGGATTCGTGCACTCAGGCGGGCCTAAAAATTGAAAATATGTTTCTGTTTGAAGTCACAAACTATAACAATCGACAATGAACATTGCAAGTTTCAGCTTGATTGAGCGCGTCTTCAGCTTCAATTCTTTTTTGGGCAGGTTGCTTTGAGGGTCACACGATGTGGCAATGACATCTCAATGGTTGAAGCGGTTATGGATCTCTTTGGGGAAACTTTGCTTCTACTGCCGGCTTCTTCGGTGGGAGTGGAGCGTCTCCACGCGAGCACGCAAATAAATGCCACAGCACACAAGGCAGGAAGGACGCATGAAGTTATCCAGGTGAATAGTTACGTCATGAGTGCACATCTGGAGCGTTCCAAGATGAGGGAGTTGCTGGAGCCAGAGTTTTTTGGCCCAACCAACATCAAAGCCCATCAGCTGCTGGCAAATCGAGTCATTGGCCATACTTTGACTAGCCGTCCTGTCACCAGCATTCGGGGCGATGATTCAAGCGAGCTGCCTGAGACTATAGAGTGCCTTTGGTCTTTTAATGTTTTTTGTTGCAGCGGTTTCGGGCTGGGTCAGGGTGGGTGAGCAGTACCTTCTCCAGACTCATTCATTATTCATTAATTAATTCATTCATTCATTATTCACTCAAGTCAATCTGCGGGTACGGAGCGGCAATGAAGCCTTTGAGGAAGAAGAGGCGCATTTGTGGGCTCAACGCCTACGTGCAGAGCCAGCTCAAAGGATGTGGCTTGAGGATTGGATCTGACGAGTACCGGTGCAAAGTGCGGGAAGTTCACAGCGCTTGGAAAAGCATGAGCGACATTGACAAGGCAGAGTATGATCAGCTTGCGTCATCTCAGCAAGAGCAGGTTTCTGCACTAGCAAATTTACCATTGTCAGCACAAGTGCCGGAGGGCTCTCATTTGCTCTTCGGCTTTCAATAAGAGCATTCGGAATTCGTGTTCCCATGTCTTTCCTTTGGTATTTGGTTTTGTTCGCAAAGAGGCGAAAACATTCTGTCAACTTACTACACAACTCAGGAGCTCGAAGCAGGAACAACGCCGAGGGCAACAACGACTAGACAAGTCTTTGGATGGCCTGTCCACGCATCCTTGTTGGTCTGCTGGCCTCGGCATCTCCTCTGCTTTGTCCGCGCTAAAACCAGAACTTGTGCTGAATGTCGATCATGAGGCAGCTGCAGCAGCTTTGAAAAATGGATTCGGCTACGAGAAGGATGCAGAGGAGAATTGTCCGGGCGTGAAACCTTTGTTCAAGTCTTGTGTTGAACTTCACCCAGGGCTTTGTCGCAGTGATGTCCTGTACGATCGCGTACTGTTGCTGGTGAACCAATGGAAAGCGCACCTCGAGATTGAAGAGCTGTCTGCACTCACGCTGTTTCAACTAGAAGTTCACATTCCGCAGTCTGCTTCTGCGAAGCCCGCGCCGGAGTTTGCCATCAAAGCACGAAATTGGTACTTGCTTGGCAGTGTGCGCAAACGACCTGTGTGCTTCATCCTTGCCAAATTCATACCGCTTGGAGACGGGACAGGTTTGTTAGTGCCAGAGGTTGATGCTGCCCATAAGCACTTTACCTTGCTGACGTGCTATGAGATCCTGCTGGCTTGTTTGAGACTTGCAAAGGAACTATGTGAGGACAAGTGGGAGGCAATGCAAATCCGTGTCAGCTCTCATGCGTACGAAGTTGTGGGGTGCTCTCAGACTCCGAACCACTTGAGTGTGGGTGGTGAAAGATCGGCGTTTATGCTGGGACCCAGTCTTGCTGTGCCGGTAGCTAGAAAACCCCGGGCCCCACAAGCAGCAGCCGGTCTACGTTTTGGTTTGGATGCGATATTGGTGCCTGCCAAGAAAGGCAAAAAGAGGAAGCGAAAGCAAAAGGCCACGGCGTGTGATTTGCCGCAAGAGGGATCAGCAGCCATGGCCCTGTCTGCTGATACCGCATTTGATGCGCGCTTTTTGGGCAATAGCTCCGACTCCGACAACGCCAACGACTTTGGTGCTGGTGAGTGGACCGACGTGGCTGACACTGGCAACTTTGATGCGTTTCCAGCCAAGTTGAATCTGATTCAGTACAAACAGCTGAAGGAAGCCGTCAAAGCTTCCAAAGGATGTGAAGAAGATGAGGCAGAAGAGGAAGCAAACAAAAAAAACATCCTCTGCATCCTCTGCAAAGTCGTCGTCTGGGACAGCATCCGGCAAGTCTAGTTCTAGCAAGCCACCTGCTTTAGATTTAGCAAGGGCGGGTGAGTCTGACCGCGAATCCCAGGCTGGCGCTGGTGCATTTTTCAACACTCGACTTGGAATCATAGCCATGAACCAGGTCAAGCGAAAATGCGCCTGCTGCATTTGCAAGCAGGCGCTGGTTAGGGATGAAACTAGATTTCAAGTGTCTCTGGACTTGAAAAAGCCAGAGAAGTCAATTCATCCAGGGTGTGCAGCTAACTTGCCTGAAGCTGTATTGCGCCCATCCTTCGAATGGGTTCGTGAGCAGTTGGGGGGCAAGTCTGGCATGAGGCACAGTGATAGTGATTCTAGAATCTTGACAGAGACTAGCCAAAGGCTGCAATGCATGATGAATGCATCCAAATCCTAGCCCTAGCTGGATAATCTCCGTATGAAAGTAGGATGAAGCAGTAGAAGTAAAAGTTAATGATTGGATATTCAGCCACACTGTCAAACGTCAACCTGTCTTGAATTGTTTCTCACCTCGATTGCAATTTGGATTTGGATCTGTTGCCTGTTGCTGTTCGCAATAGGGTGAATCCGTGCGGGACGAGTCACGATGCGGGAAAAATATATCGATCTAGATCTGATGGCTCCGCAAATGACTGGATGTGCAGAGCAAACTTCTGCGTTTTGGTTGGTTCGAGTCCCCAACTGTGATTTGATTTTAATCAGATGTATTATATTATATGCATCTATATTTATATATATCATATCATATAATTTATGGCCCATGGCTTTTTTGTTTCAGGCGCCGATTGACTTCCTCCTGCGAGGGAAGTTGCCTTCTGGCGACCAGATTGGGCTGCAGCTAATGGAAGACTACATGGTCAGAACTGTGGTTGTGCGGCGTCTTGACAAGAAAATTCGAGGTAGGCAATCAAGATCCAAGCGGGGGAGTCCGAATGGGTCAGGCAGGATGTAGGCCCACGAGTTGAAAGGCGCAGGTAATCGAATGGCGTGATTTCGGAATTTGGAAAGAGATCCAAAAAAAAAATATTGTGTTTCCTTTTACTTCACGTGGTTTTAGCATGTTGCATAAATCCAGCGCAAAAAAGTCACTGACAAGGCAGGTTTTGGGGTCCTTAACGTTTGACATCGTTTGACTTTTGTTCGAAGGGCCTCTTTACTAAGGTCGCAGGCCCCTCTAATCCAGTCCACCTATTAATAAACACGGGCCCCCCCCAATATAAAAGAAAACAATCCGGTCGCATTTTTTCCAATAGGGGGTCCCTGAAATCGGGGGTCCAAAATAGGGTCACCTGGGAAGAGCTTCAAAACCAAAAGTCATCCAGAAAATACTGATTCTTCATTAGACTAACAACCAAAGCTTTGGATTGGAAAGGTGATGTCGCTGTGCCATGTGGTTTTGCACGACCTCGGAGGCAAGTGCATTTGCGTGAGTCCGTGCCATTGGAGGAAGGAAAACCGGCTGGTGTAAATGCGGCGTGTCACGAGGGAGTTTTGGGGGAACCTAATAAAAAGACTACACCCAAAATCGACCATGTTGGTAGTTTAGTAGCGGTTTGAAAGGGCGGTAATTTAAAAATAAATATATATAGATAAGCCGAATTTAGGGCTTCGGACTACTCGGGATTGGTCTCTAGTCTAACCGAGTCAGAGTCATAGTCATCAAACTCACCGACATCGACCCACAGTCAGAGTCACAGTCTAAGTCACTCGTCACTTGACTTGCACTCAGGTCAAGTGACTTTGGGCTGCCCATGGTCAGATGCAGACTTTATTTTGTTGGGCTTTTGAAGTCCGAGCAAAACACCGAAGCGACGATGGACCTTGAACTTTGTGATTGGTTTTCGTTACGTCGTTGGAAGAACGGAGGGGGAGGCAAGCTTGATTTCCCGTGCTTGCCAGCAGGACATGATTGCCAACATGATCAGTGAGACATTCTCTTACTCCTGTGATGAACGGGGCACAGTGGAGCAATTCATGCATTGGGTGGGCCTGGCCAATACGGACTTTCCAGAACAGGAGCGCTGACTGTTTGAGATCCTAAATGTGCATCTGCATCGACCTTTTCTGCCCGGGTGTCAGCTTTACAGCGGTCCTTGACGGTAGGTGCCTGTTGCAGTCCAGGTTCCTGTTGCACTCCTGTTGCACT
>CAXAMN010011137.1:125485-143928 GCA_963970005.1 Durusdinium trenchii
TGATGAGGCCAAGCAGAATGTCCGTCGTTGGGCAGACTCTGAGGCTGAGAGTGAGGCCAAAGGTGAACTTGTGTCACCTGCTGCGGATGCCCACACTGAGCGGGAAGAGGCCAAGCGGTTGAAGTTTGACATCTTTGACGAGAACCCTGCCTCCTCATCAACCCGCTCTCTCAAGCGTACAACTGCGCCTGCTGGACCGACTATTCCGAATCCTCCATCTCCAAAGCACATTCCAAGTCCGAAGAGGAGGCGAACAACGTTGCCAAAGCCGGATCTGACTCAGACTGGGGGTCAGGAAAGCCAGGACATTGCCGGCCTCACCAAGAAGGACCTTGACGTGCAAAGGAAGGCGGATGAGACCTTCACCAAGACCAAGCTATCCTTCTCTTCTGAGGAGATTTGGAACAAGAAGCTGAGGAAGCGAGCCATTGACGCAGCAGTGAAGTCCATGAATGGTCACATCAGCGCCTTGCTTCCGTTGATGAGCAAGTCCTCGAAGGCTTCAGACCTTTCATCGGAGATCCAGTTGTGGACTGATGACCTTCAGAAACGCTTCGACTTTCTGCAGTCCATCCGCTCAGACCCTTTTCACTTTGTGGGTAACAAGATGACAGCAGCCGAGATGGAGGTGGTTCTTGCAATGAACATGCCAATGGTAAACAACCTCATTTTGCAGTCTGCAGCTGAGGCAGCCAAAGGTCTTGACCAGGACTCCGGGTTTCGGATTGATTTGATAAGTCTTGCGGTAGCTCTACTACTACTCTTGCTAACTAACCATGAGTCATGAGTGAGTGAGTGGGTGATAGCAAATGAAGCTACACGCTGAAAGTGAAGTGCAAAATGGAAATTCACAGAATACCGGCGCTGAGCATCAGGAGCACAAGCAGAGCGACTCAGCACGAAGGTTGTTCGCCATGGCCTCCTGTGCTCAAACTGGAATCCTCAATGTCAATCTCATCAGGCTGAAGGCGAGCCGTGAGAAGACGCCGGAGGTGGGAGAGGAATTGGGCAGTTCAGTGGCTAGCAACACCCAGCTGCAATTGTTCCACATGTTCATCGACGAGGTGTCCAAAGTGAAGACCACTCCGAAGTTCAAACAGCTGGTGAGCTTGCGCACGGCTTAGTCTTGGTCGAGGCTGTAATTCCTTTCGTTTCATCCATGGTTCAGGTTCAGGGTCACATTAGGTCCAGCTCTCAAGTGTGTTAGAATCTATTCTGCTCGGTGATCAGGTGCCCGACAGCCAGGTTCGACATCAGCGCCCTGAACTCTACATGGACACCACCGGTATCAGACCTGGCATCTGGGGCTGAGCACAGCACAGCAGTGCTGTTTGAAATGCAAGTGATGAGGGCGCTCTTGACTGACTGGGATCAGGCAGAGCCAGAATTTATCGCACTTCAAAATTTGGCAAATTCGGAATGCTGAAGCCTCAAATCTGAGTTCTGCAGTCGCTTGTTGGGCTGCGGGTTATGTTATGTTACTGTTTTGTCAGGCTTCTGTCCTGGAACTTCTTGTCGCCAAGATGGCGACCGAGTTGCGGAGCCAGTTGTCCGTCCGGACCCAGTCGTTGCTCAGGGCGACAAATGGCATTATGAAGTCAGTTGGCTGCAAACTGGAACACACATTTCAATTCCATGTAACATGGAGTCATTGAACCCAGTGGTGCACCCTCAACACCCCGATCATCCCACAGGCAGCGTGTATTTGAGTGTTTGTATGATTTGAAATGTGTATTTGTATGTATCTGATCTGTCTGTACCTGCATCAGCGCAAGTCCCTCCGAGGCAGCTTTGGCAATTGATGGAATCCGCCAGCAAGAAAGCTGTGACTCCTAGTTCAGTGGTGCAAGAGGCTGCGACGGCTTTGGAGGGTTTTCCACAGGCTCTGGTTGACGCTGCTGCCGCCTCTCCGGATCAGAACTTCCACAAGTTGCTGACCCAGGACGGATGGTCTTTTTGAAGATTTTTACCAGTTGCCAGTGAAGGTCGTGTCAGGGCAGTTTGGGTTCCGGGTTCGCGGATGCGCTGTTGGTTTCCCTGCAACTTTTTATGATTGGCAATTGAAAAACAACGTTGAATTATGTAGGAGTCGTGGCCGGCCATTTCTCGGGTCTTGTCTTCTTGGAAATCAATCAACGCCATGCCCCAAGCTTCAGAGCTGGACAAAGACAAGCTGGACTCTCTTCAGCGCAGTGTGGTTCACCTGGTTCCTTGCATTGCTTTGATTAGGGTGTCAGTTTTGTAGTTGTAGCTTTAGCTGTGGGCTGTAGGCTGTAGGCCTAGGTAACCGTGACTTACTAGACTGCTAGTTACTGTCACTGTCACTGTCAGAAACTAAATAGATTCATCGAGGAATTATTGCTCAAGACCTATGGCCTCAAGTTGGCAATCGACCACTTCTCGAGGGCCACAGCGATTGACTTGTTTGGCAACTACACGGAGCATCTGAAGGTGAGGAAGGTGGACACATGGGAGCTGAAGAACTTGGCGGTGTGGTGCCAATCCCATGAGGCGCACCAAGCTTCATCATTTGGTCGAGTCTTTGCCACTCATTTACAATCTACACATAAGTAAATTTGATCTTAATTCGTTAGAATTGGAACGCCTGCAGCCTCTGGGCACCAGCTGTGAAGTTTAGATGATGCCAAGTGACCCAGCGCAGGTGCTGCCAGCTGGCTGCCAGCTTTTGGCCCTGCTGAGCGATCTCTACAGTGACTACTGTACGGCAAGTTCAGCTGTTGAGCAAGTGGAGACAGTCAAGTGCAATGTTGAGAACTTCACTGCCGCTGTGAGGGCAACAGTCAAGTTCCGCACCAGCAAGAAATTTACGGACATCAAGCAGGATATTCATGAGCTGCAGAAAGGCACATGCTTTGGCTGCTGTGCGCCGACCACAAAAAATTGGTTTGAATCTACCCTGCTGATGTTTAAAATACGTTTGTTTTTGCTGGAAAAATACAGAGGGTTTCATGTCGGCCCTGCGTGCCAGGTTTGGGCAATGGCACAGCCGATGGCGATGCTTCAGAGCTGAAGGGCTTGATTGCTGCTGCCGAAACCTTCACCAAATTGGCGGAACACTTGAAGGGAAAGCATATCACTTGGCTGCGACAGCTTTTGAAAACTGATGCTGCTGCTCATGAGGATCTTGGGTCGATGTCCGTGACCAATCGTTCGATGCTTGAGTTCGAAGCAGATCAACTGCTCCGAGGCTTGGTTGCTTTGAAGGAGTTTAACGCGAAGAGGGAATCCATGAACGCAATGATCCTGACAAGCGGTGACGAGCTGAACGAGTTTTGTTCTGGCTACGTGCCCCTTGCCAAAGCCATGGAGTCTGATTCGCAGTGTGCAGCGCTGGGAGTGGAGAACGGTTCTGAGCTTGTCGCTGCCGCTTCTGCTGTGATTGAGCGCTCCGCCCGGAAGCTCACGGAATCCCTCATTCAGGCAAAGACTAAAATCACCGACAGCCCCATGTTCGGCCGCCAGCAACGTCTGGCCGAGTTGCTCAAGTCGGATGAGTTGGAGTCTGACAAGATGAAGGCATTGCTCCCTACTCCGGATACTTACCAGCAAGACGAAGTGTTTATGAGTCACGTATCTCAAGGCGCGGGGTATTTTCAGCCAGGATAGGATAGGATAGTTGAAAAAACACTTCCACGCGGTTCAGTCAGGTTCAGTATGTGTTGCGCGCGTCTTCTAGATTCAGATTTGTTTTCGTGTTGGTTTACTGTTTACTGTATTTTAACAGAAGATGTGGCCGCACAGGCTGCGTTGATCTGAATAAGTTCGAGCAGGCCATCCGCCTGGCTTCAACATGGCTCACCTCCAAGGAGGTCTCACGTGGCAGTGTGGGAGATGCCATTGGTGAGCTCATGACGCAGTTCAAGACAGAACCCACAGGCAAGCAAATTTCGCAGAACATTTGCAACATGTATGCAGCTGATTTGGTCGTCAACTTCGATGCCAAGACCCTGGTTCAAGAGCACCAGAAGTTTCACAAGTTCATCACAGGCACCTTGAATGTGACAAAGAAGGAGTTGGGCAAGGTGCTGATGGATAGGTTGGACAAGTTGGTGAAGGAGTGCAAAGAGAAGGACAGTGGAGCTGAACACCTTCCCATTCGCTTTGTTCCAAGGTTTATAATTCCGCCGACATTCCGGTTAATCAAAAAAAAGACATGGAAAAAATGCTGTTGGTATGGAAAATTCATTCGTCGTTCCTTCTGACACGGTTTTCCGGACGCTTCCCCATTCCGATTCCTGATCAAAATAAACTTGACTGCCGCTTCAGGACAAGACCAAGAGGGTCAGTGACTCACTGGCATCACAAAGTGATGCAGAATCTATGGCACCGCCGAAGACGATTCCGACGGCCAAGAGGACCCGGAAGACTGGAAAAACTGCCGATACCCAGTCTCAGAACTGAGAAGGCAGCATACAGCTGCGAGAATGGCCCTTAGAATTTTTGGCTCTGACGCTGGTTCCTGAGACTGACCCACACAAAGCACCATGGCCCATAGCCGTACAGCCGTGTAGGCCCATAAACTCTTTTTATAACAATTTCGTAGCAATTGACAGGAGCCAGATGCATTTTTCAATTGAATTGGGGCGCCATACTTGATGGCACTCCCGCCTGGGTCGGCTGAAAACAAGCCACGATTCTTGGGCGGTGGATGCAAGCATGTTTTTCAGACGTGCTTCATCCATTAGATTTAGATCCGTAGGCTTCCAACCACGCCACGGAGTACAGAGATCAGCGATCAATAGACAGTGCAGCGCACCCTTGCCTTTGGCCAGTACAATGGCCATATGTGGGCGGCAGGGTGCGAACTAGCAGACGCAGCAAAAAGTGGCAGGTGAGGGATCGGGATTATGATTGTGTTTTAGCTCCGTTCCGATTCCCGTGCTATGCGTTGCAAAGTCGGTCAACCGAACGCCTAAAGATGTTGAATTGCACCGGTAATTTTCCAGGACCTACCAGACAAGCCCATCGGGGGATTGCCTAGCACTTCACAGCAAGAGGTTCGCCGGAACAAGAGAGAACAAGCGATTGGAAGCATTCCGGACTCCGTGTTTTGCGAGCGCTTTGGCCCGATTCGGGTTCGGGCTCAGATTCTTTCTTTGGTGGGGAGATGGAGTTTTTTCTAGATTTGCTAGGGATCTTTTCTGCAAACACAGGTGCCTTGCCAAGCCTTAACTTCTGAGGCACGTCATTTTGGGCAAAAGGCAGGATGGACGAAGGAGTGTGGCCGCGTGTGATCAGGCCTTTGGAGGAGTGGACCATCAACATGATCTATCATGTTGTGAAGAAATCTGGGAGGGATGTGGACAAGACCTTTGTGGACATCTCCAAATCCTTTGAGCGAGAAGCCTGGCGTTCTGACGAGTTTTCTCCTCCGCCTCCTGGCAAAATGCTCCACGCTTGGCCCGATTCGGCGTACTTTTGAACATTGGCAATGCTGAAGGCATTTTATGGCCAAGCAATGTGTTGAGTTGAGTTGCTCCCGGATTAGAGAGGTAGAGTCAGAGCATGATCCCAAATTCTGCTCCGGCTCATGTTCATTATTTCCATTCAGGCTCACGACGAACTCCCGCATCTATTGCTACAAGCGGGGGAGGCTTTTGTCTGGAGAGGAACTGCTCAGCTTGCACCTGGAAGGAAATAGAACTAGACTAGAACTAGAACTAGAACTAATTGAAATGAATTGAAATGTGTGAGTGAAATGGCAGAAGGGGCACAGATTGCATTTAGAAACATACCGTGTCCCTGAGGGAAATTAAGGCCTAAGGCTGTGTCAGCGCCCGTCTTTTCTGTCCCGCTTCCCAGCTTCCCAGGCATGGCTTTGACCTTGGGCGGCTGAAGATGAAGCGCTTCCGCAAGAGTGGATTGTATTCCCTCCTCTGCGGCAATTGTATGTCGGTGCCTGTAGTTGGAAGTGTCTTGCAGGCGGTTGCTTTGCTGCACTTGAGGTGCCAAAAAAGTAGCTGGAGTGAGTCGCTGATGTGATGATGTGATGTGACCAAATTTGAATCTTGAGTTTGAAAGAGTTGTTTTGATATGCTTTGATCGACTGAGGTGCTGATGTTCGCTGATTTCGGAGAAGACAAGCGCCACTTGTTGATCGCTTCCCAGCCATCTCCAGAGCGCCTGCTTGGCTCTGAGTTCTGGTTTCCCCCCAGCCAAGAAACTTTGGTGCTGGGGGCGGGAAATTCGGCAGATTCACAAGAATCTGAACTTGAATCTGAGTCTGAGTCTCACTCGGATTGATGGGATTGGCATTGGTAGGTTAGGCGATGATTTTTAGGAGCAACTGGCACTAGATTTGTTGAATCCAATCTCTCAATTCAGTTTACAGTTTACTGTTTACTGTAGGCTGTCAGTTGTAGGCTGTAGGCTACTACTACTAGGCTACTAGGCTACTAGGCTACTAGGTGATAGTGATTGCTTTTTGTTCTGTGGCCTGGCCCTGCCGATGCATCACAGATTGGAGAAGCAGTGCGTTCCAACTGCGTGGGGAAAACCAGCTGACTTCGGTGGCTTGCTTCGTTATTGATCTGTGAACTTAGCTTGTTCTTTTTTCATAAGATTGCTACTGACCGTCCCCTTCACAATTTTTGCCTTTCCCTCCCATAGTTTTCCTGCGCTTAATTCAATTGGGTGAATTCCCGCCGGCCCTCTGCGTTAGCATATTCAATTTCTACCCAAGCCCTGCCACCCCTCCTTGCCATTTGTTTTAATGCTTCAAATCAAGCCTCGCCGCCCCCCTTTGCCACCTTTTGATGCTTCAGCTGTGCTCTAGCCACCCCCCCTTGCCACCCTCTTGATTCTTCAGCTATGCTCTAGCCACCCCCCCTTGCCACCCTCTTGATGCTTCAAAGCAAACTCCGCCACCCCTCCTTGCCATCCTTTTGATGCTTCAAATTGAACCTCGCGGCCCCTCCTTGCCATCCTTTTGATGCTTCAAATAAGCTCCCGCCACCCCTTCCTGCCGTCATTTTCCTTGCGACGACAACTTGCAACCAAATCCTGCCACACACCTCTGCCACGCCTTCTTGCCGACCAAATCTTTGATATGTTAACTTTACGGCGCCAACATCAACTTATACGGTTGCTGTCATCCAAACTCGGCTCCAGGAACAATGCCCACAGATGCAACTTGATGCGCAGGACCTTCCTGACACCCAGCCGGAGAAGCAGTCGGCCGCAAGCCCACCAGAGCCCAGCTCATTCTGGGACTTGCTGAGACACCAAGAGCACCATTCACCACCCAAGGACAAGCGTCATTTCCACGAAACCTTTTGATATTAAAAATGCGCCAAGTGCGCTATGTCCATTTTTAAGCGTGCAAAGGAGGACACTTGTTTTGCCTTTGTCAATGGCCTTTGCATTGATCAAGCTTTCCCTGAATGCCACCAAGGGCATCCCTCCCATCGGCTGTGGCAAACAGGCATACGCATCCATTGCCTGTCATGTGGCCTGCAGGCCCACCTGGACATGGAACAGAGATTCATCCTTGGCGCCAATTTGAAGAAAGAATGCAAAGGAGCTGCCATCCATGGTTCTCCAAACATCCAAGCCACGTTCCAAAAGCAGCAATCAGCACACCACACTGCCACTGAAGAGGCCACGCCACCAACCCCTGCGGGTCGAAACAACACACCTCCACAAACCAATGACCCCGGCCAGCCTGTCACTAGCTGCTCGTCATGGAGAAATCCCCTAGGCCAAAAAGGCCCTCGCACCAAAGTTCAACTTTAGGAAAAAGTACATACATACATAAATACATACATACCTACCTATCTCCCTGCCCTGCCCTGCCCTGCCATGCCATGCCATGCCATGCATGCATGCATACACACATACAGAGTATCTGCAATTTGTGCCGGTTTCTACTTTTGGGGTCCAAAGTTGTCGGCAGTGCGTGAGAGGCCCAAGCTGCCATTCGCGCAGCTCAAGATGTGGTTGCTGCTGCTCATGTTTCAGCCTTTGCATTCTTGTCTTGTCCACAACAAGTTCAAAAGAACATCTTACAAACTTTGCAGACCTAGACACGTATTAGTGGATATTCTTGACATTCTTCACAGAGCTCTTGCAGGGCACAGATCCTGCTGGTTCCACAGCTTCTGGCCCTGTGGGAGCAAACCTCTTTGTGCCTAACCCAGCAGTGACTCACACGGCTTCCATGGTAGTGGCGGCGGTCGCATCACGTTCACAACACTTTGAGGTGTACCACATCCCCAACAGTTGGGATGATCGTGTGAAACTTAAAGACCAGCAAACACAGTGCATTCTACAAATACTCTTGTTTGTTTTTGCTCCCCATTCTTTTTGCCACACTGGTGGCAGACATTCTACGTCAACACTTTGAGCACTTCGGCAAGATTTTGAGTTGCAGGCTTGTTCATTTGTCAAACCAGTTTTTTTGCTATGTCTTATTGGTGTCTTCTATATGTGACGCATGTCCATGAATACTATATGCTCATTGCATGTTCACTCTTTTCGATTGGCAGGGTCCAGAAGGATGATAGTGGACGACCTCGTGGGTTCGGCTTTGTCTCCTTCGATGCGCCGGCATCTGCTCAGGCATGTCCAGAGAATTCTGTGTTGACTCAGTTTGCTGCGCTTCAATCAGCGCTGAGGCTGCCATTGCAGGGATGTGCCTTACTGAGTCATGGTTCCAGTGTCTATTTTTTGTTTTGCCTGATACTCAAGGCACGGTTTTCCCGTCGAAGGGAAGTGGCTGAAGGCAGGACCATGCAGAACCATGAAGCTCATTCAAAAAATGCAGCTTGTAATTTGCAGGTCCAGCTCAAGAAAGGAGACGAGCAGCAAATCGAGCAGGCAAACATGTTTGCATGTTGAAAGAAACGAAAAAGCAAGTTGCCGCCATCAGAGATTGCAGGCCAAAGAGCAAGTGGGAAGCATGTGCTCGGCTCAGTGCTGTTTGCTGTTGCGAGTTAAGTTGTGGTCTTTCCACTGAGGCCCGGCATTACTGTGAACCAGGTCAACCATGCTAGTGAAGCTGTGAATAGGGAAGAAAGCTGTTTTTCATTGTTTTCACTACTTGTCAAAAGCAAGAGCAAACATCTGAGTCTGGGGAGGTCACGCCAGCAACCCCGCCTCCGCTGCGCACTCAAATTTGATGCCAGCACTGTAGTAGCCGGTGATAGCGTCAAAATGCGCAGTTGTACGCTGATATAGTTGTTTGCCCCACAAGAGGCTATATAAATATATAGATCTAAATTTATGTATCTCTTGGATTCAAGATTGTCAAGATTCCTTGTAAACATGTCTGGGGATTTTCGAATCTAGAATCCAAAACTATCCCGGCAAGAGACCCCAAACAGTGTTCGGAAAACCAAAGCAATCAGATACTGGCACCCATATGAGGGCACATATATGAGAGTGCAGAGTGCACATACAAGAAGAGCACACATGGAGCACAATTCGAAGAGCACACACATGAGAGCGCAGATCTGAGAGCGCACGCGCACACACACACACATGGACGTGTAAGAGCACACGAATGAGGGACCACATCTGAGACACGGGGTCACGCACACATTCTTTTAGAAGCGCGCTTCAGAGCACACTTAAAGAAGCGCCGCAAAATCTGCACTTCGAGACTCACAAAATGCTGCGCTTGCTGTGCCCGCTGCGAAATCTGCACCTTGACGCTCACAAAGTGCTGCGCCTGCCATGAAATCAGATTCACATCGTGACGCGCTTGCCAAGGCATTTCGCAGCAAAAGCGTGTTGAAAGACAACATCAAGATACCAAAACGCAGCTTTCGCTCGATAAATCCTCCAAATTCTGATAACGAGCCACATGTCCAAAGGTCGCGATTCATGTCCAAAGCGCGCGGAAGACCATCACCATGTCCAAAGTATTGCACCTGCCACGAAATCTGCACACCTCAGTAAAACCGCTCCGATCCCCGGCGCCTGCCATGAAAAGCCGACTTTGGACCTAAACACGAGGTTTCCCTTGCGCCGGTCACGAAAAGTGCCACCAAGCCCGAAAACGCGCACAGAGCCACAGCGAGAGCGTCGAGGAAGGCGCCCACCAGTTTCTGCGAGCCTGCGCAGTCGAAGTGCACTTCGAAGATCTCGAAAGGCGCGAATGACACGGATGCGAGCGCCTCGATCAAACGGCCGGCTTTAAGTATTACCGGAAGAACCCTCAGTGCTACCACATCGCTTTGGTGAAAAACGTGTTTTTTCATGTTGTTAGTCCGGGACTCCTAAGAAAAGTGGGCATGCCAAAAATAGTCCACCGATTGAGCACTTCCAATCGCGTATAGTCCGTACTAGTCAGGGGATTGCACAGGCCCATGTGTGTTGCATCGGGGTGTTGTAGCGCCCCACGTTTTGAACTTGAGAAAGAGAAGCAGCAAGGTGAGAAGCAAACAAGATAAGCCCCTCCCTTGGACTAACCAATGCTCCGTGCTCTCCGTTTTTGCTATCGCCTGTGATCCTCCACAGCACCTCGGCTGCAAGACACGGAAAACAGAAAAGTTCCCTCCTTTTATGTGGTTCCAAACTCTATTCTGGCAGAAATTCTTCGAACCATACTGGTGCCGGACAACTGTTGCGCCCCAATCCTGGCAATATACTTTATAACTTGTTGGTCGGCCTGAAGCTGACAGGGAGATGATCTTCCCGTGTTGTGTCTTCCCGTCTTGTGTTGTTTGTGCTATATGTCATATCTGAGCTCCTCCTCTTCTTATTCGGTTCTGTCCCTGCTGATACTAGTAGCTTACCCTTCCTTTTTCCTCAACAAGGACTGCCTAGTCTCGACAGGCTTGCCTCTTGCTCGAATATTTTTCTTGCTTAACTCTTTCTATTTGTTTTCTTGAAATTGAGAATCCAATAAAGGATCAAACAAAACAGTGAGACATTTCCTGCTGTACTGTGAGGCCAGCTCCGCCTCCTCCAGCACCACCTGCTCCTCCAGCTCCTCCAGAGGCGCTTCCCTCAAAAAACCCTTGGCACAGATGCGAAACGAAGAAAGGCACGATTCGCATCGTGGGTTGGTTTACTTTGCGATTGGAAATTGACCACCTCTTTACACCGTGGTACTCGGCCCCAGAACGTAAGGAAACAAGTACAGTATCTCTGACGAGTACTGGCATACTTTTGGTAATTGTCGAGGTGGTGGTTGCACTTTAAGTGTGAATCAAGCTGAGCTTTTGGTAATTAAGTTGTGCTGCGTAGTTTGTGGAGGCAAGTTCTACAGTAGGTTCCGGGTGCGGAGCAGGGATGCAGTTTGGGCGGAATTTCTGGAGCTTGCGTGCCGCCAGTTCAAATCCTGGACCAATATTCGAGCCAATTTTTGCAAGTATTCTGCGCTGACGTTGTCATGGCGTAGTGGCGTAGTGCTGAAGTGTCATTATGTCACGCTGGCATGGTGTGATGCTGACATGTTGCCATTCCATCAGGCTGCCACGCTCACATGGTGTGCGCGGTCACGTCGACGTTGAACATGTGCCACTTTGTCATACTAACTTGCAAACATGGTGTCGCGCTGACGTGCTGTCGCTGCTAACATGTTGAGGTGCTGTCCCCATGCGCTGACATTCTGTCATGATGGTGTGTTGACATTCCAACATGCTCTACATGCTGGCTGTCACACTGAGGTGTTCTCAGGCTGTCCTGCTCACACTTGTCATGCTGGCACACTGACACAGGTGACGCTAACTTGCTGACAGTTGTCAACCTGGAATGTTGACGTTGAGTCATGCTGTCGCAGTGACATGCTGACAGGCTCGAGAGCGAGTTCCGAAGCAGGTTCTTGTTTGTTGCAGCGCTGTCATGCTTGCGCATATGTGGGCACGCATATCGCCAGGTGATGCTTGCATGGCACATTGAACAAAACGGCGTCTTGCAAAGCAACCTCTTGTTTGCAAAGACCCAACGCCTGGTAATGAGTTTGCCATGTTGGCATTGCTGAATACGCGAACTCATGCCAACTGTTGTTTTTTTTCTTTGGACTTATATAATCATGGTGGTTGGTTGTCATAGCGAGACAAGTTGCATTGTTTAGTGAAAGGGTTACTGTGAACAAACCAAACAGTTTCAAAAAAACATCTCTGATTGCACATCCGACCACACGAAAGGCTGGAAAGATGACAAGCCAAGCCCTTACAGGCTGAAGAGGGTGGGATACAAGAAGTCTGCAACAAGAATTGCTTGAGGTCCGGGTGAGAAAGGGAAGAAAGGCTTTGGCAAAGGCCGAGAGAAGTGGAGCAGTGGAGAGACCATTAGATCGTGAATAGCTGTGCAATTCATGCACACGACAGGCGATGGGAGCAAGGGCTTTGATGGTGGCAAGGGCTTCGACGGTGGCAAGGGTTTTGATGGTGGCAAGGGCTTTGGTTGTGATGGTGGGAAGGGCTTTGGTTGTGATGGTGGGAAAGGCTTCGGAGGTGACGGAGGCAAGGGCTTTGGATTTGACGGCAAGGGCTGCTACGACAGCAAAGGGGGCCAGGGATGGAGTGAAGGCAAAGGCTTTGATAGCTTTGGCGACGGGAAGGGGTTTGGCAAAAAGGGTTTGGCAAAAGGAAACTTTCGACCAGGCGAGCTGGATGAGTTTTTTGCGGAAACGCAACTGAGTCAGTTTTTCTGAAACAAGCTCATGTTGCAAAACCAGGCCCCTACTGAGTGCCTACTTGCCAAATCCTCACCGTCTCACTCAACTCCTTGTGGCTCGGCCTTGCTGAAAAAGACTGTCGTCGCCAAAGTGTGTTGCCCACGTATATGTTACATAGCCACACAGCACACAGTGGCATTGCGACGCCCTGCTTCCACCGGTAGTTGCGTCCTTCTTGGCTCAAACAGCTTGGCTCAGCCAGCTGAACTTTGTCCGGTATCGAACCTCGGCGTGGAAGCCCAGCAACGCCCATCACAAAGCTCGACTCACGCAATCGGTTGACCGTCCAGGTGGTGGAAATCCATGCAAGGTGCCAATGAAAAGCATCCCAGAACCGCATGAGTTCTTCAAGGTCAACATACATGAGGTGCAATCTATGCAGTTTGAGCACAGTTGCGGGAAAGACCATTTGAAAGCAGTTGTGCATTGTTGGTTGGCCGCCTTTTCAAACATCCTTTTGTCAGAAATTCTGTTTGGCCTCCTTGTTCAATCTTGCCCTGCAAATGGGGGCTGCCAGGAAAGGACTGCAGCATATATCGCAAGAAGTATGCCATTTCTCATCTTCCTTGTTACTGTACCCGAGCTCAACTGGTCGTGCTCGCGAGCTTTTGCTGCGGAGAGATTTTGCAGAGTTACCAAGGTTTGTCTTTTGATTCTTGGAGTCCTGCGGTGCTAGGCTCATTTTGGACAATTCGTCTTTGCAAATGGAAGGTACTGGACAATTTGAAGGCTTTGCTCTTTCAAAAAATGAGGAATGCAGTGCTGCTGCTGACCATCACAGCAGCGCTCAATGTTGCGATGTGGCTCTGGGTGGTTTCAATGGCCCTCACTTGCATGTATGGAGTGATTCAATCGCAGGACCAGTACTGCACTGCAAAAGAAGAAACAACATACAGGCATAGACAGATGTGTAGGCCCGTAGGCAATTGGTTGCTCAGTATACTTGCAAACTGATTCCATTGGCCCCTCCTGTCTTCAGCGCGTTTTCTTTGGTGTCATGTCTCTTCTTCTTTTGTGGGACCTTGTGTCGATTGGACATCTTCGACAATGAACTTGCTGCGTAACCTCAGACAAACGGGCCACACCAGCCCACAACTTAAGCAGTGCTGTACTGTTCGAGGAATCAGTCGTGCCGTTGCGGTGGTCTTTATCACCTTGCACTTGTTTGGATGTGACTTCTTTGTTTCGTTGAAATGACGCTACTCGTACGAAGGCAACACTCACGGTGACAGCAACTGGCACTTGAACAGATTTATAAGTATATTCTGTCCCCAAGGCCCAAGGCATAGAAGTATGTATGATCTTCCAGGTTTTTGAGCTTGTCTCGCTCACTTGCCCGATCGTCAAAAACTTGTACTTGTAACCAGCAAGGTGAGATCACAGCAAATGCTGTAGCCTGTTCAGGTTCGGTGACGTACCAATGATTAATGGCAACGGAGTACTTACTGTAGTTCTGCGGTCGAGTCTTTGCCTAACTTGCATTCTGCAAATTGCGCCTTTGTGCTAACATTAATGTTGTATGTATTCTGCATTGTGCAACCACAAGGCCCTAACTTTGCTCTGACTCCTGCTTCTTATCACTGTGTTGTGAGCAACCCATCAAGTCGTGTATCCTAAAAAGGTTTCTATGTTCTATCACACTTTCTTGTGAGCGGCCAAACGATCAGCAGACATCGCTCCCCATGTGCGATTGGAAGAGGAAATGATAGATAATGCGAATGAGAAGGCTGGCGCTTTGGATGAATGCAATGTTGCAGTGAATGAGTTTGCATTTGCATGTGCATTTGAATCAGAGGAATCAGAAAGGCAACCGACGGAATCAAAGGCCGGCTGTGATTTGCACCATGTTTCTGCAGAGCTCAATCGGGCAGTGTTGGGGAGTCAGGGTTCAGATCAGAATGTCACCCGTACATCCCAGAGGTCACTGTGCGGCACATTGTCGTCATACCCAACTACAAGGACTATGTGCCTGAGTTTTGCTCGTCAAAGGTTCACTGCACCGTATTGGGTGACCATATTCCATGGGCAAAGAATGTTTGGTTGATAGAAAGAAGGTGCGCTGGACAAGACAGGGGTTTGGTGCTGAGCAAGGCTTCTGTTGGCCGTTTCACCAGCTGCACAGTTCTCCAGACAACCAACCGATCAACGGACCAACCAGAACTGACCGACCGGACAAACCAACCAGAACCGACTGGCCGCGGACTGACGGTCTCAATCGGCCACGCAAGTTGACGTGGCACGACACCTGGAATGAAAGGGCGCACGCAAAAGGATTCACAAGAATGTGCCATGGAAAATTGATTCCGGCGTCATCCTTCCATTTGGCTGCCCCTGGTATCCCGGTAAACCATATTTTGCTTTGCAACAGGATCAGCAAATCGTTTTGCCAAACCTCCAATCGCTCGAAGGCTGTGTTTGCTGCCCTTTGGACGGAATCTCATGTGACAGAGATGGTCTGACAGAAAGAGGAGAGTGCAACCAAGACAACCAAGCAAGCCACACTAGCTCACCCTTGTGTCCTTTGGGAACGCTGAGCTGACGCCAAGCGCACAACTGCGCAACAAAGCCGGCAATCCCTGCTGACCTTTTTTGCACCTCTCCACTCATGGTTTGAACCACTTGTGAACGAATGTACAATGTATGAGCTAGGATATATTGTCGGACACACTTCTTGAGGAAGAAGGATGATGCATTCCAGCTCATGTTCTTTCATCGTACCTTTCGGACAGGACTGAGTCCTTCATCAACCCATTTTTAATGCTTGTGGTGTCACGCCCCATTCGTTTGGATTTGCTACTTAGATACATAATGATGCCGCATGCACAGGGGGGACGCTTGTGTGGCCCCAAATCAAGAAAAGGAGTAAAGCTCCTGTGACCGGACGGTTCTGGGACCAGTTGTACCGTGACATAGTCATTCTTGAAGAACTAGACCACGAATGGCCCGGGAGCGTTGAAACACATGCACATATCGGGCGCTGATTGGGGGGCCCCCTGGGGGAGTGTTCCAAGACCTATTGAACTTAAAGTTGCTAGTGCTAATGTCAGCGCCCCCATATGCATATATATATATAGTTATGCATCACGTTTGGACGGCTTGGGTTTGCATTGTTCATCTCATTAGCTATGCTTCATTTAACATTTTGGCTCAAGGATTTCCCTTTGTGAGCCAAACTGGCTTTTGAAGCCCACCCGGCCCACCCTGAGAAGTCGGCCTCCCTTGTTGGTGCGTCCGCTTCTCTTGTATGTTCATTGCGAGCAGGGGCCTTCCGGGGGTTCCGGAACGACCTTTCCTCTTCTAGGTTTTTCACGGGATTTGTTAGTTGACTACCCCTACCAGTTGCAGAGGAACTGCATCTGGATGAACAGGGTATCCAATTAGGTCCATCCAGAACAGATCACTGTCAGTTGCAGAGTGCCTGCGTCTATTCCTGTGGAATCACAGGTTGTTCAGTCCACAGAGTGTGGAAAACCAGAAAGAATATTGGAGAAAAGAGCGGCAGACGGAAGCGCGAATTAGAGTAGCCTCTCTTCGAAGACGGCTAGTTGGAGATGTAAATAAATATATGCTCAAGTGTAGTGACTCGGGAAGAAGTTAAAGAAGGAAGTGAGGGAAACCATAGTTGCCATTCATCAGTTGAAACTGAATAGGAGGCACGGTACGGTACCTTATTGACTTGAAGGATAAAACACAATTGCAAAATTGATAACAACACCATGCTTTCAATGTATAAAGCCTACGTTAGGCTGAGGCATGATAGTATTACAGCACATAGTGTTAAGATTGCTGCTTTCACCATCAAGGCGGAACATGAAAAGAACCCAAGGAAATAATTGGACTTTATTCGTAAGATTCGGGGCTGGAGGGTGAGCACGTATGCGCATATTAAATTACCTAATGAACGATTGTACACATCGATGAGTGTTGTACACATCGATGAGTGTGATACTGATGAATTTGTTAGTAAAATGGAGAAAGTGAAGCAGAAGATTATTTGCAGGAGCAGGCTAAAGTCATATCTGCCAGAAAACTGTTGAGAAAGGCTACAAATCTATTTCATCCGTTTGGGTGCTTATTGGAAAGCCAAATAGTTTGTTGAGCAATACCTTTTTTGCAACAGGTGATGCCAAACAACTAAAGCCAGTTAAGGAGGCGACAAATACTAAAGATCATGAAACAATACGCTGATGCAATGATTGACCATATGTTTGAGACCATATGTTTGAGCAAAATATGTTGGTGATAGTATAAGAAGAGGATGAACAAAAGCTAAACAATATCAAAAGCTATAGGTTTGTAAATACAATCAACTGAACTGATTGGGAAATACTTTGGATATACTGACGTCAGCGTACAACACATCATACTTGAATACGACTTGTAAACATGTATCAAGTAAGATTAAGAAACTAGAAAGCAGTAAAACATGAATATGGAGTAGGTGAATTCTTGATATGCAGGGAGTACACCAAATCACAAACATGTGTTTTCACGGTAAATTGCAAGTACATTTTTTCATATTGGTACTGGCGCTACTACTTTAAGGAAAGCGAAAACAAATATGCTTCAATGACTAGAGGTTGACAACGAAAAACAAACTTCTTTTTTGCTTGGTGTTCAACTTGCCGTTCAGCTTAAGGTAGTCGCATTGGTGGACATATTACACTTTGATTCTAGCAGCTTAGCAGCTTTCTTGGAAAACATCATCTTAAATGGAACTGGGCCCTTTTCGTATGAGGTAAGATTCTGATGCATATGCAATGATGATTTTAATTGTACCAATGATGACTTTACTGCAAAATGCATTGTAAGCCGCTTTGGAAAAGATTACAAAATGCATGATGAAACAGCCAACAGAAAAGTACCAAACAAGGATACGTAAGTGCTCAGCAGTTCTTGGGCAATATCAATACTTAAATTAGTATATTTATTGTGGGTGTGGATTTCATATTGATATGAAAGGTTGAAATGTTATGAATAACTCAACTTGTCAAGGAGTTTCTAACCTTGAGCTTTGCTTACTGGATAATATACTCCCTTATTGTTGTAGATGTAGTTGTAGTTGTAAACACTTCTGTGCACAGATTTGGTCCAGCTTTGTCAACTGCGTGGACCCAGCTTCTTTACGCAGCGCTTCGAAGGCAATCGACATTTGTGCAAGGATGAGATGACGTGCGACAGCTGCTGCGTCAGAAGACATTGTTTATAAACATTTGTTGTCTTTATGAACTACCCCTCAAGCAAAAACAATAAATCCTCAACTAGTCCCAACAATGATTTGGAAACTATGTTCATCCTGCAAAGGTTTGGTCTAGTTTGAAAAACACTGTTCTCTTTTTTCTGGCCTTAGGATTGAGCATAGTTTCCAAATCATTGGTTGTTAGTTGTTTGTTTTCCTGGCTTGAGGATTGAGCATAGCGTCCAAAGCATTGTTTTTCTTTGTTTTTTGGTTTTCTGATGTTAGAACTGACCACAGTTTCCGGATCATTGTTGCTATTTTGTGTTAACGGTATCCCCAGCCCCCTAATCAGCGAGCGCCCGTATAAATAACTATTTATATATATATACTATACATAAGTTGTCATCAAAGGAAGTTTAGTGTAGAAAACTTCCGTGTTACGGACATTCAAGAACCACTCATGCACCACTCATCATACACCACTCATCAAAACATCACTCATCATACACCACTCATCAATACACCACTCTCACCAATACATCACTCATCAAAACACCACTCATCAAAACATCACTCTCATCAATACATCACTCATCAATACATCACTCTCACCAA
>CAXAMN010011137.1:144328-171152 GCA_963970005.1 Durusdinium trenchii
ACCTCCATGTGCAGATTTCGTGGCAGGCACAGCGCTTTGTGAACCTCCATGCTTCTCCGAACCTCGACGGGAAGCTCCGCGGAACGACGGTTGCGAGACGGTCTCGGGTCATGCTCGGATCATTCTCGGATCATGCTCGGGTCATGCTCGGAATCGCCCCTTCACCGGAGGTTTTAGTTGTTGTGCAGATTTCGTGGCAGGCACAGCGCTTTGTGAACCTCCATGCGCAGAGTTCGGAGAAGCGCTACGCAGAGACCTGTGACTTGATCGCCAGTCACATGGCATCTCACACGCACAAAGAAACTGGCCACACGTGGCATATGCCATGTGTCAAGCCATTAGCGGCCCGCAAGAATTACCCTGAGTGGTACCGCCACGTGAATCCCCCGAACCAAGAAGGGCATGGAGGAGGTATTAGCGATGGTTACCAAGTTGCTTAGTCGAACTGAAATGCTCAAGGATCCTGAGGCCTTACAAAAGGTAAAGGATGAGGCGGGCGGCTTAGTTGACGAGGGCGCTTGGGAGTACGAGTCCGTACGTGAAAAAGAGCATGTCCGCGCAGAGGCGAAAGCCTCCGGCATCTCGGTGCACTTCGGCAAATTGATGGCTATCGCGCCCATAAAATTTTACGAACTTGCCAAAGAGCTACCAAAGAAAAAGGGTAGAATCGTCTAGTGTGGGGACTGCGCCAAAGATGAATATGGTGCGGCGGCTGTATATGAAGAGTTAGGTGCCAACCCCACATCCGCGCAAGGGCTCAGTGCTTGCTTAGCATACGGTAGCCTCCCAGGTAACCTACGCACGGCCGCAGACGCTGTCAAGGCCTATGTGCAAGCAACGCTCAAATCCAAGTATAAAACTTGGATCGGTTTCCCCCCCGAATAAAGGCCGGCGTGGTGGAAGGACAAGTTCGTTCAACCTGTCGCGCTACTGGTGAAGGCTCTCTACGGACACCCTGATGCGGGCGGCGTGTGGGAGCAACACCTAAAACAGATCCTTAAAAGGATGGGAGGCGAAGAAATCACCGAATTCCCCGGTAATTTCTGGTTCCCTAGTTCACGTCTTATGTTATCCACTTATGTTGATGACCTAACTTTGGCTGGCCCTCGCGACCAACACGATAAGTTCTGGTCCGAAACGTAGAACCTGAACCCGTCTACAGGATCTTAGGAAGGAACCACGTGTACGCCACGCTTCCTGATTCGGGGCACACCGAAACCGCTGCTTTGCGCGGGAGCGCTGACGCACTAGTCGTCGACGCGCAGGACTATGCGCAGCAGACTATTGACCTCTACAAGTCAGTAGCCGGTGTGGATAAAGTGAAGCCCGCACAGACACCATTCCTCGTGGATGGTACCTTCTCACAAGCGGACGAAGGGACCCCAGGGGACCTTGCTCCCAAGGCATGCTCACTACCTACCTACGGTTCACCAAGGTGCAGTGAAACATTGCCACCCGACCGTCGCTCGCGTTGGCTCAAGAAAATTGGGCGTCCGCTCGGTTTTCTTCAGGGTGCCGCTTTGACGTGCTGTGTGCGTCACTGCTTTCGTCGCGTTCTCGCTTCCGCACCTTTCCTTTGCTCGCACCGTTCGTTCGATTGCCACCGTGCGGTTCCATACGCATTCGCAACGGGCACCCGTCCTTCGGACTCCCGTCGCGCTTTCGCAAGAGTAGACCGGGCCGCTAGAGATCTTGCATACTTCTTCCACAACATCCCCTTCGATAGGATTTCGTGGGCAATCTCTTACCTACCCGGTGGATTAGCCAATTCATTATAAAGCCCCTTTCTCGACGACAGTTATCGACGACAGCTCCACACGTTGGCAACCACCACCCTCGGTTTTGACGACGGGTACACGCTTTGGCGACCTCCACCTTCGTTTTTGACGACACACTTTGGCAGCCAACATCGTGCCTTCTTGTTTGACGAGCTTTACATTTTGTCGTTTTCGACGACAATTACACACTGTGGCAACTTCCAGCTGGCGCTCAACACACACAATCGCCGCAAAGTCACTACCAGCTCATATTTCGCCGGTTTGTGCATCCGACGCGGCCGCGCGCGATCTCTGCACGGGGTTCATCCGGCCCTCCACGAATTCGCACCTCACCTCACATTGAGCGTTCGGCGCGTAGTTTGTTTATATTGTATGTGAGCGTAGGCTTGATTTTGGTGTTTACTGAAGCAAGACCCCTGCGAAAGTTAGTTGACTGAAGCAAGATCCCGGCGAAAGTTACATGAACTAGTTTACAGGCGTGTTTACTTCTGTGGCAAGGTTCCAGCGAAAGTTGCATGAACTATTTGGCAGGTATGTTTGTTGAAGCGAGATATCAGCACTAACGCAGTCCACCGAAGCAAGATCCCCAGCACCAAAGCAATTCCACACAATACTAACAAGTATCATATTACCACCTCCACAGCAGCAACTCTAGAAAGCCACACCTGCAAGCTGCAGATGTACTTGTGGCACATCTACAGATGCTAATATATAAGTCTGAAACGTAGTAACGCAGATCTGTAACGCAAACCCTTTCTACAGAAGAACCCTTCGCAAATTCTCCCGGAAGAAAAAAGGGGAGACCCCACCATGAATGTCATTGAAACATGGTTCCTGTGATTGAATCCAAATTGAACCCTTGACCTGGTTTGCTTGCCTTGTGTGTTTTCTATGCAATCGAAAGGGCAGTGAGCAAGCTGAACGATTGACGTATTTTCCATGTTGTGTTGGTTTTTGGGCACCCTTTGAGACTGTGCATCTTGAGGAATCCGAGAGCATTCTGACGGACACCCTGCGGAGCCTGCACGAGGCACGCTTCACCTTAGGTGGCTAAAGTTTGAGCTTTGGACATCAAACGAAGATTGGATCCCAAACAAATTGTGTTTGAAAGCCATGTGATTGATCATGTATCATTCTCTCATCATTTAGTGCAGTAGCTTTAGTTTATTTTCAGTAAAGACTTGAAGAGATTCAGCGCAATTACACAGATTTCCTGCCCTTTGCTGGCTTGTGCGCTTGGCTCCAAAAAAGGCCAAAGAGAGGCTCAGCGCTCTGCAGTCCAAGAAGGACTTCACTGTGGTGATCGCGATGGAGGCCAAAGCTGTGAGATTGATGGGTCCCATTCAACCACCGAACCGGCAAGAGCGGTGTCCCAGGAGAGAGAAAAAGATGCAAAGATCAAGTACACAAAGCTAAAGGAGATTCGAATCAAACATGTGACTATGATGGCTCAAAACAGGTACCACTGTGCCAACTGGTAGTAAGCAAGCGGCATCGTTTTGAACCATATCCAGACAGCGATATCTTCACTGCGCAGGAGCAATATGAGGGAAAATTCGAGATGATGGTGACTTTCCATCCAAAAGACCTCGAGGTGTTCAAGCCAGCTGAAACTTCCACCAGTAGCGGCCTTCCTGCCAGGTGACGCACATGGATGGGAGTGTAGAGCCTGAGGTGAAGGGAAAAGCTTCAAATCTCAAGCATGCAGTTCAGGAGGCAGAGCCCTACCGAGTCATGGAAGCAAGGCAAGCGAGGCCAGGAGTTGTGTCTCGTTTGTCTCAGGTTTGCAAGAAGTTTGACAAAGAGGAGAGCTCCAAAAAGAACGCCCTGGCCTTGGATGGTGAAGCAACTCCTGAAAGCGTTGGACATTGCACATGCACTGGCTTATTGGGTAGCAGCTCCTTGACCTTACCAGTAGAACTTGATTGCATCCTGCCGTCTACACAGTTCTGTCAGCTTGCATTGCCTTGGCGAAGCCAACAAAAACAAAGTAACCAGATGAAATGCGAGAAAGATCGTCAGGTTTGAACATTGATTGTTTCGTGGTCTATCAGTTGATGTTTGCTTGTGTGGGCTACTTTTCAAAATTCAAAGGCTACAACAAAGTTCGGTTGGTCAGAGCAAGGATCCATTGGTTTGCCGGTCCTTTTTGTTCTTTGTCTTCAGCAAGTAGAAGGGGCTCGGTGTCAAGATTTGAGAACAGGTACTTTAATGGGGGCTATAGTTCTGGGAACTAGACACGCTTTGGGTCTTCATTTGAGCTGCGCGCGAAACTGTTCATGCGCGAGTGTACTCTTCGAGGCTCCTCCTATGATGCAGGTTGCTCCAAACCCTGTCAAATTATAGTTTAAAGTACAAAAAATATAACTTGAAGTATGATATTATGTTCTACTCACTACTCGCTACTTAATGGCGGTAGCAGGAGAAGGAGGAGGAAGAGGAGTAGTGGTAGTCGTAGTCGTAGTCGTAGTCGTAGTCGTAGTAGTAGTAGTAGTAGTAGTAGTAGTAATAGTAGTAGTAGTAGTAGTAGGAGTAGGAGTAGGAGTAGTAGGAGTAGTAGGAGTAGTAGGAGTAGGAGTAGGAGTAGTAGGAGTAGTAGGATTAGTAGGAGTAGGAGTAGTAGGAGTAGTAGGAGTAGTAGGAGTAGTAGGAGCAGGAGTAGGGGTAGGGGTATGGGGTAGGGGTGGGGTAGGGGTAGGGGAAGGAGTAGTAGAAGCAGCAGCAGCAGCAGTAGTAGTAGTAGTAGCAGCAGCAGCAGGAGCAGCAGCAGCAGCAGCAGTGGTAGGTAGTCGTGCTAGTATCCCCCACCGGTGTTCGCCTATAAATGCCGATCCTTTTGTGCTATATTATGATAATTTTGACCCTCATTTATAGGGCGCCCATGCGGTGCACACACTGAATCTTGGTGTTTTTTGAAGGTTTTGCAGGTATGAGGTCCATTTTTGCATTTTAGAAACTTGAGTGATTTTGATGCTATTAGAGTCAAGGGTGCATTTTATAGCAGGATGTTTTTTTATTTTGATACTGGCACCTGGTCAGTGCATTTTATAGGCAATTGTTTTTTTTCTCTTGGATTAGTACAGGACCCAACAAGAGCATTTTATCAATGTTGTTGGACATGTTCATACATTGTCCAACTAAAAGGGCCTTGGGCGTGTAGACACAGGCCATCCAGGCGTACTTGCACCTGCCCTCTCCCATTTCATAGACAAGGACTCTCAGGTATAGACTTGCTAGAAAGCCTGTGACTGTGGGATGGCTTCCAGCTATATATATATGTAAATACAAAGCCAGCTAGTCTATAAAATGCGGCAGGCAGGTGCAAGGGCCCTAACGCCAGCAGGCACCCGCCAGAGACATTTTATATACTACCATTGTGCCAGGTACGTTTGGGTTGCCTGTGTTTACACGCCAAAGGCCCAGAGACCCCCATTGGTCTCTAAACGATTCTTGTTTGAAGATTTGCCCAAAAGTCTCCATGTAGCCAACCAACCCAACCCAGCAGGTGAATTCCAACTAGTTGCATCTAATTACAACGCCTGCTTGTCTATAAAATGGGGGAGGGCAGATGCAAGGGCCCTAACGCCGGCAGGCACCCACCAGGGGTATTTTATATACTAATATACTACCAACATTGCAAGGACAGGCCAGCAGGTTAATTCCAGCTATATATATATAACTACATCCAATTACAAGGCGTGTTTGACAAAGTTCTGCGATGTTGCGAGGCATTTGATAGTTTCTGATTTGCGCCTGTTTGTTCACCCTCTTTTTGCGTTTGCACCCACACTTGGCATTTTATAGACAGTGAACTGTTTGATGTATTTTCTATGGTGAACCCATCATGGACATTTTATAGGTCTGCTGTTTTTTTTTGGCTATTTTTAGTGTTGAATGCTCAGAATCCACTCACCCATTTTATAGTTTAGATGCTTTTTGCTCAGCGTTGCATTTTACAGGAAATCCACCCTCTCCATGCATTTTAACGGGCCCAAAGTTTATAAAAAGCATCTAAAAGCATCCAACCTAACAATGAAGGGGGATGTTCTAGTTAAGTAAGGAGTTTGAAGGGCAACAATAGCAAAAGAGTAGACAAATCAAGAACTCTTAAAAACACCCTGGGTGAAAAAAGACTTTTTACTATTCCGTCCCATTACACTAATCAGGGTGTATGAATAATTGTGCGAAAACTGTTTACTATTTCGTCCCATTATACTAATGCGACATACTATAGACGTTGTTCCCTTGCTTGTGTCAGCGCCGCCGTCAGCGGCACTGAGTAATTTGCAACTTTTTGTGTTTTTTCGGGCTCAGGGGTTTGGGGGTCACAGTGCTTCACTTGAGGGGGCCTTGGTGAGGTTGCATCACTTTCGATTGGTTGTAATGTTTTTCTGGGGGGGCAGGGTGCCAGGCACAGGGTCCAGCTCTGTCGGGCTCACTCAGGTTCAACGTTGTTTGCGCGCTTCATTCGTTCCAACGTTTTTGCGCTGGGATTTAGAGCATCAAGATGCTGACCGAACCATTTTCACTCCGCCATGCTGACGGCTCTTGAGTTCTTCGACTTCTTTTTGCGGGCGGCGCTGCCCGAACTTTTCCATTGACCAGCAAGCAAGAGTGTGAACTCCGCAGCGTGCGCAGATACGCGCAAGATCGAAGAATGCAATCGGTGCAGGGTCAAGGCCGTGCGAGGTCAAGGGTATAACTAGGGTCTTAACATTCCATAGCCAGTGGCAGGATCTGTGAAGGGAGATTGCTCATCATGCCAACTATCGGTGCTTGTTCTCATCAAACCAGGTGCTGGAGACCTTCACTTTGTCGGGCACCGCACTGCTCTTTACCATGGCGACCTGCAGCCATGGATTTCAAGCTTGATCACAAGCATGAAGAATGCACTCTGGCCTTCAAATGGAGCACGCTGTTGGCTGTTGGCAACGTAGCATTGCCGTCGACATCAAGCCACACCAACTGACTGCTAGCGCATCTACTGCTCAGCTTGTTGCAGGAGAGCCAGAGTTGCAGCTTCCATTCCGTGAGGTGGAAGTGCATGCAGCAGAGGGCGAAGTGCTCGGTTCCACCGGACACCGAATGAGAGTGCAGTTGCGCCACGCAAGCGCTTGCGGCGCAAAACTAACTGCTACGAGCGCAAGCATCGACCCCACACGCTTATAGAAATGCGTGCTGAACTGAATGCCACTCGCCGCACGGCAACCTAGGTAACCATATTCCCGAAGAATCGTGAAAGGGACAGGTCGAAATGATGGCGGCCGCTCAAGTCTGCAGAACTCATTAGCCCTTTATGGAAGATTGGAGTAACAGCTTGAGAACATCACACCAAAAGGTACGTCACGGTGATCAGCCGTGACATCCGCATGTACTGTGGCCGCTTGGTTGGACCATCGCTCACAGCACATGGATGGTCCCTCCGCTTACAAGGAAATGCAAATCCGAAGGGATCCCTGTGACTCCAAGGGTTACACACACACACCCAAAGGGATGCAAAAATTAAGCGACGAGCTACTGTGCATGTGCGAGCGCAGCGTGGACGAAAAGATGAGGACACGAGAAAGCGGACAGACGGGATAAAAGTGTAGGCGGTTGGAATGAAAAGGGGACCAAATGCACAGGGACAAACGGTGAACCATACCTCCTTGTCAGAACCTCAAACCTGGGTTAACAGTAGATGTGCACGTACAGACGTCGACTAAGGCCCGGACCGATGTGTGCGCAAGAGTAGGAAAGGAGTGAGATGACAGGACACGAAGCAGGGAGAGGCACGAAACGAAAGGAGGAAAGAAAGTGTGTGAGAAGGGGAAAAACCAAATGGAGGGGCCGGAAACCGATGAAGCCTGACCTCATTAAAGCGACCTAGGCAAGACCTGGTTAAAGGTGTGCGTGCTGTGCGCGGGCAAAAGGCTCCAGCAGGTTCCAATGAACCTAACAAAAGCTTCGGTCGCTACGACCACGCGGTGGCGTCAAGCCGCTTGGGCCGCTGCAGTCGCCTCATGGCTTGTCCGAGGACTGCCTACTTGTTTTCAAGAATCCATCAAGACTTGGCAAGCAACTTTGGCTTACGCCTCCTACGCTCGCTGCGAGCTGCTCTGTATCCGGGCAGGGGATATGTTGGAAAAGACCCGTTCGACGGGTCCATAGGGGGGCACTAGTCAGGTTCACCCTGGGCTCTCACTAAGGAGAGACACACTTATGGAAATGCGTACTGAACTGAACGCCGCTCGCCACACGGCAACCTAGGTGACCATATTCCTGAAGAATCGTGGACGGGTTCTGATAATCTCTAGTCATTAAGAGGCCAAAGGTCCAACCACGTGGTAACGAAACGACGAACAGGTCGAAATGACGGCGGCCGCTCAAGTCTGCAGAACTCATTGGCCCTTTATGGAAGATTGGAGTGACAGCTTGAGAACATCACTCCAAAGCAGGTACGTCACGGTGATCAGCCATGATATCCGCATGTACTGTGGCCGCTTCGTTGGACCATCGCTCACAGCACATGGATGGCCCCCCCCGCTTAAAAAAAAAAGTAGATCCGAAGGGATCCCTGTGACTCCAAGGGTTACACACACAAGTTTTTGCCAGCGGGGTAGACAGATGTGGAGGAGGGCGCGCCTGCAGAGGACCAATTCTCAAGATTGCAGGTTCAGGCTGGTTGGGGCTTGATGGACAAAGAGTTGCGCGCTGCTCTGGAAACGCAGCGCCAGCATTCAACATGCAGACGGGAAGCTGCTCAGTGAAGCCAAGAGTGCGTGGGCAATGGGCGGTTGGGTTTGATGCGGCTGGGAACCATCCGACCTATGGGAACGCGTTCCATTTTCCTCGAGGCGTGCGTGGCAGGCAGCGCGGTTCAATTTCTTAGCTGAAAAGCATGGGGTGTGCGGCTACCAGATGTCAGCCCACAAGGCAGTGGCTGGGCGAAGATTTGTTGCTGCAGCGTGGCCAGGTCAGATGCAGTTCGTCGTCGAAATCTTGAACGCTGGTAAGAAGCCTAGCCACACACACACGCGTTGAGCATGGACGGTGGCATTGGCGACCAGGTCGTATTCATGGTTGGCCCCGCCGGCAAAGCGCGCGACTTTGTTTGCCACAAAAAACACCGCGCTCGTCTGGCAGTCTGGAGGGGGCAGGCTTTATGCAAGAAGCGCTGAATGAACTAGAAGAGTTGCCCCAAAGAGATGAGAGGCGCTTGGTTTCAGCCAGAGACAGATTCCAAGTCCAATAGAAACACAACGGAGGGGTGTTGTGTGGCAGCGCTGCACAAAGCGCGCAAAGGCGCGTGTCGACGAGTTCCTGACACTTGCGCCTGCCAGTCTGCTTGGAGGGTTTGCCGCTCGCTCACCTGGACACGTGAATGGCCACACCAAAATGCTATAACATTGATCTTCATTCTCGTGGTCTTGTTTAAGCAATCAACGTGCTGTTGCAATCAACACAGAGCCGGTTTCCCATTGAGCGAACATCTGAGACACTGCTTCACAGCGCAAGAGCGCTCGATGGACAGTATTTGTGAGTTTTCGGCGCAATGTTCTGCCTTGCGAAAACATTTGACACTCCGCTGACGCCCCGCTTTGCGAGCGCGAGCCTTCACTGCTGTCTCCCCAGGCGCCTCCCCAATTGTCCCCCGACTTGTTTGCTCATTGTGTGATCGTGTTTTTGTTTGCCGCTGCTGAGGTTTTGACGGTGATTGACGCGGATGTCATTTTGCACCCAATGTATTTTCAGCACATCAGCCATGACATTGCAAGCATGGAGGCCAGTAGTGAAGATTGCATTTTGAGCTGGGTTCTTGGAAAATATCATGTTATGTTGATAGCGTAATCCAGACGCGCACTTGCAAGGACAGAGGAGAAGATCCGTCATACACTTTTTGGCAGGCGTGTGATTGCTAGGCTGTTTTGAACACACTGCTCGAGGTCCAACGGCATTCGCCGTGTTTCGATGTTTGCGGGTTGGTGGTTCCGAGGCTCCTCAGTTGCCTTGGCGCAACTTTTACACCTGCGCTTCGCTCAGATTTTTCAGGCAAAGCGTACAGTTTTTTGTCATAGTTGCATGTGCATGCACAGCTTAGGTCCAGTCGTTTCACGCGTGTGGGGGTGAGCCTTTGCATTCACCGGAGTCAGGTGCGTCGTTTGGGTTCGAGTGAAACAAGAAAGGTACATCAGCTCTCTTTGGGAATTCGGTGGCGTCTCCGGACTGATCTACGGCTCACACCACATGGCACGCAGCTCAGGATCGGGAGGCGGATAACTAGCATCGATAGGTATCTCATCAATACCTGAACAGACAGTCATATTTGTATTATATCTGGCTAATCCACAGTTCAAGCCTTACAGCCTTTCAAAGATCACACAAAATGCATTCCCCATGATGTCATGACTGGTATCGGCTATTCTCAATCAGTACTTCACTATACCCAGAAGCTCCCGCTATGCTTTGTTGAAAGGTGTTCAGCGCGTACAGTGCTCCACTGGATCTAGCAAAGAATGCTGAATGTTGGGATGGTGACGTCATTGCAGAGGACTGCAAGCGCAGGTGTCGGGAGGTGGATGTTTCCGAGGTGGATGTGCCCGAGTTGCTGCTTTGCCCTTCTCCTTCTAAAGCCAGGATCATCATGCCTTTCTGAAGGCCTGGTTCTACGCCGTGTTCCAGAAGACCCAGGCTTGTTGGAATTGCACGGTCCACACAGTAGGCGAATCAGGCAAGGCTTCCCCCCCAGGACAGAAACTTTCCTGACGAATGAGCGCAATCAATTGTTTGGCATTTCTTCTTGAGGTGAGGCTCAGGAAGGCTGCTTCGAACCAGGGAAGACTAGTTTTACTTATAGGCGCGTAGAGCTTACTTTACATGATATACATTATATTCCAAAATTATACCATTTGCTTGGCATAGGCAACTGGTTTCAATAGGATGCAAGTTAAACCAAAGCTTCAAGACAAAGGTGCACATATATGTATATACGGTACCCCCCCAAAGATCTACCTTTTTCATGTTGCACATATGTTTGTAAATGATAAAATTGAATACACAAGCAGAGAGTTACCCGGCCCCCACCCCAGCCTTAACCTCAGGTGATGAAGATGATTCATATGAAGAAAATAAATAACATATTGATTATATAAACTAAATTAGCCCAGCTGGAGACCCCAATAGCAAGATACAAACCCGGACAAAAAGAAAAATCTGGAAACAGCTGCTGTTTTCAACACATCGACCATCTCTTCTTTGGACACCATAATCACATAACCGGGACACCATCACAAAATGGCCAGGGCACCATCAAAACATGACCGAGACACCGTCACAACATGACTGGGACACAATCAAAACATGATCGGGTAGGCTCACTGCGTGTATTTACTGAATTTATTGTTCATCTGTTTTCGTATCACAGACTGCCAAGACCAAAAACCAAAAAACAAAACTGTGAGGAGAATCTTTGGTTTCAGCCTGAGTTTTTTTGGTGTCATTCATGGAAAAACCAAAAAGCACAATATGGTTTTTGGTGTTTGCTTTGGTCTATACAATCACCAATGCCCAAAAACCAAAAAGACAAGTGTTTTTCGATAAAACATAAACGAAAACAAAAAACCTTGAGTTTGTTGTTTTTCTATGAATGAAACCAAAAAGACAAACAAAACTCAATCAACACCAAAAAACATCTGTCAGGCTGAAACCAAAGATTCTCCTCAGAGTTTTGGTTTTGGCAGTCTATGAGAAGAAAACAAATAGACAAAAGGTAGAGCGACAAATATGGACTCACGATTCAAGACTGCTGGAAAAGCGTTTTCTAGGCATCTTGAGGCCAAAAAATGTTGAGGCTTCCTTTTCCAGCAACCCATAGTTAACAACACCTATCAACTTATTTTTGAATGTGTCCTCTTCTTGATTATCGCCTATGTTTGTGTTCACCAACTGATTCTGAATACCTCTGTAATTAATAGAATATTGTATCTTCGCTCTTCTCTTAAACTTATCTCATACCGGGTTCTTCAAAAAAACAGCCATCAAGTCAGGGATGAAAGGATTTCTTGAATCCCCCGAATGCCCCCAGCTCAATGTTGCTGATTGGTCTCCTGACATGTACCGACCTGAATGGCTGTTTTTTCTGAAGACCGCTGATACCGAACCTGACCCGACAACATTGAAGTTGGGGTACAGGGGGTTGAGACGATGACGTGGAACGACTCTGGCGATGGCTGTTTTTTCCCCACATTGTGTTGTGGGGCTTTGGTTTTTCTTGCTGCATCCTCCGTCCTCCCGTCCTCCTCCTCCTCCTCCTCCTCTCTGCTCCTCTTCATCCTCCTCCTTCATCATCATCATCATCGTCTTCTTCTTCTTCCTCATCATCCTCATCAACACCATCATCATCATCATCATCTTCATCATCTTCATCATCATCATCAACACACCAACACACAACACACAACACAATGTGGGAAAGACGGCTTCTGTGACTTCTCAGGCTCGATCCGTGTGACAGGCGTGGCACTTTCAGTACTCTCATAGAGGTCTGCGGAAGCTTGGCGACGAGCCTGTCCGGTGTGGACGCCGGCTCGTTTTGTGTGGCAGGTGCAGCACTTGGAGCTCCCCAGGCTCGATCTGTGTAGCAGCCGTGGCGCTTTCAGTACCTTCATAGAGGTCTGCGGAAGCTTGGCGACGAGCCTGTCCTGTGTGGACGCCGGCTTGTTTTGTGCGGCAGGCGCAGCACTTGGAGCTCCTTACGCGATCTGTGTGGCAGGCGTGGCGCTTTCAGTACCTTCATGGAGGTCTGCGGAAGCTTGGCGACGAGCCTGTCCTGTGTGGACGCCGGCTCGTTTTGTGTGGCAGGCGCAGCACTTGGAGCTTCTGAGGGTCGATCTGTGTGGCAGACCTGGCACTTTCAGTACCTTCATAGAGGTCTGCGGAAGCTTGGCGACGAGCCTGTCCGGCTCGTTTTGTGTGGCAGGTGCAGCATTTGAGCTCCCCAGGCTCGATCTGTGTGGCAGGCGTGGCACTTTCAGTACCTTCACGGAGGTCTGCGGAAGCTTGGCACGAGCCTGTCCTGTGTGGACGCCGGCTCGTTTTGTGTGGCAGGTGCGGCGTGTGGAGCTCCCCTCGCTCGATCTGCGTGGCAGGCGTGGCGCTTTCAGTACCTTCATGGAGGTCTGCGGAAGCTTGGCACGAGCCTGTCCTGTGTGGACGCCGGCTCGTTTTGTGTGGCAGGTGCAGCGTTTGGAGCTCTTCAGGCTCGATATGGCCTTTGGAAGCTTGGGCCGGTAGCTAGTTACTTGCTTCTGAGTGTCTGGTAGCCGACGACATCACTAGCAAATGTTGTTGCAGAAGTTATACGCACGCAGTTTTCTTCAACGTGTTCTGACAGCAGTGTGTTCTTTGGTTTCACTTTAACCGGTTCCTTGATGTTCACGTAGGAATCGAGCTCCATGCACACGTAGTAATGTCGCGCGAGCAGTCACTCAGCCTGTGTCCCCTTATTACTAGATGTTCACGTATAAATGTCTCCGGTGACCGCGCCGACGAAGTGGCAGCGTTGCATTATTATTTGGCGCTGCGGAATGGATGTTTGTCAAGAGCTTGGGAAACCGTGAGATTGATGATGCAGACAGATGTTAAAGTGAGATGGTAGTGAGCCATTGAGTGTCAGGATCATGCGCTTCGATGTTCAAGAAACTTGTAGGCTCGGGTTTGCGAGAGCATGATTTTGAGCGACAGCACAGAGTATGAGAGCATGAGTATTAGCGATGTCACCGATTCCAATAGAACGCAGGAAATTGTGTCTTGCTATCGGCAAACAGGTCATGTTGGAGTTGGTCCAGCAGCTTGAGATGTAGGCGCGCCTTTGTGAGAGCATGATTTAGGGCGACAGCGCAGAGTATGACAGCATGAGTTTAAGTATGTCACAGATTCCGAGATAATACAGGAATTTTGTCTTGCTATCTTGTTATCGATCACGTCATGGTGGAGTTGGTACTGCAGCCTGAGAAAATACGATGCATCGGCTTTGATTTACGCGGGTCCTGTTGGCTTCAGCGCAAGATCTTCAGTCTTGTCACAGACGGTCGTAACAACAATTTACAGGACAGCTACGTGGGTTGTCTGCAGACCTGAAGCTACTTGCTGATTCTCTGCTGCTCGAAGCGGTTGGACTGCTGCTGCTCGAAGCGGTTGGACTCAGTGAATAGACACAGCGGATTGAAACTGCTTTGCACAGACCTGATGCTAGTTGCTGATTCTCTGTGCGATTATTTCCGGGCGTTTGTCCTGAATTTATTGGTCGTTGGCGCGTGTCGCACGGGGTCGGAGCTGCCTGTCACTGTGTTGTGGTAACAGGACAATGACAGGCATCTCCAACCACTGAGGGGTGACGTAGCAAGGACTTGGTGGCTCTGGAAGAACTACAAGCACAAGATGCACTCGCTAAGGCTGCGATGGGTTTGGCGGGCCTTGCTTCACCACTTTCGATGTCATTGTCAGCTGGACGTGACCTGCAGACCGCTTACACCGTCTGCTTGCGGTTGTCTTTGATGTCGAAAGCCATGATATGATTTGCGTCCACGACGACCCAGGCACAAGTAACCACAGCACTGGGATAAAACACGAAAACAACATCGGTCTGGTAGATTGCAGTGTGCGCTCTGCCAGATCGTTGCTGTTTTCGTTTTCTGTCCCCAGCCAGACGCTGTATTATTGTGGTGAATGTAAGTCAGTGACCATCCTTTTCGGGCATCTGGAAGAAGTTGCCACCATATAGCGGGTGAACCCTTTAGCAAGCAGTCCGTGTAACTCTGTTTGCAAGCAGTCCGTGTAACTCTGTTTGCATGGGCTGTCACCAGGTTGGCCGCTGTGTGGAGGGTCGCAAGTTCCTGCGTGGCGAAGCGCCTTGCAGATCCACCCGGAACTTGCATATCTGGGAGGCCGAACCCTTTACCAAGCAGTCCGCGTAACTCTATATGCGTGGGCTGTCACCGAGTTGGCCGCTGTGTGGAGGGTCGCAAGCCAACATCCTTCTGACGCGCCTTGCTGATCCCACCCGGAACTTGCATATCTGGGAGGCCATTGACGTACACCAAAAGACAGCGGAATGAACCAAAAAAAGGGGATGCGCTGCCGTTCATCGAAATTGATTCACACTCTTTAAATGTTTTTGCTCTGATCCATTTGAGAGTGTGGGTTCTGTTTCCTTGTTACTCTGGATTGCAGGTATGGGTTGCGGACACCCTCGTGGGTAGCTGAGCTGCTCGCATAGTCCCATGCGATCGTTTTCTCCACTGCTGACGTGCTCAGGTCGCTACCTTCATCCTTACCAAACAGTTCAACTGCGGTTGTGCTGACACCACGTTGGCGACCCATTACGATCGGCGTGACGACATGTGAGATATAATCGCGCATAACTCAACATTCGCCTAACAGCACTTCTCGACATTATACACTTGTCACGAGATACAGCATCACCCACTCAACCCCCCCTTACATATCTCCACTCATCTCACTCCGCTCGTACTCATCAGTTTATCATCCGTTCTATCACACACCCAACACCTTACATGTCTCCACTTGCCTCAGTTTATCTTCTTCGTATTCTTCTTCTTCTGTTTCGATGTGTGTATTTTTTTGGCTTCGCTCTAGTCAGTTCTATCTTCAAAGAGTTATTATCATGTGGGGTTATCCGGTCCTCTAATTGAAGAACCCGGACTCAAGAGGGACACTGGTTGAGACGATGCAGACACAGTCGGACAAGTTTTCGAGGCCAGGCCAGAATGAGCGAAAATACGGGGCTAGGAATTTTGGTGCGCTGGTGTATGACAATATGACGAAGTGGAGGTGGACTATCCTAAATGCACTTCACGTGGCAGGCGCGGTACTTTGGAGCCCGTAATGCGATATTTCGTGGCAGGTGCAGGACTTGGTCGCTTCAGGTCGCTGATTCCTTGCGCCTGCCATGCAACTGACAGTCAACACACAGTCAACACGACAGTCAACGCGAGCACTTTTCCTGACAATTCTCAGTCGAAGCGCTGATTTGGACAGCTGCAGCCCCAACCCCAGTCTTAGATTGGGAATTCTAAAGTTTCCTCACGCAACGCACGTTTTGCTTGAGAATTCTCAGGAAAAGTGCTCGTGTTGACTGTGAGTTGACTGTGAGTTGTTGACTGTCAATTGCATGGCAGCTATATAAGGTATAGCAGGTTCCAAACACGGCAACAGTAGATACTGCGAAAAAGACGTGGAGAGGTGCCACCTTTGTGGGGTTGTCACAGGTTGTGTTGACTATGATATGGCATGATGCCGATCAACGTTAGCAAAAAAAATCCCCCAGGTATTGCCTGGTAGATCACATTATATCTTTGTTGAATAACGTCACACTATTCGCCAAAAAGTATTCTTTGCGCACAAGAAAGTACACTTAGTCAACGTATCACAATCGGCCACATTTTTATATAACTTCCATGTATCAAACTGACAAATGTTCATTGTTTTTAATTTGTGTAAACGCTCTGGTAATATTAATTTTCACTTGGATATATCTTAACTTCTCATTCCACAGTTGGTTTAAAACTTTAAGATCAGCGTCTTAATTGAATAGTATAACTTTGGGATTGAGTTACATACCTCCTTGTTGAAGCTATACATTGATAGGCTATGTTTGTTATAAGTGTCTTCATCCTCAACTGTGCAACTCTCAACTGAAGTTCTGTTCAACTGGCTTCTGTGTTTGGATTGTAAGTTTGACTTTGTTCAACTTTTGGTTCAGTTCAGTTATAACTTATGCTTGGCATAAACACTTTTGTTTGGTTTTGAAGTGTTAAAGACAATATTTAATACCTGTTCCATTTCCTTAATCGATACCCCCTTTCAGTCAACTCATCTCCGCCCATAATTTCACACGTTTTTCTTATCAAGAGCATTTTTTTAGTTGTCCCACTCATAAGAGCAGTGTCATAAAATTCATTAATGCATTCCTCGGGCATACATTATCTATGTGTGATGACCCTTTTCAACGTCTATCGAATTGTGTCAGCATCTTTTTGGCGTGTTTGTATCATAGCGCCAGATTTCGACATTAGCTGCGTCTGTCAAATTGTCATTCAATACATTCATTCCTTTACCGTTCTTCTATTTTTTCTCTACTGACCCTGATTTGATACAGCTTAAGTTGTCATAACACATTGTCAAGTCCTTAAACTAAATCAATCTTTCTTTATCGTCTCATAGAGCTTTGGTATGTCTTCTGCATTTTTCCTTTGAAAGTTCTCTTGCGTATAAGGTCCTTAGGAAAATCTGTCGCGTTTATATTTTGAAGGCTGACAGTGAATTCATAGACTCCTTGATGTGTAAAGGTTGGTTTTCGTTTGATACCAAGCTCTTTGAAGCCCTTGTAGATCTATCTATAGTATTGACTTAGACATGCATGCGGGAGGCAAAAATGGTAGATGTTTGGAGGGGTAGCATATATACATATATAGATATACAATTCCAAATCACAGAATGTACTAGTACTAGCATGTTGTTTCAGAGAAGAAGAGCGTCATTGCGAAAGCCAGCCATGGGAGAACGAAGTGAGTAAAAGGGGGTGTGGGGGGGTAGACGGGCCGGCGTCGCAGAATGTAGTGAACATGTATGGTTTTGGGGGTCTAGTGATGCGAGTGATGCAATTGACACCGAAGAGTGCACCATTAGCATCACGAAGAGCTCAGGAGACTATTTGGACAGTTTTTCATCCGGAGAGTGGGACGCCGCCAGGCCTCACAAAATACGTGGCTTTCAGCCTTTTGTTTTTGAACCCATACATATGATGTTTGTGGTTGTTTACAGGTCCTATTCAAAAATGCTACGTTGTATGTTGACGACGTAGTATGTTGACGACGTAACATCATCAGTATATCTAAAGTATTTCTCAATCAGCTTAGTTGTAGGTATTTGCAAGTATATAGTTATTGTATTGTTTAGTTTTTGTTCATCCTCTTCTGTGTTCAGTCCCTGAAACAGTATTCTTCCAGCAACATTTTATGTTCAAACATTTTGTGAGTCTTTTCATCAACACATTGTTTCATAATCTTTGGTATTTGTCAGCCCATGAACTGGTTTTTGTTGTTTGGGATCATGCGTTGCAAAAAAAAAATATTGTTCAACAAACTATTTGGTGTTCCAGCAAACACTTAAACCGATGAAATAGATTTGGTCAATTGCTACGACGTCAAATTCTGAATACCTGGTTCATTTCCTCAATTCTGCTAACATTATCATCAGTATCGATCTCATCTTTTTGAATCTCTCTATTTTTAGACGTTGGTGTTTCTACAATTTGATTTTCTACAACTTTGTAAAGTTCATTAGGTAATTTAGTTCCGCATACTTGCTTACTATCCAGCCTCCAATCTTTCAGAATGTCGTAGGCATTTGCTGGAGTTTCTTGCTTGGGAGGGGGGTCGACCGAAAAGATTAACCTTTTTGCGCCGATTCTTTTTTGTCGACCCTCCTCCTGGCCTTTGCCAAAGGCTCCCAATCTGCTACACATTAGGGAAGGGAAGTCAGGGTCTTTTACTCGACCCTGCTCTCCTACCCATTGTGAAAGTTTCTACTCTCGTACACATTGATGGTTTTTGATTGGGATCAGCCAAAAAAAATGTTGCTATCATTACTATCTGGATACCATGGCACTGAGGATTTGATAATTCTGTGGAATTGTTGCTGTATATAAAAATAATAAATACAGTGCATGTTTATAATTCACTGTATTTCCAGAAGCGTGGAAAACGTGGGACCTGACAACGTTCCTTTCTAGGAGTTTGGGTAGAGGACAGGAAAGGGTGGATTACGTGACAGGAAATGCAAGAAAAGAGGTCGGGAGCTCATCAGGCGTGTCCATCCAGTCAGGGGACAGAAGTGGCGAGATTTGCGCAAGCCAGAATCTATTTGTGATAGAGATAGCGTTTGGACAACGCAGGAGGACATTTGCGGGAATCATTTTACAGCAACGTTTTGATATGCTACCTCCCCTTTGTTCCTTAAAGAGGATACCTCAGATGGAAGAGTGCAGGTAGAGGACACGAGAGGGAATAGAATGCAGTCAGCAACTTCAGAGGTTGCTTGGGGGGTGCCCCTTTTTGTGGTGAAGAGGAAGGGACGTAACTGGATAAAAAAGGGCACTCCTCAGAGTCATAGATGTCCAATGTGGTACGGGTCGAAGTCTATCCCATGTCCAGTAACAGTGGGTGGGAGTTGCTCCAGGCGCTGTGTTTTTCGGCTCTAGCTTTTCGAGTTTCAACGCGAGACTCTGCGTTTCTCAGCCCTCTGCTTTCCTGTGGGTAAAAAGAGTAGAAGGTAACGCAAGAAACGCACAGGCCAACCGGATGTGTCCATCTGGTTAGAGGACCGAAGCGGCGAGATTCTGGTCAAGTTAGAAACGTAGAGATGGCGTTGGGACAACTTGGGAGGAGATTTGCGGGTTTGATTTTGCATCTGTTTTGATATGGGATCTCCTGGAGAGGAATTAGAATGTAGTCAGGAACCTTTGAGTTGGTTGGCGCTGTTCCTTTTTTGTGGCCAAAGGGTTATTAACCGGATGAAAAGGACACCCCTCTGTGCTATATGTGTATATAAATATATACAGAGATGTCTAAAGGAGTTGGAGTGTTGCAGGAATGGCAGTCTATCCTATTACCGGCAATTGCAAATGGCTGTCTATCACGTATTGGCAGCAAACTTTAGACTGCACCGCTTTTAGCAGTACACCGAGTTTATGAGTCCAGCTACAAGACGGGGTGACCAACACCAGGCAAGCGCCCCTCGGTTACTTGGAGGTGTTTTTTTCGTCTTAAGAAAGCCCTACAACCAAAAAAAGGGCACCCCCCCCGACCTGTGAATGTCCTGCCCAAATCACCTTTATGCCCCGGGACTGTAAATGTCCTACTCGACTCGACCTTTCTCCCAACGCATGGGCTCCACTTCTACCATATATCAGCCCTCAATGCCCATCCCTGAGAGCAATCCCAGTGCGCAGACGAATTCACCCTCCATAACCACCTTCATGTCTTCTTAAGAAGGCTGGCTTTCGTCCCCTCCCTTCTCAGGTATGTATAATTCTTGCCCGACACGTGCATCACAGTGTGCAAAAGTCATCCCAGAGGGCACCCCCCGTCTCTGTTGAATTGGACATCAGCGTTTCATTTGGGAGTGAAGTAACCGTTGGTGTTACAGATACAGGCTGCGGCCTGCCCTTGGGTTCAAGTTAAGCCTGCCAGGACCTTACAGTGGAAAGCCCTGCAGTAATTGAAACATGATAACATCTCCCAGGTCATGCTTCCATCAAAGTCAACATCCGTGCAATCAGACGATGACTACTGGTCATCTTGGAGTGAGCGCTGGGATCAGGCTGCCCTGAGAATCTGACTTACATCACGTCTATGAATCTATGACCTCGAAGTAGGGAATTTGTTTGACTCATCCTTGGCGCTAGTCATTTCCAGTTCTAATGATGCAGGCCAAGCGCCATGCGCAAGGTGTTGCAGAGCTGTCCTATGCCAGAGACTAAACAATCCACGCCGTCGCGTAGTCTATGCAGCTGAAGAACTGGTTAATTACACTGTTACACTAGTTGCATATGGTTGCTATGAGGCACTGCTGGCAGCATGGGACATGCTCACTTCGCTGCCGGCTTGCGCCTAAAAACCCGGGAAGGGCAAGCACATGCAAGCACATCTCCAATGCTTAGCCTCGGGCGGACAAGGGCAGTTTCGGTGGCCTTCACTTTTCTTAGGTTACATCATTGGGGCCAGATTTCTTGTGGAGGCTGCTGAAAGTCGTGTTTGGCTCAGCGAACCTTACTTGTGTGGTTATTCACGCATAGGTTTTTCTTGAGTGAACGCCTGTAAAGCCAGCTGGCCAACAGTTTGGATTTCTGACACGAGGTCTTCAAACCCTTTATGATGCACATTGTCTCAACACTCCAAGCCATTTCCTTGCTGGTGTGCCAGGGAAAGTGATTTGCTTTAGTGCAGCTTACAGCTTACGTGTTTGTTTCAAGTGGCCAGGTTTTAACCTTGTATTGGCTTGCAAGTGGTAACGAAATCCCCTGGTGTGCGGTGCCAAGCTTTGAGTGTGCAAAAGTATGACACAGTGCCCTGCAGGCTGCTGCAGAGTAAGCAGTTCATTGAGTTTGTAGTGCAGATCATTTGAGTAACGTTTCCTCATGAGATGTGAGATGTGTCAAGATGGAGTTGAACTGCTGCTCTTGCCGGAATAGTCAAGTTAGTCAAGTTCGGTCAAAGAGCTTGAAGGTGTTGTGCTTCATGTTTTGAACACAACTATAAGTTTGAGAACTTGAGAAGAGCTAAAGCGTTGGGCTTGTGCAAAGACGGCCATACTTGTATTGTACGCTGAGGTCCAAAGCAGCTTGTTCTAACTAATTTGATGACCCAAGGAGCATATGTATTGGCGTTTAATTCTTGTTCAGCAATCTCTTCATTGCTCCAACTGTTTCTTCAACTTGGTTGAGGAGACACCCTTCTTTGTGGGTTGGCGGGAGCATGGGTGCCGGCCAGAGCTGACGTGGACTGTGCAGACTTAAGATGAGCAAAGCGCTTGAGGTGCTCGCATGGCCAGTTGTGATCCCCTTCATTCTCCTGATCGTGCGCCTGCAGCGAGTTTTTTTCCTTGCTCACGGTCTTGTTGAGGACATCTATACCATAATTTGTTTATACTCGTCTTTCTGTGTGAAAGGCACTATATACAAGGTGTGATGCTTCCAAGCAGGTCTAGAAGGTTCCAGAAGGGTTTCACAAGGGTTCTGAGGGGTTCGTATCGTTTTGCATGGCATGTTCCAGTAGATTCGAGGTGCTATAAGATTGTGGGTTCGTTCTGGTGGAAGAGACACATGGGCATTTGGTTTAAGATTCCAGGTTGCAGCATATGGATTCTGGAAGGTCAATCAAGGCTGAGGTTGCAGGCAAATCTATGAGGTGAAGACTCAGGTTCTTATAGGTTGTGGAAAAACGTCCAGTGTTTCAAGTATAGGGTTGTAGCGTTCTCTTTAGGTTGTTTAGGGCAAGATTCCGCGAGTCTGGCAGGTTTTTTTTCGAGGTAGTCTAAGTTCTATTGGCTTTCAGGCAGAATTTCAACAATCTTTTGCAATGTGCCCTGAAGAGAATTGCCGTGGAAGGCAGAAACAATAGCAGTTCCAGCTATTGGGGGTTCGCAATGTGTTTATTAGTTCTTGAATTACACAGTGTGCACACAACAAATATGGACTGATTGGACAGAGAAAGAGGCGGCAAACTTCATGATGATTCGAGTTTGCTTCATTCTACCTGGCAACATGAAGAAGGACCAGGAACACCTGGAGCATTTGACAAGCTGGTTGTTTGTAGTTGTGCCTCAGAACACCTGAGAACCAGGAAAGCTGCTGGGAGGAGGCTGATGGTGCAGTGAAGCCATGGGAGAGTAGCAACCCTGACTTTCTTCATGGAACCGTCCGTCCACTTTTTCTTGAACTGCAGTATCAAGGTGCAAGTGTGTATCATATGAGGCTCTTTCCTTGGGCCATTTGCAGGACTGTTGTGCACTTTCTTTTCGTGCATTCGTTGTCGCAGAAAACAGCTTGCTTGCACTGTGTGTCGTGCTATACTATCATTCTTTGGAACCGGATGTGCTCTTGTAGGCTCTAAGCAATTCACCGCTCTCTGCCTTCTTCTCATGGATGTCTTGATCTTTTTCGGCCCCATCATGGTGGTGGCCCCACCTCTTCGGCCAAAACGACAACGGGAGCAACGGATCTCATTCGATTCGAGGCGGTCTATGGTGTTCTGGTCGAGATTCTCGCTTACTGCAACGTGCTTGTACGTGGAAACCGCTTTGAGTGCGGCACCTAGTTGCTTGGGCAATGAGAGCCAGAAAGAAGACAGAAAGGGAGGTTGCTGTCGGGGTGTTATCCCTGCTTTTAAGAATCTTTGGAAAGTTTATGGTGAAGTCCTGTGACTGAGGTACAAAACAGCTTCCAAGAGTCTTGCAAGTGGCAAGGAGGTGAACAAGTCATATGGCTCCTGTGAGGGCATGGATTCTACCCAGGCTGGAATCTTTGCACGTAGAACCACAGCCACACGTGACGGAAGATCTTTCCGAGGAAACTCCTGCACTTCAAAAAAAATACTGAGTCTGATGATGTTGAGACAGGCCAGAAATAGAGTTTGGATCCAATTACATAGCCCAATAGCTAGCAGTCATGACACAATTTGGTTGGCATGAGTACCATCCCAATGCTACTTGAACCGTGCCAAATCAAAAAGGCGTCTTTGTGTTCTTTTCCGAATCTAGAAGGTGGGAGAGGCTGGCAACGTGACGCTGAACAGAATGAAAGCCACGCGACATGCTTCAGACCTTTGGCAGTTTTGAGCTCCCATGCCCTCTTCTTCCACTAGTTTGTTGACTAAGAACGTCTCTTTGTGTTGAACCAGCACTGCTTGGTGAAGGGAAATTTGACGTATGCTGGCATGCTGTGCACATTCTTTGTACATGTTACTCATTCTCGTGTGTCAATGCTCCTTTGGCTCCCATTCAGCACAGGACACGTTTTGTATTCAAACCACCCCTTCGGCATACTTGATTATCAGCTCACCCTTATGAGAGTTTGGCCGTTGGCTCCAAGCTTATCCCGCTTTTGGATGCTTTCCATGCCATAGCTGTGTCAAGTGAGCATGGTGGGTCGATTACCAAGCTTTGTGTGAAGTGTGCCTTCTTTGGAATCACTTTAGCGATCTTAACTGTCCTTCCCAAAAGTGTCATGTGCTTCTAGATGGAAAAGCGGAACGGTGCGGATCGTGAAGATGATCGTGATCGTCCAAAAGACCGTGATGATTCGAAGAGCTTTTGGAACGGGTCGGTGAGTGACAAACGAAAGATGGAACGCACAGTCGACCGCACGCGGGGCACACGCTCGCTTTTCAAACCTGGACTGGCTATTGCTTATATCTATGCCAGTGTAGTATCAGTCGTGTGGCAATTGTGGCCGAAACATGCGAGCGTGGAAGATGAAACTGACTCAATCATAGGACGGGCAACCGAGCACGAGGAGACAAAGGAGAAAGGCCTTGGAGCTGCATTTGAACTGGAAATCAAAAGCGAAAGTCACACAGCCCGTGGCACAGCGCGTGGCACAGCCCGTGGCTACCTTCCATCTTTGACAGCTCAAATAGCTTCTGATGCTGCAGCCCGCACCCAATCGATGATAGCTGATGTGACACCGCATGGGAGTTTAGCCTTGGAGTCATTCGACAACGTTGGGCGAGCCTTTGAGACCTTCGGAGATCATTTACATGTGTCTTGGGGATGGATGTATCAGGGTACAACTGGGCTAGTTGGAGATCAGCGCAAGCAAGAGACGACCAAGGGCTTTATGCCAAAGTCGCTGAAAGTCCTTGGCTCCAGCCTGGGATGGCAAAGTATTTTTGAAATGTCCTTTGCCACAGGAGAGAAAGTAAACTCAATTGACTGTTCTTTGCTCCGCAGTGGCAGACTCCCCAAAGAGGCCAAAGCACAAAAGTGGACTTTGATTTCGGGCGAAGCTGTTGAGCTGCAGTGCCCGAAAGGATTATTTGTGCAGTGGACAGGAACCCTATTGCGGCTTGCTGCTGGAGGAGAAGCACTGCGAGTTCGGGTTTTTTATACAATCGAGAACGCCAATACAGCCACACAGCATGCAAGCATGACAAACATGCCTGTGGGTCTAACCATCTGGGATTTTGGCACTTCATTGGCATGTTCTTCTGGAACTTCGGGAGATTGCTTTGGAAGCAGTGGAGAAGTTGACGGCAGTCCTTTAATAGATCCCGGACGAGGGCTATGGATTGGCATGGAACACCCACGCGTGCTTTGTCACTGTTTTCAAAGCATTGGAACTGCTTTTCTGAGAGTCTTGCTTGGCAGCTCATGGTTGTGGCTATTGTTCTTTTTCCCCAAACACAGTGGGCACACTGAGGGGTTCTTACGGTAGTGGAAAAGCAGGTGTGCTTAGATCGCTGTTCCGCGCGGGCGTGGACGGCTAGCTCGCTGCTATTTACAGTACATTCATGCCTCTCGACATCATCAATGTGCATTTCGACTGCGCAGGCTCGCAAAATCTGCCTGCCGGCGGCGGGTGCTTCTAGCGACTGCGCTCTCGTTGTGGTGCCGCGCACATTTTGGTATATGGTGGTCACTTTTCGTGGCAGGTGCAAGGGAAACCTCGTGTTTTGGTGCTCCAAAGTCCACTTTTCGTGACAGGTGCAAGGGATCGGAGCTGTCTCACTTCGAAACGCAGTTTTCATGGCAGGTGCAGCACTTTGGATATGGTGGTGATCGTCGAAGAGCTCTGATTTCGTGACAGGTGCAGTGAATCGTGACTTGGACATGTGGCTCGTTTGCAGATTTCGTGGCAGGTACAGCACCCTGTGACCCTCGATGTGCAGATTTCGTGGCAGGCACAGCACTCTGTGACCCTCGATGCGCAGATTTCGTGGCAGGCACAGCACTTTGTGAACTTTGATGTGCCGATTTCGTGACAGGTACAGCACTTTGTGAACCTCGAGCTGCAGATTTCGTGGAACCTCGAAGCGCAGATTTCGTGGCAGGAACAGCATTTGGTGAACCTCGAAGTGCAGATTTCGTGGCAGGCACAGCACTTTGTGAACCTCGAAGTGTAGATTCGTGGCAGGCGCAGCACTTGGTGAACCTCGAAGTGCAGATTTCGTGGCAGGCACAGCTCTTTGTGAGCCTCGAAGTGCAGATATCGTGGCAGGTACAGCACTTTGTGACCCTCAATGCACAGATTTAGTAGCAGGCGCAGCACTTTGTGCTGTCAGATGCTCACTCTCTCACTCACTCACTCACTCACCCACTCATACAGGCTCACACTCACACTCACTCTTCACTCACACTCACATTCACACACACTCACTCACGCTCACATTCGCTCACACTCACACTCTCACTCTCCCACTCACTCACACTCACACTCCGTCACACTCTCACTCTCACTCACAGTCACCCTCATACACACTCACTCTCGCTCACACTCTCTCACTCTCACTCACACACTCACTCACACACACACACTCACGCTCACACTCACACACACACACTCGCTCACTCTCTCACTCTCTCTCACTCTCACTCTCACTCTCACTCTCACTCACCCACTCTCACTCTCGCTCTCACTTTCACTCGCACTCTCACTCTCACTTTCATTCTTACCCTCACTCTCACTCTCACACGCATGGTGGGGTGGGGTGAGGTGGGGTGGTAATGACGTGCTTGTAGCGACGCAAGGATGCAGTTATATGTACCTCACTGTGGTTTCCTTTGTGTATCACAACTTTGCTCTTTTTATTGCATGTGTTTCTACGCAACATCCAAATCTACGGTGAATGCCAATAAACAGTTCAAGTAATGACTCTTCAAGATGACTTCAAGTCGAAAAGTCGAAGGAAGAACACTTTCCCGCAGGTTGTTCAGTGAAATAGACTTGCGTGTTGAGTTGCAAAGTGTTGTGAAGTAAGAACAATTATCGTGAAAACAAAATCTAGGCTGAACTTTTGGATGACTGCGGATCACTTTTATCATCAGACCCATCTTCCTGGGGAAAACATGGGACCTTTGATGCACTGGCAAAGACACTTCAAAAACAAAGCTATTGTAAATACCAACAAAAAATCCACAGACAAGACAATTAGCCCAGCTGGAGGCCCCAATAGCAAGATACAAACCGGGACAAAAAGAAAAATCTGGAAACAGCTGCTGTTTTCAACACATCGACCATCTCTTCTTTGGCACCATCACAACATGACCGGGACACCATCACATGCCTGGGACACAATCACAACATGACCGGGACACCATCAAAACATGACCGGGACACCATCAAAACAGGACCGGGACACCATCACAACATGACCGCGCCACCATCACATGATCGGGACACCATCAAAACATGACCGGGACACCGTCACAACACGACCGGGACACCATCAAAACATGACCGGGACACCATCACAACATGACCGGGACAC
>CAXAMN010011137.1:173973-209150 GCA_963970005.1 Durusdinium trenchii
TTCAGCAACTGGATTTGTCGGTTTCAGCAACTGGATTTGTCGGTTTCAGCAACTGGATTTGTCGGTTTCAGCAACTGGTTTTTTGTCGGTTTCAGCAACTGGTTTTGTCGTTTTCAGCAACTGGCTTTGTCGGTTTCAGCAACTGGTTTTGTCGGCTTCAACAACTGGTTTTTGTCGGCTTCAGAATTTGGTTTTGTCGGTCTCAGCAACTGTCCTTGTCGGCTTTGCAATGGATATTGGGGGTGGGGGGGTGGGGGCCAGGGATCATGATGTCCGTTGCGCATGCTGGGAACCACCACGTAGGTTCCCAGTTGCCAAAGCCCACGCCTGCAGTTGTCGAGCCACAGTTGCCGCAACCCACGTTCCAGTTGCCGAAGCCAACGTTCCCAGTTTCCGAAACTAACCTTCCGAAACCAAGTTTCCGAAACCCACGTTTTAGTTTCCGAAGCCAAGCTTTTGGTTTCCGAACACCACGCTGACCCAAAACTCATGCTCGTCATTCCCCAAACAGTGGTGAAGGAGTTAAGAGCGGTGAGGTGCCTGGAAACACACGCGCGCGCGTGGAGCGTGGCGCCGGTAAAGCACAAGTTGCACCCTCACATGAAATGCGTGTCTGAGTGGGAGTGGTTATCCTTAAAAGTCACTTTTCGTGGCAGGTGCAGTCGCCGTGTTTTGGAGGTCAAAGGTTCCCTGGGATACCGCGCAGCATTTGCGAGCATAACCAATAGGTGAATTACATACCAGTTGGAAAGGAGGCCATACTTTCCAATTCACAATTCGAGCCATGTGTCAATGCCAAATCTCTCATCACAAGGTCTCTGGACCAAGAAGCTTGAATGTCACTTGTGAAAACATACCGGGTCAGGCGAAGTGGCCGTGACTGACCACGGAGACTCAGAAGAGCTGGAAAGGGATGATGGGCAATCTGAGGGGCATGGAGTCAGTGCTGGACGTCATCAACGATTACATGCCACCCAGCGGCGGATCAGCGCAGAGGGAAGTCAAAGGCGCGAACCTCCTGAACATTGGGGGGGGCCGTGACGAACGGGCGTTGAAACAGGAGCCGCAAAACCATCGAGGTGGAGACCAACTTCCAATGCCACCAGATAGTAGGGAATCCTCAATTAGGGGGAGTGGTCATGAACACCACCGATGTAGCGATTCTGAACAATCGGTTCATGAAGGGAAAGGGACTCCATTGCAGGGGGCGCTGGAGGTGGCTACGCTGGAAGAGCTGACGCGCCAGAACGAGGAGCTTCGTCGTGAAATAGCGAGCCTCAGAAATCGGGATGGGCAGAAGCCTTCTGGAACTACTGTGCCAAAAACCCAATGAGGCGGACCTCAACCGCACTAGCACCGCCGGGGGCCACCAGTCAAGACAACACCAAATGGAACACGAAGTCTTGGGGGCCCACATCTACTAGAGATTCCACCATTCCTATGGATGCCATATCGTGACATGGGCAACACCAATGGAAGCACAACGAGGTGATCAACAAGGACGTGACCATGGTCAACAACGTGAACATCATCATCTACGTGGACATGAAGTATGTGGAGAGGCGGGGCAACCGACATGAACGAGCACTTACGGTCTCGGAGATCTACCCAGAAGGTGCACACGAGGAGCATTTTCTCCCCTGCCCGAGAACGGGCGTAGGTGGCCTAGACCAAAGTTACTTGCCAAGATGTGTCGGATTATTGAATTCCAAGCTGGCTCATGCCTTTACGTGACCATAGCGGTCTAAGCAGCCAGCCATTCTGGCGCGGCGTACGTGGCCGCAGCGGCCGAAGCATGTTGAAGACTCGACGGAGTCTGTCGGGACCTTAGTCCCCTTCCTCCCCCTACCCTCCGCTTCTTCTCTCTTTGCATTTTTGTGGTATTCCTGAATGTGACACTCAGATTTACCCCTCTCCTTGGTGTGTCCCTGGACGCTTGAGCTGGGAACGCCTGGTCTCGTCCTTTCCCCTTTTTTTCCTTTTTTCCTTTCCCTCTTTCTCTCTTTCTCTCTGGGTGTGCCTGGATGCTTTCGTCATAGCTGGGAACCCTTCTCTCCTTCTCTTGGTGTGTTCTTGGACGCTTGTGTCGTAGCTGGGAACACCTTCTTTTCCTTTCCCTTCTTCTTTTTCTTCTTATTTTTCTTCTCTCCCTACCCCTCCCTCCTGTCGGGACCTTAGAGTGGGACGCTACTAGGGTCTCCTGGCCTTACTACTAGGCGCAAGGACGTGTGCGCCCCTTGAAATCACAGGGATCCTGTAGGATTGCGAAACTTCATTTTTCTTTCAGCGGGACACGGCACCAGATTGCAGACCGTGTCCAACAAAGCTATGCAATCTGGTGGGATATCCAGCTTGGCCAGCTGGGCGTACCTGCAAATTTTAATCTTTTGGTAAAGTGCTAATGCGTCTGCAGTCACGCACGGCGCGCCTGTCGGCTCGTCGCATCGTGGTGTTTGACCTCTGGCCTTTAACTAAAGGCGCGCAGTCCCCCGCACCTGGCTTCAGGATTTGGTTTCTGAGGCTGGCGTGCGGCGTCGCGTTCACATCAGCACGCATTTCTATAAGTGTGTGTAACCCTTGCAGTCACAGGGATCCTTTCGGATGTGTTGTCTTGAATGTTGAATGATGAGCAGGGGGGCCCGTGGACACTTGGATGGATGGCATGGGCCAACGAAGACCCATCCAAGTTGTCGCACAAACGCACCTGCATTGGTGCACCTGGGCGCATAATAAGACGCAGCTGATGGCCATCTTCTAACTTTTTGTTTTTTAAGTTTAACTTTGCAGACTTGCACGGACCATCGTCACCTTGTCGCGCTTCCGTGTTCAAGATCGTTGGCCTTGAACCTTTGGCCTCCGAATGACTAGCACCTTTACCTGATTAATCAAAAAAATGGTTACCTAGCTTGCCGTGTGGCGAGTGGCATTGAGTTCAGCACGCATTTCCACAAGCGCGTCTCTCCTCAGTGAGATCCCAGGGTGGGCCCGAGGAGTGCCCCCTGCATGTGGACCGTGGACCCGTCGAACGGGCGCTTTTCCAACGTATACACCAAAGTTATTTGCCAAGACCTGATGGACTATTGAAACTAAGTACAGCTCGGGCGTACCAGAACGTGTCCGGAGCGGACTAGGGCAGGCTTTATGCCACGAGGTGTTCGCAGCGACCAAGGTTTGTTGAGGATTCATTAGGATCTGCCCCCACACAGCGCGCACACACCAAATTAGGCAAGTCTTCCTATGAGGTTTGGTTTCTTCGCTTCCTGGCCCCTCCATTTGTTTCCTCTTTTAATCCTTTTCTTCCTCACACACATCTTCTTTCCTCTTTTCTTTCATGTCTTCCTGCCTTCATGTCTTGGCATCTCATTCTTTCTTTTGCGAGCACATTGGTCCTGCCCTTAGTTTGTACGTGAACATTTATTTAAAACCAGCTTTCAGGTCGCCCAGGTTTGACAATGATGTGGGTATTTCGTTGGTTGTCCCTGTGAAACTGGTTCTTCTTCATTGCAACCACGTACACTTCTGTCCTGTCTTGTTCCCCTTTTCATGTCTTCATCTTTTTTGTCCTTGCTGCGCGCGCACATGCACATTAGTCCTGGCCTCAGCTTTTTTTGCCTCCCCTTGTGGGAGGCGTGTGTGTAACCCTTCAAGTCACAGGGACCCTTTCGGATGTGTTGTTTTGAATGTTGAATGATGAGCAGGGGGGCCCATGGACACTTGGATGGCGTGGGCCAACGAAGACCCATCCAAGTTGTCGCGCAAACGTACCTGCATTGGTGCACCTGGGCGCATAATAAGACCCAGCTGGTGGCCATCTTCTAAATTTTTGTTTTTTAAGCTTAACTTTGCAGACTTACACGGACCGCGGTCGCCTTGTCGCGCTTCCGTGTTTGAGATCGTTGACCTTGTACCTTTGGCCTCCAAATGACTAGCGATGTTCAGGCCCCTTTGCCTGATTCCTCAGGAATCTGGTTACCTAGGTCGCCGTGTGGCATTGAGTTCAGCGCGCGTTTCCATAAGTGCGTGAAGCCTTTGGAGTCACAGGGATTCCTTTGGATGTGTGTCTTTTTGAAACGCTTTGCATTTCCTTTTTAGCAGGGGAGTGGAGCAGTGTCCTGAAGATATCACTGGAGACGTCCAGCGACGCACCTGCCATGATTACCATTTACTTCCCTCTGGGCCGCTTTGTTACTAGAACAAATTGCTAGCCTTTGCATCGGTTCGAGCTCTCCAGACAAGCGCTCCTCGATCGACTCTTCGTCGACTTCGTGATTTTGAAGATTAGGTTTCTGCGCCCCAGAACTCTTAGGAAGATTACCGGGTACCGTGTGGCGAGTGGCGTTCACATCAGTATGCATTATCTTGAGTCCCTCCATTGGGTTCCCTCTTCAACCTTTTCCCTTCGCACACAATTTCTTTCCTCTTTCTTTTCATGTCTTTCTGGCTTCATGTTTCGTCATCTCACCCAGGTCTGAGGTCGCCCAGGTTGCTATAAGGAGGTTTGGCTCATTTGGTTGTTCCTGGTCACTTGGTTCCTTCTCATCGCAACCACATACACCTTGTCCAGTCTTGTCTTGCTGTCATGTCCTCACTCGTTTGTCTATTTGCGCGTGCACATGCAATTCAATCTAAACCTCAGTCTTCCATGCCCCCCCCTTGTGGGCGGCGTGTGTCTGAAACCCTTGGAGTCACAAGGGTCCATTGATTTTTACTAACAAGCAGGGGGCGCAGGCCCATCGTGGATACCTGTGCGGACGAAGCTATTCCACGATACTTGCTCAAAAAATTTTGGCGTTTGGTAACCACATCCTTCTCTAAGATTCCAGGCTGTTTAGGTGAGACGTTCAGGTCGGCAGACATGCGTTTGGCGTCATGCAATATATCGCTTTCAGCCTCGTCGCGAGTTGAGAACTTTGTTCAATGTGGAGGCATTGCAACTTGGAGGTTTTAATGTTCAGCCCGTCTTACATACCTTTAACCTGATCTCTTAGGCGTTCATACCTAGGTTGCCGTGTGGCGAGTGCCATTCAGTTCAGCGCGCATTTCCTAAGTGTGTCTTAGTTTGAGCACATGCGCCGGCGCTTCTCTTCAACAAACTGGGCTGTGGTGCCTAAGGTATGTTACAATGAGTTTTGGCCCATCGGTTGTCCCTCTTCACCTGGTTCTTCCTTCATCGGCAACTGCGTGCCTTTTTTGTTTGCCTTGCCTTTCTCATCATTCATTTGTCCCTTTTGCGTGCGCATGCGCTTTCACAATCCCCTTTCCGGGCAGGACGGAGAGCGCGCGCGCCCTGGATTCTCGGGTAGCCTGATGCCTTTCTTTCTTCCTTTCACACTCCAATGCCGGTTGCGGCCCAGAATGGGGAGGCAAAGAAACATTTTTTGGATGGCGTCTGCAAGAGGTTTGATTTACCGGAAGATTGACTTTGTGTCACTGACGCACACACAGTGCAACAAGATGATGTAATTGTAAGAGGCCCTCAACAGAGGGCATGCAAACCGACGCGCATGGCTCTATTTTCCATCTACATTGCTAGACCCTTGTGCCTGTAAAGTTGGCGGTCAAGGGTGGCATGTCATGCCAGGCGAACGTGTCGGAACCAAAAGGTGTGCTTTTACACCGGTTCCAAATCATCAAACCTTCAAGGGCAAATTAAGCCATCCTTTTGCGATGGCTGCCCACCACTCAGTCGGGTTCATGCTCTTGGTCAGCACATCTGCGAGTTGGTCCCCCGTTGGTAGCCAGTGGAGTGGTGGCTTGAGTGCCGTCTGCGGCGTCGGCCGCTCATTCATGCCACGCTGGCTTCGCCATTGTTGCCAAGCCTCATTCATCAAGCCATGGCGTAGGCCGGCAAGGTCGATTGCCAACCTCTTTTCGCTTGGTGCTCGTGGCACCCCCTCTCTATGAATGTGGTCATAGAGGCTCCGGCAGTCGGTCACCAAGTGCACTTCCATCTTCTTTCCTGCCTCTTCGCCACCGAAGACTTGTCCAGTGGTGATGGACAAAAGAAGGCTCCGGAGGTAGAGGCTGTTTTCAAAGGCTTCGCATCTTGCCATAGTCTCCCCAGCAAAAGTAGAGCGGCACACCCTCTGGGAAGCTTTGCTCTTCCAATCCACCACACTGAAAGCGCCGCCTTCTGCCGTCAGGCATTTCTTGTCGGCAACCAAGGTGAGGCTGGCCAGCTGGGAAGCAGTGTTGTGGCTTCCAAGCCATTGTTCATCGCCTTCTTCTTGAACTTCAGCCCCCCACATTGCCCCAGGCAGCATCGTGGTAGGCAAGGATGCACATGTTCTCTTCTTCAATCTTTCGGAGTCGGATGCCGTTCTCCTTGAACTTCTGGCTGCTCAAGATGATCTTGTTCGTGTCCTTCAGGTCTTTGATGGTGGGGTTTTGTTGCTTCCTCTGAGCTTGGCATACGGCGAATTGGAGATCAGGTCTTGTCTGTTTCGCCAGCCAAGAGAGGCGCCCAATCGCTGTCCTGTTTTCTTCTTTCTGCACGGCATTTGCCAGTTGTTCATCATCGGCATCCGGGGGCACATTCACCTTGTCCACTCTGCTGGTGGCATAGAGCTGCTGGTGGATGTGGATGTGGTCTTCGTGACATTCATATTCACACCCCACGTACTCGAATTTATTGTTTTCCCACTCATCCACCGGGAACTTCTCTTTGATCATGCCCCGCAGCAGGTTCAGCAGGTTCTCCTCCGCCATCAACATGATGTCATCGACGTGAGTGAGGAGTAGGGCCTGAGTGCCACCACCATTGCCCTTCAGCATGAAGATGCACGGGTCAATGATGTTCCGCTCAAAGTGGAGCTCTTCTTTGCCAAAGTTCACTTTCATCTCCTGCAGGTCAGTCGACAGCTTCATCCACCACAATTTCGGACTGGTGGACAGGCCAAAGACGCCCTTCAGCACCTCGATGATCTGTCCAGGCTTCAATGACGGGATCCCCCTCTTTGGCTGTCGAAAGCAAAGCCAGGATGATGGAGTGTCGGCTGACTGTGGGTGCATCGGTGGCCATGTCGATTCGGCCCAGGTCGGGGTCCCACTGTCCTGCCACGCACAGTCTGGCTTTTGCTTTAGGCTCTGCCTTTGGATCTTTCTTTCTCTTGGCGTGGTTCTTGTCCCGGTAAAGGAACCGGGAGGAAAGAATCCTTTCAGCTGGGACTGTCTTCTCCACGGCTTCGAACTGCACGTGCTCGTTCCATTGCTTTTCTTCGGCGGCCTTGTAGAGCTCTCTCTCTTCCAATGGGATGGCATGCCAAGGGAGTTCTTTTTCAAGTTGCTTTTCCTGTCCCCTGGCTGATATGGCTCGCTTGACCAGGAATGGTCGATGCACCTTGCTCCTCTTCATCGCTAAGGGGACGTCGTCGAGGACATGGGCTTTCCGAGCAGCTGATTGTATAGCCCTGGCGGTGTGTCCGACGGGATCAGGTTGTAGCTCTACCCCCTGTGTCATCTTGCGAGCCTTGACCTCTCTCTCCTTGTTGTCCAGGCCACCCTTCTTGTTCGGACAGGACTTCTTCATATTCATCGTTGGCCTCATCGTTCAACAGCTCTTTGAGCTCTTTCATGGCCAACTTCAAGCGCAGGCCTTCATTGATCTCTTCATGGGTGGCCGTCCGAATGTGCTCGGGTGCGCAAAGAAGGCATCTTCCCCCTCTGGCCAACCAGTAGTTCTGCCCTTCTCGCCCAATCACCGTGCAAGGCCCCATCCATCGTGTTCTGCCATTGAACTCCCGGTAGGCGTACACAAGCTCGCCTGCCTCATAGGATCGTTCTTCAACTCGGGGCTTGTGGGCTAAGGCACGCTCTAATGCCTCTTTGGATTGGCATTGGAAGAAAGCGGCTCGTGCAGCCATCTGTACTTGGTGACGTCGGCCCACCTTCTCATCAGCGGTGATGGTGCATACAGCTGACAGGTCTTCACTTCCATCAAACAGGTCTCCAGCAATCTTCATCTGCGTACCGAAGACCCATTGCCGAGGTGAGTATCCCGAGCGGTTGCGCAGCTGGTTCTTGGCGTCTGAAGTTGCTGCCATTGCTTCCTTCACTTCATTGTCTAGGATGCATTGCTCCTCCACTAACTTGTCCCAGATGCCCTTCCAGGTCTTGCCGTGTCTTTCGGCAAGGCCATTCTGCCAGTGTGCTTGGCCAGCGGCGCATCGCACCATGACCATCCTCTCGTTCATGACCTGCAGAAACTGGTCCTTGAAGGCCGAGTCGAGGTCCACTATGAGGTGTTTCGGCGCCCCTGCCCAGCTCATCCATCCTTCCACCATGGCACGTCCCACTTCTTCTGACTTGGTGTTGTCTAATGGAAGGACGACCTGGTACGTCGAGGCGGCGTCCACGATGTTCAGGGCTGGCAGTGATGCGCTCTCCACCGTATCAATCCAAATGATGTCTGCGGCCACCGCCTCGTTGAAGTCCAACAACACGGCCGGATGTGCAGGTCGGGCTGATTTGGCTTTTGTACTCTTGGCGCATGTTCTGCACACCATTTGTTCCGCTGCCCGGATCACATTCTCCGGCGCCTTTCCGATCTTGAGGTGCCGGACCAATTCTCTTGCGGGAGGATGCCCCAAGTTCTGGTGTAGTCGACGAAGTGTGGCAGCAATAATCGGCTTGACCTTCCCTTTGAAGTAGATGGCATTGGCCCCTCTTGGCTCCTCGACCTCCGCTTCATGTTGCACCTTGCCCGGCACGGTGTGGCTCGGGTAGTTTGTCAGCACCTTCCCCTTCTTCTTGGCGTTGTCAAAGGCTTTCACCACCTCCTTAGCAAAGGGCTCGGGATAGTGAGCTGAAGCTGCTGTGTCTTTCCCTTCAATCGCCCGGTGCTCATGATCACCTGTGCATCGTGTAGTCAGAGCTTCTGCGAACGCCACGTTGTTGGTGAGCAAGGAGACCCCTTTTCGTAGAGGCTTTCCATCTTTCAGGCTGATCAACCCAAACTGGCAGAGGTCGACTTCTGCAAAGGTGACACCCGGCTGTCCCACCAGGTCACTGATGGAGGATTCTCTCCAGATGGCGCTTCCTCTTGGGTTTTCGATGACTACCGTGCCATGAAGCAGTTGTTGTAGTTCAAAAACTCGTCGAGTGAACCTGATCAAACCTTGCTCCCTCTTCCGTCTCCTCCGTAGCTCCTGCTCCGTGTAGTTGAGGCGGGAGAACTGGCACCAAGCTGTGCACGGTGGAGGCCAGCCACACCATCTTCGGTCGGTGGGACCACATCTCCTCCACCACGAGCTCTTGTTGAGCCATGTCCTTCAAGTCATGGTTGTACCTGAGATCACGGGGCTCGAGCACTCCCCTTTTCTTTGCAGCGAAAGCCGCAGAGATGTTGGCGTGCCCAGCGAAGAGCTCCAAGACGTCCGGCGTGTCCTCCACCGGCTCACAGTGTCGGGGTTGCAAAACTGCCCAAGCATCCCACAGTGGATCTCCCATGACCTCTTGCGCCCAATTTCCAAAGGCCATTGAGCAGGTTGCCATCACCATGAAGATGGAGCGAGCGGTGTCCAGGATCTTTTCTTTCGCCCCTCGGTTCTGGAAACGACGACGTCGCAGACCCTCCACAGCTCTAGGCAGGCAATGGAGTTCCGGACCTTGGTGATTGGGGCACAATGCCAGCCCCCTCATACTCATCCCCGCTGCTCGTCACATTCTCGTCCTCGGAGTTCATCTCCCCATCATTCAAATGGACGTTGATGGCCCGGGCTCATACTCAGAGGAGTCCTCCTCATCGTCGTCAAGCATCATGACATACTTCAGGTCGGGGTGGATCTGATCTCGCCCGCCATGCCGCCGATGTCGTTGCTCATCCTCACCAGTCACTTCTTCGGAGTTGAGGCTTGCTTCTTCTTGAGGGCTGACAGTTGTGCCTCCAGATGCTGAATGAGCTCCTCGGGGGACTCGTTCGCGTCCTCGGCAATGTCCGTGGGCACAGGGATCTCGGCAGCCTTTCTCGTGAGACGTTCTGGTGTGCCCCTGCTCACCTTGGACCATGAGGTCTCGGATGAACTCCCCCCCGACGGCGGTGGTACCACAGCGAGGGCTTCGGGATCTCGTCCCAAATCTGGCTTCTTCACATAGCCCTTCGTGGCATTCTTCCGGACCGCCTCCTGCCCGGCCCATGACGCCAAGCGCACCAGATCTTCGTGGGCATTGGGATTGCTCTTGCTCTCTCGCACTGCCCAATCCAGGTAGCCGCCAAATGGCACCACTGTTGTTCCCGGTGTGTGGCGGGACTCGCGCAGCAAGCGCATCATCAGGCCCCTCGTCGGCTTGGCCGGGATGGTGATGTTCTCCTTCTTGGCAGCCTCCACCAGCTGCTCCTTCATGCGGTCCTCCTCGTTGGGCTTCTCCAGCTCTCGCTGCTCCACCAAGATGGACCTCAATTCCGGCACGGTCCATGTCGAGTGCACGGGGACCCCGCGGTCGTTGAGCTCGATCAACAGCTCCTGCTTCTTCATGTTCCATGGCGATGGGACTTGAGCGGGCATCCGAGGTCGGGGCAGCGATCGTCAGGCGCGTCACGTGCGGCTTGAACTTGCTGAAGCGGCTGCGACCAATCCAAGGGCAAATCATGAACTTCTCTTCACTCTCAAAAGATTCTTCTACCTTGGTGATCACCTCCGTGCCTTCTGACAAACATGGTAAAGCTTCCGTTGTACGATGTCCATCAAGCCTTTTCAAGAAAACATCTTTCAAACCAAGCAAACGTGTATTCCACGATGTGGGGTTGAACAAGGTGCGACGAGGAACGACATGGATGCGAATATACTCCATTTCAGTCTCAATCCAAAAATCTCTTGATTGCTTGGCCGTGCGCCGCCAACAAAAGAAGCCAGCCCCTCCCAGAGGTTGATGTGCGCTCAACATGTTCTCGATCTCTTTGGGAAGGACTTTGGGATAAAACAGGGGTTGCAAAGCGGACGACTGCGCAGCCATGTATGCCTCGATGTCGGGCACGTACACTTCTCCGGTGTTGTCACCGGTCACCAAAGGAGGCTTTTTGCCGTCATAATCATTCACCAGCAAGGCAGGATGCCCCGTAGGGCTGGTGTACAAAGCTATGTTCTCAAGGTGCAACGCTCGGAGGTTCACCTCCTGCTTTTCCAAATCATAGGTCATGCCCAGCGCTCCGAGCACCGGCCTGCTCAGCAATAGCGGCGCTGCACATGGGACAATGGCCACTTCGACCAAAAACCATTGTCTACAAACGGAAAACCAAGCGAGCACCCCAAACGTGGAAGTGTACACACGGGATGCTCCAAACTTGAAAAATTCTTCGTGGTCGTAGGTGGTGGTAGCAAACCCTAAGGTGTCGGCCATGTCGCAGCAGGCCTCAAACCAACTGTGCCCCGCCACCGTCTTGGTGCAAGCAGTATCCACGATGGCCAGGAGGTTGCCCTTCACAAAGTCGGGAACCATGGTCTCCTGGCTGTCCGTGACATAGCACTCGTGAACCACGCTGCACATCTGGGCGGAATGCACCGTCATCTGGACATCGTTCGACTTGTCGCGATCACCACCAGACCCACTTGATCGCCCGCGAAGGGGGCACTCAGGGTCCTTGCGCCAATGGCCTTTTCGTTTGCAGGCCGAACAGTACGAGCGTTGTTTGGCCAACTTGAGTCGCTCTTCAGAGCGTTTGCGGATCTCCTCCATGTCAGCTCCACGGCCACGGACAGTCTCCCGGTATTTGGCCTTGGCGTTCTGGTAGGTCATGTATGCGCTGTGTGCAGCGGCCGCCACATCTTCAGCCACTAGCTCATCTTCTTCAGCAGCTTGAGAGTCTCCCTCGCTCGACTCGTCCACTGCCTCAGTCATGTGCACGGAGTGGCGCTGCCACTTGTCAGGCCTCTTCCAGCTGTTGCCCCCGAAGTTGCCACCACCAGGCCGTCTAGTTGAACGGTCTTGGATCAATGCAGCCTGCTGCAACTTCTTCACATCGAACTGGTTGTTCACGCTGGAGAGGAGGGAAAGCTCTTCTTGCTCCGGCAGGTGCAACTTGTCCAAGTACAACCATGCCTTGATGAGAGGCGGAAGTTCACACTGCACCTCATGGAGGCGGAGTACGAGTCGCTCGAACTCCACGTTGAACTCACGCACTGACTGCTCCGGTTTCCTCTTGCATTGCTTGAAGAGGTCGGTCATCATGGAGGAAACCTTCGTGACTTCCACCTCCATGAAACGGGTTTGAACCCACTCCAAGAAGTAGGAGACACCATTCTCGGTGGCAAGGATGTCCACATCCAACTCCTCAGCATAGACCCAGGCTTTTCCGCTGAGCTCGTTGTATAGGGCCAGGGCTCTTTGGTCGGGAGACATTTTGGTGCACCTCAGCCAAACCTGCACTTTTCTCACATACGACCTAGCCGTACAGCCTCCGAGGCACACTCCCCATCGAAGCCGGGCACCACTAGCTTCTCAGTCGCCTTCCCCCGACCACCACGAGGATCATCCCAGTCAGGATCAGCCCATCGCCCCCCAGCGCCGGTCGGCTCGATGTCGTGTGAACCAGACCAGCGACCATTGATGACAGGAGTAGTCCTATCTACTCTAGCCGTGTTGAACTGTCTCATTTGGTGGTCGGTCAACCAACCATCAGTTGAACCACTCCAAGGATCACCTCCATCATCCCACGGATCGCTCGGTCGTCCCGGGCCCTCCCAGTCCGTGTCATTCCACTCCCATCTCGTGTGAGACGGAGTGGACCAAGCAGCAGGCCGAGCGTCACTCCCCTCGATGGTGGCGTCCTGCATCCTCAAAAGCGGCGTGGGCCGCCATGCTGGCCTCCAACCTGAAGCCATCCCCAAAGGCCTCTAAAAACGAAACCAGACAGCTCCGCAGCACCAATGTAAGAGGCCCTCAACAGAGGGCATGCAAACCGACGCGCATGGCTCTATTTTCCATCTACATTGCTAGACCCTTGTGCCTGTAAAGTTGGCGGTCAAGGGTGGCATGTCATGCCAGGCGAACGTGTCGGAACCAAAAGGTGTGCTTTTACAGTAATATCCTACCCCCTTAAGCTACTGCCGGGAGGGGGGGCCTCAAAAAAGTAAGTTACATTTTAGGGTACCCCCTTAGTTGGCAGATCGAAGGGATGTGTGGGGGATATGGGGGACTGTGGCAAGTATGAGCTCTGCAAGTCAGCTTTTGGAAGCACTTTTTCGGAGATGCAAAACCTCTTTCATGGCGCGGCCATATCCCAAAGTGAATGCCAACTCACACGCAAGCTCATTTCCCAAGAACTGCGATGAATTTGGTCTCTTCTCGCATGACCGGTTGATCTTGAGCATGATGCTTTTGAAGCGTCCACCACGGCCCCTCCCTGTCGGCGCAAGCCGCCACCAATGACGCCAAGCGGAAATCCTAATGATATACACACACAAACTGATGCCTCAGCGCCAAGGAAAACATAGCAAAAATCCAGGACCAAGACACAGGCAAAAGGTGAGATTTGCAGACGCCAAAGTTGTAGCTTGCAATTAGTCCACGCATCCAAACCCTCAAATTTTACAGGGAATACATGGGTTATGTGAGAAAGATTGTGTGAGAAAGTTTGACCTCACAAATTGTAACTTACATGTTTGCGACATGCCCAACTCCCCAGAATTTACAAGGATCTGGGGTGCCCCCCTGAGTTACTTACATTTTAGCATACTGAAAATCACACACGTCCGACGCCACGAAGCACAAGCAGGGGGGCAAGATGGGATCAAACAGCATTGAATATCCTTGTTCTCCTGCGCAATAGAACAGGCAGCCTCTCCTTTATTGTTCTCCATCATTGTTTATTGTGTATGGAATGTGATCCTCTGTTATGTTTGGGTTTCGCTTTGTTGCCTTCCTTTGCGGGGTTCATTGGGAACATGTATGTTCCTGTTTCTTGGCAGTTTGCTCTGGGCGTGTTTCCTGTTCTTCTTTGTTGATGATGACTGCTGTTCCCTCATCTGCTCTTTCTAGCAAGGAACAAGTAGCCAGGGCAAAAACATAGCAGAATTGAGTGTGTCTGACAGCAAGATTCAGGGGGGGATGGGGGGGGTCCCAAAATGTAAGCGAAATGTAACTTACATTTTTGAGGTCATTCCCCGGGAAATCACCCATGAGACCTCAAACATGTAAGTTACCTTTTTTGAGGCCACCTCAAAGTTAATGTATATAATTACATTGTTTGAGGCCCTCCGCATATGAAAATGTAACTTACAATTTTCGACCTCCCCCCTCAGGAAAGGGTAGTGATGATTTAATCCATTTTCGTTCGTTCACTTTGGAGGGGTGTGTTGGACTTTCATCCTTTATTACACACAATGACACTGAAAGTGGTCAGTTTCCTGTACCTGCACATTGTTGGAACTGGTGAACGAACTCGTTGCGCAGAAGTTTCCTCCGAGATGGCACAGTGGCCAAGCCACAAAATCAACATTGACCTTCCCTACGGACCTTTTTATTTCATTGGTCTACCCAGGCGCCCTTTTCACTCTCTGACCGTACGCGCTCTCATCTCGAGTATGTCTGAGTATGCGCTCGCCCTTGGGCGCGCGCTCGCGTGTGTTGATCACATAAGTGAGCTTTCGCGTGGGTACTCTCACGCGTCTGCTCTCACATACGCGCGCTCTTCTATGTCAGCCTTACATGAATGCTCTTACACGCGCGCTCCTGTGTGCGCTGTCATGTTTAGGATGTTTATCCTCTCTCGCGCGTGGTCTCTACTCTAACAAAAGAGGGGTGTTATCCACATAAAGAGACAAGTTCGTGTTGGGGTTCGCTTGCCCTTGCCTGTAGCGTGGCGCTAATGTTTTTGTATGGCGTCATCATCAAGGAACAATTCAAGTCCTTGGTGAAGCATTTTGCATGTGCAGGTATTCGGTGTTCGCACGGCATTGTGGATTGGGATATGCGCTCTACACTTCCACTGCGCATGAGCGTGAAGCACCAGTGCTTGGAGCTGCCAGAGCAGACCTGCAGCTGTTGAAGAGAGTGCATCATGACTCAACGTGACCGAAGCCTCTACCTGCAACCGATTGACGAAACTGACTTGAATGCGCTCCGACGCTAGACACAGTGACACTCGCTGGTGGAGGAGCAAAAGGTTGACAGCCAACAGAACTGCGATGATTGTCAGGGTCGTGTAGCTCATGAATTGTTGCGCACGCTCTTTCTCCATAGCTTTACTTTATTTGTCGCACGCGCCCTTTTCTACCAATTTGCTTCTTCATCAAAACTGCTTGCTTTGCAGCGCTTTGTAGTCAGACCCGCTATGCGCCATCCATGGGCTGCACCTCCAGCAAAAAGACTGCGAGGCAGGAGATGAGAGATGAAGAGAGTGAGAGTTTTGACGGTGTGCAGTTTAAGGGAGAAGGGGCTGCAGACCTTGGAACCTCGTAGAAAGGCCTGATGTGGATGTTTATCCCATGGTGGGCAGCCGCTACTTGGTGACGAAACCCGCACGGTTGATGGAGTCTCCAGTGCCAGACTCGGAGATATCGGCTACAATCCAACCACAGGCACGGTGACGAACTGTGCCTGCTAAACGCTTCCATACAGCACGCCGCAGACGCTCACCCTTTGGCAGGGCGTTGACTTGTGAGGCCAAAGTGCTTGTTTTGGACACGGAGACGTCCGCAGGCATGGTTGGGGTGGAACAGAGGGGTCCAGGAAAGCGCGCGCCACCAAAACAACCACAGTGACAGATGCGCCTTCTATTCACTACTGAATTTGCTCTGCCGCCTCGCCAATTGAAATTGTTCAAATGTGTTATTTTCTTGTTGTTTGCATTGGTTTGTTGTTTCGGAATAGTTCGTGAATGGCGCCTGTTTAACTTTGGGAAAGTCTTGTATGACGTGCTTTGTTTTTGTCAAAGTCATGTAAGGCATTTGATTCACCCATGTTCGTGTTGCCGTGGTTCACAGGCTCTAAGAGCCATATCTTTAGGGGACGCATGCTGGCTTGAACGTGGCGTGTCGCTGGGTAGCGAGATGATCGGCGGTGTTCAGCAGGCTTGGCATTACATTGTTTCGCCTAGGCTATGGCACCGTACGGCGTCTGGTTTTGCGCGGCCTATTGGAAAGTGCGTTTGCGCGAGTCCGTGCCATTGCGAAAGCGAAACACGCTGGCGTAAACACGGCGTGTTGTGGGGGAGCGGGATGATTGGCCTGTGCAGTGTGGCGTGGTTGCGTCTGTGATGTCGCTGTTTTGCGCGGCCTCAATTGCACGCCCGTCTGTGTGATACCATACCATCACGTTGGCCTAAACGCGGCGTGTCGCTGGCAATGGCGAGCGTGGCGCACCGCGCGAGGCTTGGGCCACTTCAGCCGCTTCTCGCGGCGGAAGTGGCCCAGGCAAACGTTCAACAGAAGGTTGAAGTGGTTAATGTGGCCGATGTGGCCAGGGAAGTTGACAGAGGGCTTGGAAAGAAGAGACTCGATATTCGATAGGTGTCAACAGAAGCGCGCGCGACAGGAAGGTTGAGAGGCCTCTCCAATTCAATATGTTTAGAAAAGAGCGTGACGTAGTGGCGGCCACGTGGGCACTACTTGAGGCTGGCCACTCCCGCGGCCATACAAAAATATACTGTACCCGGGTGGCACGTGCCCTGTTGTCTGGTCTCCGTGGCAGCGCCGTGCGGTTTTGCGCGGCCTCGGTGGAAGGCGCGTCTGTGTGAAGCCATGCCATTGAAACACACTGGCATGAGTGCAGCGTGTCGCCGGGGGGGGTGATGGGCGGCGCTACATTTGTTACATTGTTGTATCTAGTCTGTGGCACACCGTGTGGCGAAATTGCGTCGCGGTTAGTGCATTTGTGTGAGCCCACGCCATGGGGCCAGGGAAAGATGCTGGCGTAAACGCGGCGTCGCGGGCGTTGCGGGGGGAGGGATGATTGGCGACGCCCATGAGGCTTCGTGTTTCTTGAATCTAGTCAAGCCTATGGCAGCACACTGCACGGTGAAATCCCCATGCGGTTTCGTGGGGCCTCGGTAGAAAGCGCGTTTGCGTGAGTCCGTGCCACAGGGGAAGGGAAACATGCCGGCGTAAGCGCGGCGTGTTGCTGGGGAGCAGGATGATTGGCGGCGTCCACGAGGCCTCGAGGCTTGGCGTAAAACATTCTATGGCACACTGCGCGGCGATAATGTGTCTGCGATGGTCTTGCGCGGCCTCGGTGGACAGCGCTTGCGTGGGTCCGTGCCATGGGGAAGGGAAACATGTTGGTAAACACGATGCGTCGTTGGAGAACGGGATGGTTGGCGCTTCAACAAGGCTTGGTAGTAGACACCGGTGTAACACCTGTGGGTGGTACGACAACGAGGATTAGACGTGTGATTCACGGGCTTTGTGAGGCAAACCACGACATATTGACCAAGCCTGCATTCGGGCCAATCATTTCCACTGGTGCAACGCACGGGTAAAAAAACAAAACATGTAGGCAGGAGGTCTTCAGACACAGTGGTTAAGAAGTCGAGCGCTTTGGCGCAGGTTTTTGCCATGTGCTAGCGGAATCGCTAGGGAAGGCAGGCTGGCTTGCGCCTTGGATCTGACAGATGCAAGTTTGGACGTTGAACAGAGCGCTCACATTTGGACGCGGGCACCTGGTTAGTTGACAACTTCGTTTTGTAACCCAGGCAAAGCCAATTCCAGTCTCCTTGCGGCCACAGCCTCAGTGGAAGCTGGCATTGCATTCATTGCGTTCCCAATTAGCAGGATAGTTTTGCGATTTTATTCTTATTCCATGACGTCAGAGTTTAGCCAGCTGCCGCAAAACATCGAAAAACCTTTCCGCATGTCGCTATACCATGACGCAAGCTAGCACGAACCATTGCGAAAGTAGCTTCAGCTAAGCGCGAGACATTGCGAATGGTAGTTGCACACATCGCAAGCAGTAGCTACTGGTAAAACCTTCGCGAAAGGTAGCCTCGGAGATCACGAAAGGTGGTATTCAGCCATGGGCAACAAAACCTTCAAGGCTTCAAGCAAGGGAGTTTGCAAAGATAATTTCAAGCAAGAGCCAGAAAGGGAGAGGGAGAGAGAGAGAGTTTGTTTGGTTTAGCGAACAGGATAGTTTCAGACGTTACAAGTCAAGTCACTATTTGTTTGCTTTCTTTCAGCGCGCCTGGAGGTCACAAGTGATTCAGTCAGTGTTGCCATTTTAGGTTCACTGCTTGCCAAAAGCTAAAGCGGGGAATGAAAGGAATTCCGTCGCGTTTGAGCAAGGCGATTGAAGGGCTCCCGAGATGTGCCAGGAAGATACCGAGTCTTGGTGCCTGCAGCATTGCATTCCGCGCCATCAATGCGAAGTGAGGACCACGACTGGTCAGTTTCAATGCCTGGTAAAGCGCTAGAAATGTTGTGGGCTTTGTTAATCAAGTTTTACTTGTCCCAGCCCGCGGACAAAGTCGACTTCCGCAACTGCGCAGGATTCCGCAACTAGGATTCCGCAACTGTTTGGTCGGATTCCGCAACTGGGATTCCGCAACTGGGATTCCGAAACTAGGATTCCGCAACTAGGATTCCGCAACTAGAATTCCGCAACTAGGATTCCGCAACCAGGATTCCGAAACTAACTAGGATTCCGCAACTGTCAAGATTCCGCAACTAGGATTCCGCAACTAGGATTCTGCAACTGGGATTCCGCAACTGGCGTTCCGCAACTAGGATTCCGCAACGTTGTGGACTCCCTCACTAGGATTCCGCAACTTTGTGAATGACGAGGGACACGATGGGGACAAGGGGGGGGGGGGGGGGGTGGGGTGGGGGGCTTATGACGTTGGTTTGGATTCGATGTGCTTCGAAGGTGATGTCACAGGCACACACGCTATCGCGTGATGTGGAGATCACCAGTTGCAAGTTTCAGACGGCGAGTTGCAGAATCTGACTTTCCAGTTTCAGAATCCCAGTTTCAGAATCCTAGTTTCAGAACCCCAGTTTCAGAATCCTAGTTTCAGAACCCCAGTTTCAGAATACCAGTTTCAGAGTCCAAGTTTCAGAACCCTAGTAGTTTCCGAATCCGGCTCTAACCCCAGCCCCGCGTTCGGTTTCCCAGGAGGAAGTCCAGGTCGGGAAGAACATTGCAAAACCAATGATTGCAGAACAATACGAATGTTTGGGAGGCCTGATGAACCAAGTCTCAGCGGCCTCCCTGCAGGCGGAGAAGAATGACGAGGTTGAGCTCCTTGAACTTGGTGTCAGCGATGGCAGAGTCGTTGGACGAGTCAAGATTTGCGGCAACCCAGCAACGCGAAAGCCGCGTCTATGTTAGTTTTGCACGTTGTTAGGAGTATTTTCCACCGCCTGCTAGGTGATGGTTTTTAGATTTGGCGCTGCTCCTCCCTTCTTCCTTCGTCGAATTCCTTTTCCACACCGCGCCTGCCTATGCAGGGCGCGCGCGGACCTGTGCCAGAGAGAGCGCCAGCGCGCTCTCAGCGCGCGGTGGCGCGTACGGTCTGGGCGCGCATGGGCCGGCGCACCACAGGCTCAGTCTGGGCATGCGCGGGCCCACGCCAGAAGAATCGCCAGAAAGGACGTCAGAAGACAGGCCAGCGAGAAAATATGCCAGGCATAATGGCAGAAAGGATGTCAGAAGATACGCCGAATCAAAAGATATGCCAGATAGAAGGCCAAAAAGGATGTCAGAAGATACGGCAGGCAGGAGGACACGCTTAGGAGCAGCCAGGTGGTGTCAGAACCAAGTAATGGTCTGACGGACTGGCTGCTTCTTGGACCTTGCTGCCAGAGGCGAACAGGAAGTCTGGGGTATTGATGCTTTCCACAGACAGCGCAAAGTTTCCAGACGTGTCTCTTGCGAAGTAACATAGCTCATTGAAGTCTGTCGTGAGTCAGCGGCTGAATATTTTTCAGCGGTCGCGCCACAGCAGAGTTGAGCATTTTCCAAAGAAACGTAGTGGCAAGCCAGTGAGTATATAATGGAAACCAATGCGTCTAACCCAAGATATGTTGTATCAATGTCACATGGATGGCAGCGAGGAGAATAATGAAGGGTGCCAAAAGCATCGAAGGCCTCTTGCCGCCAACATCCCGAAACTGGATATACCAAAGCTCACAGCCTCTATGAACCAGATGCCGAAATGCCTGCAGAGGCGCGCGGCGAGCCGGAAACCATCAAAAACGTTTCATCCGCAGCAAGTTTTTTGCAACTGTAATGATCACCTGCCGTCTTCCAAGTCACCTCTCCAGGTGGGGGTCATTCGAAGTGAGTCAGTTAGTTCTTTAGCAGCCTGTAAGTCAGGGCTGAAGATGCTACATTGCTGTGCGCCGAGAAAAGTGGCAGGCAAAGCCGGGCTTGGCAGTGCCACCGGCTGGGTAGCTTTTGACGAGCCAAGTCCGCTTGACGCGGCAAACCTTCTGGGTCCAGAGGTGGCTGACCAGCCGCCGCTGTCAGCGACGGACACACCTCCATGGCAGGCACAGCGGCCCAGACTTCTTGCTTTGCACAAACGCGTTGCCGTGTGGAGTTCCAGCATGCTGCAGGTTTGCGTTGTGTGACAGGTTGGAGAAAAATATCGTATTTTAAAGACGCAGCCTCTTCAGAAACAGCCCGCATCGCAGAGCCGCTGTTGCAAATCGTTCTCTACCGGGCCCACGGCACTTCGACACTTTGGCAAAAATAGTGCCATTGCCCATGCGCAATGTTTGCATCAAGATGGTGAAGGAAGGAATGCACTGTTTTCATCAATAACAGTGGAGTGCAGCTAACAATCGCGATGCAATAGTTCAGCAACTCCGCAGAGCTGAAGTGAGTGATACCCAAGGCGGATCTTTGGTAGAAGTTCTCCGACTGCAGGAAACCAATGGTTTTTGGATGCAAGTGAGTCGGACCCTCAACAATTGTTCAATGTGTTTTTCTGCGTGTTTTTGCCGTTGCTGTGTGCTTTTGAGGCGTTTACGATGGCCCCAATCCTGGCAAAAGTGGCTGGATTCGGAGCCAGCTCAAGGATAGTTTGCTTGTCGATCGCAGAGAGCAATACAAGGTGCAATTGGGAGAAGATGTTGCGCCAGCTACACCAGGGAAGAGAGTCGTGAAGAGTCTTGACACGCTGGCTGCTTTTGAAGTTCCAGACCCAGCAGAGCCCGTCGATGACGTGGACACGCAAGAGGATTTTGCGGAAAGCAAACGATTATCATGCGGATACTGCGTTTGCCAGGTAGTGCCGCCCGAGAGGACCGCTGACCGACCAACCTTGTGTTTTCTTTGGGGATTTTGCTAGCAATAGGAACATAGCAACTTAGTAAGAAACGGGCGCTGGAGCTAGTGTGCTATCCAATCATTCAAGCCGTCTCCGCTGTTGCCATTGCAGTAGCAGTAGGGAGAGTTTATGCTGGCGAGCGCTGGATTTCAATTGGGCCGGCTCTCGCAAAAGTTCCTTTGATATTGTGTCAGGCGACAGGTGATTTGACGGTTGTACTGGAGGTGCGTTGTTGTATGTTTTCATTGCTGTGTTCATTTGCAAAGTTGGAGGACATTGCGGAAACAAACTAAAGATCTTTCGGTCAAAAGATACGTCGAAGAGGGCTGCTCTTCGCATGTGAGCTGGCTCAACAATGTGCCACTTGAACATGTTTCCAAGTGGACTCTGCCCGCCGAGACTCGTGCGAAGTCTTCCTTGAAGGTATTTGAAGATGTCTTTAATTGAGACTTCCTGGTAAACCTCGCACAACGTGGTTCTTGAAGTTGCCTCGATTCGACTGGGCATGTGCAAGCTCGCGCAAAGCCTTTGAAGGTTTCTCCTTGTCCTTTGTTCACGCCTTAGAGATCGCAAAGATGTCAGTCAGGGATCCCTGAAGCCAGTCCCTGCAGGCATGACTAGATGCTATCAGACTGCTTGTGGGTGTATTTGATGTGAACATGAAGACTTTGTACAGCCTGCTGTCTTCGGATTCCATCAGATTCCCGGTCGACGTCTTTCAAATATGAATACATTGAGCGCACAAGGGATTTGGCATCAAGATCGGGACAGGGTCTTTGTGTGATTGATATATTCACGAGTCCTTGAAGGGCCTCTTTGTGCTGTTGGCAATAGCCCTCGAATGTCAGTTCATTATGGTCCCTAGTTCCTCATGACGCACTTAGGAGCTTTGGAAGATTTGTTTGTTAGACCTCCGGAGATCAGATCTTGAAGGAGTGCTAGACAGTGGTAATGGGCACCTCAGTTCTATCAGATTCTGATGGGCCGCCACTTCCATTCGGAGGCGTGTGTCCCGACACCCTGATCCCACCACTCCTCTCACCCGTCGCAACTGAAATTGCTTTCGATCCGGTCCCACCCTGCGTTCGCATTGTTGGGCTTTGACCTGGCACAATTCTTATTGTGTGTGTTTGTTGAACTTTGTTGCTGCTACTTTTAGTTGTTGCATGTTGCATGACGTCCCTTCCAGGAACCATCCAGCAACTGTGCATCATCACAGCGCATTCGAACTACCAGCATCTCCGTCCAAGCGTTTGGAAGTGCTATCCCCTATGGAACTGCAGCAGTGGCTTCGGGGCATTTACCTGCGGTACAATCCGAGCTTGCTTCCCAAGGCAGGTGCCAAACTTGCTATTGTTGAATAACTTTCAGCGCAACAACCTTGCAGGTGCCAGAATTTGTGGAAAGCCACAAAGGGAAGGAGTCCTCACTTGTTGAAAGCGTGTGTCGCAAGTATAGAGTTTCACCACCCCGTGAATGGTACAAAACCCAGTGAACCACTTGCGGAAACATCGCAGCTGCGGTGGCTGAAATGGCTGCTCATCCAAAAGCGATTAATTATAAGCACTGTACTGTACTGGTGTTGGATCAACCGGGAAGGAATATGTACTAGAGCAAAGCGCAACTTTAGAGACATGGAGACCGATCTGCAAGATGCCAGTGAGACTCCCTTTGAGATGGGGCATGCAAGGCGTTATGAGTTTGTGAGCACCGAAAGATGGTATGAACCCAAGAGATGAGATGATTTGGTGAGCATATGAGATCAGTGATGTGATGTATAACATGAGTAATTGGTTTTGAAAGTCGTCGCCGGGCACTTCTTCTTATTGATCCTATTGCTGTGTGCAACATGCTGGAGACGGTGCCAAGACAGCTGAAAAAGCAATCAATGTTTGAGCCATTTCGGTCCAAGGAAGTTATGTTAGTCTGTGTCTTAATTATATGCCTTGATCTCATTTGAATCATGTACATTCTCACAGTAAACGTGTGTTGCAAAGATTAAGAGGCCTCATGTCTTTCGCCGACAATATCATCCTGTTGTCAGACAGCGCCAAAGCGACTGATTGGTGGGAGTACCCTCCTGGGACTCAATATGTGTGTAGTTATATACTTTGACAGTGATGGCTCTGATCGCGAGGATTGGGACGATGTTGTCTTCTTTGGACTGCAGTATTTTCTCAAGCGGTATTTGACAGGCTAAGTCATGACAAAGGAAAAGATCGAACAAGCAGCAAGCAGGAAAGATTTACGAAAAGCACTTTGGAAATGGAATTCACAAAGAGGGTTGGGAGTAGATTTTGGACAAACATGGTGTCCATCTACCTATCAAGATCAAGGAGCTTCCAGAAGGCCAGGTTGTGCCCACCAACACTGTACTGATGACTCTTGTGAACACTGACCCAAGGTGCTATTGGCTGACAAGTTTTATGGAGAGCTTGCTGACGCAAGTATGGTACTCCATTACAATGTGTACGGTCTCCCGAATGATAAAGCTGTGCATTCAGCGGGGTCACGAGGAGACAGGTTGTGAGAAGCTACCAATGGCGGTCCCAAATTTCGAGCTACATGACATTGGCTTCTAAAATGCGTCTTCCGTGGAGTCTGCTGCGCTCAATGCTTTGAACCATTTGGTAAACTTCACTGGCTCAGACAGCCCCATTGTCAACATGTTTGCTTCAGAGTTTTATGGAGCAACAGAGGCCACTGGCTACGCCAAGCCCAATGTCATTCCATCGACTATCATCACTTGGGGGCCTGAGGGTGAGCTGAATGCAATGCGCCACATTTTGGACCACCAGGGCAGTGTAAGCTGCTCAAGTGATTCCTTTGACACCATGACTACATGTAAGAAATATTGGGACCAAGCGCTGAGGGACAAGATCATAGACCGTTGCCATTTTGAGGAGGCCATCACTAACCAAGTTGAGATGGGGCCGCTTTATGTGCGACTCGAGAGGTGTGATCCAGATGAGATTGCTGGCGTACTCAAGATCCTCCTGGAAAAGTTTCCTGAAATGGTGTTTAGCACGGGTACTGGTCACAAGGTTCTTCCACCTTATGTCCGTGTGTGGGTGGCTGAGGGCGGTGACTATGACTACAAGTCCAATTCCCCCGGTGCTCCAGAGGTTAAAGGAGGAGGGGATCGCCACTGTCAACCTCCGCTTTGGAAGACGGAGTTCACAGCTGAAGGCTGATCGTGACACCTTCAAACTCAATTTCAAACGCTCTGAGCTGGTGGGCGGCGAGGCACGTGAGGTTGGAAGAGCAAAGAGGGGAAAACTCACATTGCAAAAGGCTGACAGCATAGACTTAGACAGCTCCAGTGGTTACCGTGCAAACAGTCTGGGTGATAACACAGGGTTCTTGCACTTTAGCAAAGATGGCAAATATGTGACAATTATCAGTGGCAGAGGCCATCCAGAGAAGGATTTGCTTGTTGATGTTGTTGAAAATGGCCAACTTCTCAAGGAATACACCTTCTCAGAAGTCTGACAGCGTGCAGAGGTGCCAAATGGCAAGTGGTGCGTCAATCTTCCCGAGTATTATAAGAAAGGCTGAAAAGGTAAAGCAGTAAAAGCGAAGTGTATAAAAGAGAGTTCATGCTGCTCACGCTGGGCCAATCTTTTGATTTTCCGCGTTTGCCTTTGTCCAAATTGTATGAATTGTAGACAGCATAGATTCGGGCCATTGGTGGCTAATCCTGCTCAAGCCAAGCAAGCACACTTTGTGTTTGTTCCTCATTTTTCTGAGCATCAGTGCATCAGGTTTTTTGCGTTTGATGAAGCCTGCTTTCTCACTGGGTGCACATGCGGCTGCGTATTGATTGTAAGGCAACTGAGTGTGATAATTGCTTCAGCTGCTTTGCTGTCTTTTGGACTCCAGAACTGGGCTGCCACGGAAGAGCCACTCTTCTTTTCTTCTTTAGATTCCAGTTTGCGCTACTCTATGTGGCATTTGGAGGTGAAGACATTTGTTCTCCAAAATGTATACCCCCTGTCACACAGCGGGGTTCGCATAAGGTTTTACATGGTTTTACCAAATTCACCTCCCATCTTCGCGGGTTTCTTAAAGGATGTTCGTTCCAGTTATGATGGAGGTGGTGTGTGGGAAGCGGATTGTTCATGCATGCGTTCATTGTGCGTGTGCTTGTACTTTTGTTTCGTAGTTTGTTGTGGATCTCTTGGGGTGATGTGGCATGGCCAAGATACGTTGTTCAAAGGTCCGAGACATGCTACTTGGCAGTCTGAGAACTGTGGCACATTGTGCTTTCCTGTATTGTGACCTTGCTGTCGTCATACCTTATTGTGAGATTAGAAGGCATGTCAGACCCATTTGAGCATGTTGAGCATGTGGACTCATCCGTGGCCATTTGATCTTGTCAGGGAGGGCTTCGTCGACGACTCGAGCCATGTGAGCGGAAAAGGTCCTTTCGAGCACTTCGGTTGTGCATTGTCGTTCACCTGTGGTTGGTGATAGCATTGGTTGTGTTGACATTGCTTGTTGACATTGGTTGGTTGAGGGCGCAGGCCCATAGCTTGTTGATTGGAGTTGCTACCAAGTTCATGGTAGCGGAGCCCCTTCCTGGGGGCTCCCGCCATGGTGCTTGACAAAGGAGCTGAGATCCCGACCTGGTCAGGAGACCCTGTTGAGTTTGAAGCATTCGCTACAGCATGCCGCTGGTATGAAAAGTCATTTAAGAGCTCAGAGAGGCAGCAAGCAGCAAGTCGGATTTGGGCGAGGTTGACTGGACCGGCACGTGCAGTGGTTCGGCACCTAGATCCCGATGACTATGAAGCTGATGATGGGCTATCACGCCTTGTTGATGTGTTGAGGAAATCTCCACTACAAGCATTGCCCATTGCAGACAGTTTCAAGCGGCTTGATGCATGGCACATGTTGAAGCGGTTGCCCGGTGAGTCAATCCCCAAGCTTCTAGTCAGAGAGGAGGACATGTTTGTGCAGTTACAATCTGCTCTGACTAGGGCTCGGGAAGACCGGGGTTTGTTGGCACCTCCCATGATTCAGGAAGTCACTGGAAGAGGACCACCTTCAACGCCTTCACAGAGTCCAATGGCTGGGATGCGGTTTGTTGAGCGTGAGCGCACTGATCCTGTGGTATCCTCACCTCAGGCTCAGCCCGCCTACATGCCCGATTTCTTCGAGGACGAGCTCAGGGGGTATCGCCTGTTGAAGGCGGCAAAGCTGACCAGTTCAGAGAAACAAAACATATTGACCCAAACGGGCAATAGCACCGGCTTCCTCCAGATTCGTCGAGCATTGCGGACATTGTTTGCAGAGGAAGAAGAATCGCAACATTGGGGCCGCAAGCCCAAGATCTGGTGGCAGCAAGAAGATGCTGGTTGGGATGAGTTCGACGAAGCGCCATGGGATTGGGAGCACGATCCAGGTCCCTCATCATGGGAAGATGGTGAGGAAGAAGCATACTGGAACTGGACCTCAGACTGGCAGGATGACGCTGGCGAGTGGGAGTGGGCCGTTGAAGATGAGTCCATTCCTCATGAAGAGGGTCAGGATCCAGCAGAGCAGCAACTACGTGAGGCTTACGCCCTTGCAGGTGAGGCCAATCGAACCTTGGCTGAAGCACGAGATGCCGTTCGTCGAGTGCGTCAAGCACGTGGCTATTTCGCGCCAGAGTCGGCGACAGGCAAGGGCTCAGCAACAAAGGGCATTGGTAAGGGCAAGGGCAAAAGCAAGTCGTTTGGCGGCAAGAGCAATTCAGGTGGCAAGGGCAGGAGCTTTGGTCCGTGCTTCGTATGCGGAATGCAAGGTCACAGCTACAAGGACTGCCCTGACAGGTTTTCCAAAGGAGGTGGCAAATCGTTCGCCCGCAGCTCATTTGGTCGTTCACCCGGGAAAGGTTCTGGGAAGGCCGTGCAGTTTCATTCATTGTCCGTGACCCCTGGCATTTTCATGTCGGACGTGACCGAAGGCACACGAGTCATAGTGGACACAGGTGCATCGGAAAATGCTGTAGGTGCTGATTCACTCCAGCAGCTGCTCGAACAGTCTGGTTTGATTTACACTGTTGATGTTCATGATAGACCAGTGTTCAAGTTTGGGAACGGACACCAGGCACAGGCATTGAGCCGAGCGGACATCCAAGGGACTTCGATTGGTGCAGTGAGCTTTTACGTTTTGGGCCATGATGCAACTCAGACTCCACCACTGCTCGGAGGCAAGACCTTGCGGCAGCTTGGGGCCATGCTGGCCTACGACAACGACCTCTTCATCTATCGAGGTCAGGATCCTCAGAAGACCTCGTGGTATGCAGTGAAGATGGGAGCTCACCACACACACACACACACCATGTTTCTTTGGATTTGGTTGAAACAGCCACTGTCATGGAGAACCCCCACATGTGGTTTGCAACAATGTCACCTACTCCGGCAGTTGATGAGCAGTTGAATGAACCCGACAAGGGCATCTACATGTTCACAGCATCTTGCACTTCACCTTCCATGCCCACTAGCGATCTGGCTCAAAGGTTGAGAGATCTTCAACTCCGGCTTCGTGATGGAAAGCAGCCGTCTCCAACCATGTGGCAGTCAAGACCCACGGTTGACCGAGTGGCCATGCAATGCACGCCACAAGACGGGCAAGATCCGGCAGAACCAGTTCGCGAGCTGGTCGACATGCGCTCGCTGTGGACTCAGGCTGACGTACGAGGTCAAGCCCAAGGGCCATGGGGAGACAAGGTCTGCCGGACCCCATCCGAATCTGGTTCGCCTGGCTTTGGATCAGCTCCAGCAGTCAATGTCAGCGAACGACTGCACGGAGAAGATCGTCATGGGCAAGGTGATGGAGTTGAAGGGCCTCCAGATGCAGAGAGGTCTGACGGAGACAATGGCAATCAACCTCACCTTCCAGGAGTATGCCAAGCAGATGGGAGCCCAGGTGGAGAGCAAGACATTGCTGCCGGAAGCGCCAAACGAGGCAAGTCCGAAGAAGAAGAGCGAGGAATCAGGGATTGCCCAGTACGACCTGATCCGCATGGCCGCCGCGGAATATCTGCTCAAGAAGACTGGCATGGACTCCCTCGATCCGGAGGAATTCAAGGCTGCAGTGGAAGCCCACATTGCCAAGGCAGCCGAGGAAGCACCAGAACCTCCGAAGACGCCGGTCAAGACCGAGGGCAGGATGAAGACCTCCAAGAAGAAGATGATGGAACCAGTGGACATCTTCTCATCAGAGGAGGAGAAGGTGATCCCCAACGGGGGCTCGGCGGCATCTGGGCAGCACTGAAGAGTCTCCAGCGAAGGCTGAAGGGTTCGGTTGAGAGCCCCACGACACCCACGTGCACTACGAGCACTACGACTCCAGTGGATGAGCATGGAAGTCCATCAAGTCAACCCCGAAGTGCCATTCAGTTTCAAGGCAGCCATCGAGATGATAGCGCCAGTCGGCATCAGGGCAACTTGGTGGAGGAGCAATTGCCACTTCCAGGTCCTGGAGGAGGAAAGAAGCGTGGAGTGCCACCCTCAACGGCGCGAAAGTTGGCGGCCAACTCAGCAATGCTGAGCGCTATGATGGTGATGTCTGTTCGAGGGCTCTTTGGACAGCTCTCGAGTGGAACAGATTTTGTTGAGATCGCGTGTTCGCCCACTTCCTCGATGACTACGGCAATGGAGGAGCTTGGACACCATTGCACCAGGGTGAACTTCAAGAGTGGTTATGACCTGGAGAAGAAGTCCGGGACCACAGCCCTGTCTCAGATGATCAAGGAGAAGCGGCCACGCCATGCATGGGTCAGTTTGCCATGCACAAGGTTGACAGGCTTGGTCAACCTCACTATGAGGAATGAGGTGGAGGAAGCTGCATTCCAGAAGCGTCAAGGCCGAGATCTTCGCAGGGCAGATGAGGTGGTGCAGGCGGTGGAGCCCATGCTAGAGGCTGGAGATGATGTGAGTTGGGAATGGCCAACAGGAGCCAAGAAGGGCTGGAGATCCAACGCCATTCAACGGCTTGAGAGATTGGCGCGCCGACATGGTCGGCGACTTTACTGGTGTCACTTCCACGGATGTGCATATGGTTTGCAGTGGCGAGGACATCCAGTTCAGAAGTCTTGGACAGTGGCCACTACATGCCGTGAAGTTTGGTTGGCACTGCAGAAGAAGTGTCCTGGTCACCTTGATCACGTCCACTGCCGTGGACAAGTGGCTCAGGCATCATCGTACTACCCAGAGCAAATGGTGCGGGCGGTGACCAAGGCAATCAATGCCTCTTGGACACGTGTGGACGAGAAGGCTGGAACATCTTTGGCTTCGGACGTGTCCTGGTGCATCAATGAGGTTGATGACAGTGCCAACAACGAGACTGCGGAGACCTATGGCCTGTTCACAGCAGTCGAGGACAAGGAGAGAAGTCGAGCTGAAGGCTGGGTTCGTCACGAAGACCCATCAATTTTAGCGGTCACCAGAAAGCGCTTTTCTGAAGAACCGCCGACAGGCAAGGCCCTGGAACAAATCAAAGCCCAACTACTTCGAGTGCACAAGGCATCTGGACATGCCTCATGGCATTCGTTGGCTCGTCTCTTACAAGTTCGAAAGGCACCATCCTGGGCAGTGAACTTAGCCAAGAACATGCAGTGCCCTGACTGTCAAGAGGCCAAGAGACCGCAATCAGCGCCTGTGGCATCATTGCATGAGACCCCAACACTCTTTGAAGTGGTTGGGACAGACATCTTTGAGTACGAGCACAAGGGCCGCAAGCACAAGTTCATGATGATGAGAGACCGAGCAAGCGGTCTGCTGATGGTCGAACACCTTCGATCATATGGAGGAGAAGCTGATGAGGAGAAGTCATGGGAGCCCACGAGTGAAGTGATTGTGAAGGTTCTTGCACGATGGATGATGCACAATCCAAGTCCAAAATGGCTGCTGACAGATTCCGGGACATACTATGCCAGCTGGTTCATGGATGATTGGTTGGGTCGCAGCGGCATTGGACATCTCGTTGCACCTGCAGAAGCACATCATCTACTTGGACCGGAGGAGGGATCCATTGGCATTATGAAGAATGCTGTCCACCGACTCATGAAGGAGATTCCCGACTTGGAGGTGGATTTGGCTTTTGTCCTAGCAGCTCATGGACACAACATGACGGTGGGACCATCCGGCTTTTCGCCCTTCCAATGGACGAGAGGTGCTTCTCCAACTATGGATGCGCTGCCACTGGGTCTGGATCCACGTCAGGCCTATGGTGGAACGCTGAAGCTTAAGGAGAAGGCGAGGATCGCCTATGAGATGGAAAGTGCAAAGGCCCGACTGAGCCGATTGAACAACACAGTGCCACAGAAGGCGCAGAGCTACAAGACTGGTGCTTTGGTGATGTTGTGGCGGCAGAAGAATAGACCAGGCAAGGTGTCTGGCAACTGGATTGGTCCTGTACGAGTTCTTCTGCAAGAGTCTCAAACTCTATGGTTGGCAACAGGAGCATCCCTGATCAGAGCTCGAACAATTCAAGTGCGTCCATGCACTCGGCGAGAGGAGCTTCAAGCCACCTTGACTGGGACGACCATCATCAAGCAGCCAGTGACCCTTGAGTCTTTGCTTCGCAACTTCACTGGCAGGCACTACTCTGATGTGACAGGTGACACCCCATCGATGGAGCAAATGGAGCAGGACGTCCAAGGAGCAGAAGTTCGTCGTGAACCAGCCAATGTGGTGAAACCAGATTCATGGAAGACAGCCTACGAGGGCGACAAGAAGTGGCTCGTTCGAGTACACACCACACCACGGCTGACGCTCTTCGCCCCCGGCAGAATGACGTCGATGCCCCTCGGAATGGAAGACCTGACTGGCCGGAGGAAGACAAAGATCCGAGGACTTCAAGAAGATGCTAAGGAGGTGGAATTTGAAGATGACTTCAAGGAGGCCGAATATCCTACGCGTTCCATGCAGGAGCGATGGACTGGGGAGACCTGGTTCGAGATGACCTCCAAGAAGGATGTGGTCTTTGCTCCAAGAACTCCAGCATCAAAGAGTGCAGCACCTGGCACACCAGCAGCGGCCAAGTCTACGGCCGTGAAGAAGTCCAAGGCAACTCCCAAGGCAAGGAAGAGAAAGGCAGAAGGAGTTCAGGAAGGCTCAAAGAGATCCCCTCCATCAAGGGAGGAAGCTCCAGGCACACCAGGAGTGAGCCCGATGACGACAGCCCTGGGAGAAGATTCGGAGGAGGACAAGACCACAACCAAGTGTGGTCATGATGCATGTGTTTTGCGAGGTGGACATTCCGGACACCACGAAGATGGCCAAGGACGGAAGTTCATTGTGAATTCAAATGGAACTACAACGACCATGGAGGAATCCTCTTCTTCATCCTCAAGTTCCACATCCTCGTCGAGTTCCGATGAGTTGATCCCAGAAGAGAAGATGCCGGTACTCTATGGTACCACTGGGAAGTGGACGGCCCTACCAGAGGCCCAGCAGAGGAAGGAGAATGTCGACGGTTCCGAAGTTTTCTATGTGTTGGAGATTCCCATCGAGCCCTCTGACACCAAATTTCTTTCAGCTCACCCTGACAAGGCAAGCGCTTGGCTCTCCAAGAAGATGTTGGAGAAAGGCAAGGAGCATCGCTGGACTCAGATGAGTTTAGAGGAGAAGAAGCAGTTTGACATGTCGCAAGCAAAGGAGCTGGCAAATGTGTTGACCTCCAAGGCATTGAGATCTCTGACGGAGTCCGAGCTGGCTTCATTGGATTGGTCGAAGGTGATGGACATGAGGTGGGTCCTGACCACCAAGGCCGACGGCGCCAGCAAGTCTCGACTAGTGGTGCTGGGATTTCAGATGCCGGGCATTGGAGAGATCCAGACAGCAGCTCCGACTATGGCACGGGTTTCTCGCAATTTGTTGCTTTCACTTTGTGCCAACAACAAGTTTAGGCTTCGAGCTGGAGATGTGACAGCAGCATTTTTACAGGCCGAGGAGAGTTTGGAGGAGCTTGGTCTGACGGTGCACGCACCTGCTGAATTGGCGGTACTGTTTGGGGCGGACCCCAACAGTCCATCAGCGGTGCTTCGCATCACCAAGGCTTTCTACGGCTTGGTGCAGGCGCCACGTTGCTGGTTCAATGATGTGACAAAGACAATGGTGTCGCATGGCTGGCAGACAATTCTGGCCGACCGTTGTTTGTTTATGTTGTATGATGATGATGACAATTCAATCATTGGAGCAGCTGGGATTCACGTGGATGATTTCTTGCTATGTGGCAACGATCAACGCCCCAAGTTCAAGAAGGCGGAACAGATGTTGCTGGACAAATACAAGTGGGGCAAATGGCAGACAGAAGACATTGAGTTTGCAGGTTGCCACTTCGTTCAGCTGGCAGATGGCAGCTTGCGCATTGATCAGGAGCAATATGTGCAGAAGTGGATTGAGGAAGTCCCTTTGAGCAAGGAGCGTGCCAAGCAAGTCAAGTCTCCTTTGACATCCAAGGAGATTAGCAGTTTGCGAGGAGCATTGGGCACCCTGGCTTGGAAATCTGCACAGACAGGTCCACAATTTCAGGCCGACACCAGCCTTCTTTTGTCGGAGGTGACAGTGGCCAATGTTGGGACATTGCTCAAGTTGAACAAGCTCGTACGAGAAGTACGAAGAGTTGCAAGCCAAAGCCTCCTGTTCCCAGCCTGGGGACGCCATTGGCGAGACCTCATTGCTGTCTCATGGTGCGACGCTGGTCAACAGAATCGCCCGGATCGTTCATCGACGCTGGGAATCCTCACTGGATTGGCACCGAAGGAACTGCTAGAAGGAGCGGAGTGTTTGGTCTCGGTCATCAACTGGCGATCGGGACGCACACCAAGGCAGTGTTTGGGCAGCAATGGTGCTGAAGTCCAGGCGGTGACAGAAGCCGAAGATGTCACCTTCAAGGTCCGTGCAATGTGGTCAGAAATGCACGGAGAGAAGTTGACCAAGCAGAACCTCTACGAGAAGGTTCGACAGGGCATTGGAGGTGCGCTGGTGATGGACACTAGGGGGATCTTCGATGCGATCACCCGAAATGTTTCAGCTTTGCACGGCTTGAGGTCCAGCAGAGCTGGATACGAGCTCACGTTGGCCATCCAGCAAGGCATCCAAGTGATGACCAAGTTTCGCTGGGTGAACGGTTTGGCCCAGTTAGCTGACTGTTTAACCAAGGCAGGTGAGCGCCGTGTTTTCCTTCAATTTATGGCCCGAGGCCAGTCCTGGCGCATCATCCATGATGAGCAATTTACAGCCGGACGCAAGCTCAAGAAGCGACAGCTTGAGCAGGCTGCCAAGGAAGCCGAATCCCTGTTCATCGAACAGCTGAAGAAGCTGGCATTGGAACAGCGGTGGCCTTGGGACACGGATGAGCCCAGAAGTAGGGGTGATGTGAGATTAGAAGGCATGTCAGACCCATTTGAGCATGTTGAGCATGTGGACTCATCCGTGGCCATTTGATCTTGTCAGGGAGGGCTTCGTCGACGACTCGAGCCATGTGAGCGGAAAAGGTCCTTTCGAGCACTTCGGTTGTGCATTGTCGTTCACCTGTGGTTGGTGATAGCATTGGTTGTGTTGACATTGCTTGTTGACATTGGTTGGTTGAGGGCGCAGGCCCATAGCTTGTTGATTGGAGTTGCTACCAAGTTCATCTGAGAACTGTGGCACATTGTGCTTTCCTGTATTGTGACCTTGCTGTCGTCATACCTTATGATTTGTTCTTGAGCCCATGTATATCCAGTATACAGTGTATATATATATATGTGTGTGTGTGTGGCTTCAAGTTCTGTGCATTTTGGATCTCAAGACGCAAGAAGCCGTGGCACACCGTCATGTAAGCATGCACTAAGTGATGTATTTGCTTTGTGTTTGTCGGAACGTATCAAATTCATCCAAGAGCAAAGGTTCTCGGATGGCACGGGCTTTTTGCTTCCAAGACTGCACGCGATGAACATTTTTTTGCTACATCTTGTTTGCTACAAGCAAGGGAAGGTTGCAGCAAAAGTGCTATTTCTTTGAATTTGTAAATGATCGATTGGCCTTCTTGCTGTGCGACAGTCATTTTGCACGCTTGACCACATTTTATATGACTCGTGTTATTTGTTTCAGTTGCGATTTCCTTCTGACCTCATTAAGCCTTCCCTCATGCCAGGTCCTGGCATGTGTTTACCTTCCTTTTTGGAGACCGGCTTGTAGACACTTGTGGCCCAAGAGGAACCTGACCGTAGAAATCCATGGAGAGCCAAAGCCACATATTGAATAAGGAGTTTGTTGGAATGAATCAGTTTGCTGAGTGACAGGCATTTGCTTGTTTATGCTAAAGTCGCCCTGAAATCCTGAAACCCGCCAGACTTTGGAAAACACGTGGCAGAAATACAACCGAGATCAATTGTGCAATTGATATTCAGCACCAGCTCATGAGATCAAGCAAGCTGCTCCAGAAAACCTGCAGATGTAGGGACAGTCATCATCCAGCAAGAGTTTCTCAAGGCTGTTGTCTCAAACGAAGCCAAAAGATAGTGCAAATGGACAGGATCGAGCTCTAGGAGACTGTTTGGAATAGAAAAAGGTTGAGAAGAGAAGAATGGAGGCTTCAAGAAATTGAAGCGCTATGAGAAGGCAAGACTTGAGATGGTTGAGAAGAGGTGATGTATACAAAAGTGAAAGGCGGGCTTAGAGAAGCAAAACGTTCCGAGGATTTGGGAAGAGAAATGTTCCAAAGGCCAACAAGATGTGCGATGCTTGGTCATTAGTGCTGGATTTTCAGCAGCAAGCTTGCAAAGAGAACACAAGAAGAAGGTATACCTGGAGGGACTGCTTGAGAAGAAAGGGTTTGAATAGAGATGGAGTTGAACATTCTATAGGAAGAGATTTGAGGGGCGAAGATGAGATTTTGCATGAGTTTGCTTCTCCACACAGAAACATATTTAGTGATTCAGTTTAGAGCACGCCAATGTATTTGTGGTGCCTGTGCACGCAGTAACCTTGAACAACAT
>CAXAMN010011148.1:0-56060 GCA_963970005.1 Durusdinium trenchii
TGCAGTAGGACTACTGTGCACTCTAACTGATACGGAATGGGTACTTGTCCGGGAATTCCCAGCACAGTGGGCTTATGCTCTGCCGCTAAGCTGGCCATTTGCAAGAGATGATCTGCAGTGACGGTGTCACCTGCTTCCGCGATGGCCAGAACTCGGATCCGCGTTGCTCTAGATTCCAACACGCAGAGGCTGGGCGGGAAAGCCCATGGAGCAGAGCACGCCAGGCCAGTCTCAGCTGACGTGGGCAACGGCACAAACTCTTCCGGGAACGGCACTAGGGCGACGTCCCAGTGCCTAGGGCTGCTCAAGCGGCGTAGCTTTTCACTGGGCGCCTCATCTCCTTTGCGTTTCCGCGAAGGAGTCGCAAAGGCAAGCAAGAGTGCTAAGACTGAATAGCACTTGCCGTGCTCCTCCAGAACTAGTCGATAGGCCTTCCCCGCCTGTGAACCCATATGAACTGTGCTTGAGGGGCTGCTAGCAAGTTGCTCATAATTACAGCTTTGGAAGTGTGCAGGGCAGAAGATGGCCGACTGTGACCACGCCGGAAAGGCTATACGATATTCATGCATACCTTGTAACCCCGTAGCTGTCGGAGTGACATCCACAACTAAGCCAAACTTGCGGACAGTGGGACTGCTCCACAGCTCTTTCTTTGTAGCAGCCTCATCGACAAATGTGAGTTGCGGGAGGAACAGGGCTAGGATGACAAAAACCTCTCGGAATGGGATTGGTGCTAACAGGTCTCGGGCCATTTCTGTCAGCCATTGAGCACACGCACTTTGATTACCTCTGCCAACCCGAAAGTTTTTCAGCAGTAGCGCATGTGCTTCTTCCATGGAGTCAATTTGCTGCCCCGCGACACACCTCTGTAGCAGCACTAACAATTCTTGGTCAGATCGGTGGAGGTTGGACACCAACAAGCTAATGGCACCTTCCCAATCATCACTGGTCATTACTGTTTCAAAGCGAATCCAGGAGGCCAAGCGCATGGGGGCAGCTATTCGGTCCCGGCGAGGAACCACCTCTGGGTGTGTGAGTTTCAGCGTGGTAAGACTGACCTGGCCTGCAGGGAGCTGGCACTGAAGCCAGTGCCAGTAACTATGTTTTTGCTTGCCCGTCCACCTTGCAGATTCTGTTACATACGTGATGTGCAGGGATTGTTGCAACATACCAAACTCCTCCTCGGTCGGTTTCCAGTCGCACAGGCAATCTTCAGCAGCATGGACAAGATAGTAGTTGCGTTTGTCAGGTTCTGCAGTGGCAACCAAGGCTGCGAGTACACTCTTGGGCATTGCAATGGCACCGAGGCGCGCTGTGGTCTGACTGGCTGGCCAGAGGCAACGAATTGCTAAGGCAATCACTGCTCCAGTGTAGCTTCCTGCACTGAAACCATTCACTGTGAAGTGAATGGGGTCTTCTTGCACATCCGGTCGCAGACACCCCAGCCCTGGCAAGTAGGCAAGGAGTCGTAGTGGCTGCAGCGAGAGCAGTTTCCACCACAGGCCACTGAGGAAAGCTTGGTGCGGCAACCGTCGGTGAGCAGGGAGAAGCCTCGCTGCTTTCAGCACAAGTTGCGTGCGTTGATAAATTATGGCTGCCTTGCCATACCCAAGGTCTTCCCATTTCTGGCACGGGTTCTGTATGAGCGCAAAGAGGGTGGCAACTTCATGCACTCCGGTCGACCAGCCATAAGCAACCCCCCACTCCTGATCTTTGAGGACATCTGCCGGGGAAAGTGACGGCCCATAGACTTGACTTTCTCCCACGGGAGGGCACATGCAATGGAAGTGCGGGGGGACTTCACCTTCAAGGGCACCTCCCCCCAGCCCTCCACAGTTGATTTGGAATACCGACGGCAGTGGCGGGAAGTTGCGTCCCGTCCAATATCCGTTGAGTTGGGCGACCATCCATAGGACTGTGACCCAGGCGAATTCATCCTGCTGATGGTGAGAGATGGCTTCGAAAACTTGCGGTGCGATACCTTCCAAGGGCATGAATGAGCCTCGAAGGTGACACAACAAATCGTGATTGGCTTGAAGAAATCGCTCTTTTTCTCCAGGGACAAGGCACTTGGGCTGTGCCAGCGCAGCTCGCAATTGCTCATACGGACTTGCTTCTATGTCCTTGTGGACTGCAACTACCCCTCTTAGCTTAGCGACTTGACTCCAAGGAACAAAGAGGGAAGGAGATAGCTGTTGCGGACAGGGAGTGCATGATCTAGAGTCAGGTGCCTGACTGCCCTGCTTCGAGTCACCTTCAATTGCTTTAGTGAGTCGGTCTGCTCTTTTGGCAGAGTTGTCGGACGAGGGTGTGGAGACTGACTCCACCTCTGCATCTCCGTCCTCTGCAGGAAGACAGCTAAGGCTGTCCACCTGCCTTTGTTCCGGGAAAAGCTCTGTCGCTTGTTTACGAATTGCTCGCCACCTTACCAGCAGGCAGAAGCGCAAGGCACTGTTTCCAGTCACCCCAGAGGAGTAGCCTGTGAACTTGCAACCACCGACAGGTTTCCAAGTCTCAACGGTCCATGCAGGGGGTAGGTTGGGCGTACCGAGTATAGCCATCGGCAGCGTTTCCCAACCCTGCTGCTCCAGTTCGCGTAGAGCTGTCTGTGCTCCAATTTTGGCCTTGCCAAAGGCATGAAATATGGCAGGTCGCATTCGGTTGCGCGGCAATGCACTGGCCTGGAAAAGGTGTTCTCCTGGCAGCGACGTAACTGTGCATGGCTCTGTTAGCATCGGGAGCACTGATAGCATGCCCTGTTCGAAAGTGGCTCGTGCCCAGCTGGTAACCCAGGGGGTTCGCTCTCTTCCTTCTGGGGTGAGCGCCCTGGGATGGGATTGCCGTGGCCACTTGATTGGACTGCCTGGACTAGACTCCTCCGGGCTAGGGATAGGCATGGGCCAAAAGTGCTTACACATGTAAAGGCCGTATAAGGACCAAACCATGCAAAGGTCAAGGGCGGACTGCATCGCTATCCCAACAAAGGGGGTAAACAAGGTGCCGCTCATGACAGTGTCGCTCGGATTGACAGGTGATCTGGCTCTTGAAACGAGAGCAAGTCGACCCGCCTGGAGGCTCTTTGCCAGGGTCTGGGCAGACGTGTCATGTTCCAGCGGACTGTGCTTGTTGCGATTGCCGATCGATACGACCAAACCTGCATTATACTCTAAGTGCGCTTCTGTAAAAAGCAGCATGCCTATCCCAGCACTAGGGCTAGATTCGGAGCGTGCGTGCCCTATGAGATCAGCCCATCGGTGCTGCTGATGTGCCAGCTGCAGTAGGTCTTGCACCTCGAAGAGCGTAACTGGCACACAGTCATTATCAATGAGTGCAAAGTGCTGTGCAGGGTACAGGAAACGCGCTGCCTCTAGGACAAAGACCCCTGCCCAATAGTATGGAACTTTATGAAGGCCAGTAGTAGCATCAGCACAGATCCACAGTATGTCAGTCCTCTCGTCTTGGGGACCCACCAGACATCTGCGTGAGGCCCACCAGGCAGCGAAAGCCGGCCAATATGGGACAGCAGCAGGTGTTCAATTGTCCACAATTAGGTAAATCATGTGGTTGTTCATGATCAGGTCTCGGTGTGAGATGAGTGCCTGAATAATGGCAGTAGTATCAGGCAGCTCTCCCTCTGTTTCGAGAGCAGCATACCCCTCGTCCTTTTTGGATGGCTGCGCACGAACGTCAGTCAGATCAAGTGTAGGCCGAGCAGAGTCAAGACCGAAAGGACTGCTAAGAGTGTCTTTCATAGTCAATGCTGCATAAGCTTCATTCTGGGACTGCGCCACACTATCTCCCGTGCCCCTGGCAAAGCAGGCTTGGCCATCCATGGTCAACCAGTCTGCATGGTCACGTGTGAAGACAAAGGGAGCATGGACTCCATTCTCTGTGGTGTCCGTTAGGTCCAGTGAATTGCTGTCTTCCATCCACGGGTCATGTGACATTCTAGTTTCTCTGTATGACAATGCAGGTATAGCCCCCCGCCAACTAAGGTTGGCAGGTGCCCTGGCGGCGAAAGCACACGAAAAGGCAACACGAATGAAGTCAGCTAAGGCTGACCTCACTCCTGCATGCAGGGCACTACGACCTGCTGTGAGCCAAACGTTGCAGCAAAGTGCTTTCATGAAAGATCAACTGTATTAAGCATAGTGCCGGGGACACCTGTTCAACCTATACTGCCATGGAGGGAGACTCACGATTGTTTCAGGGGCATATCAGGGGCCCTGCCACTACTGATCGTGGTCATCCGCATGTGGGTGTAATAGAGAAAATAACCATGCTACGTAGACCAGGCCACACAGCTGGGTATGTAGGTCAGTCAGGGGGGTGAGTAGCGCACCCTGCACATCATGAGGCAAAGAGTCCACTGTTTGTTCAATTTCCTGTACCAATGCACGCAGACTTTGCACTCTTGCATGCAGGGCTGATTCGATCTGGTGATGCGTACGGTCTGTGTGACGCTGTGGGGGCGGTTGCGCAGTTGGTTGCGTGTCTACTCGAAGGACATGCTGTTGTTGTCTGTCGGTAGTGGACCAAAAGCCTACTCGCCGAGGAAGGGAGGCTGAAAAGGGGCGTGTCTGCAGAAAGATGTCAAAGGGGTCTGCGTTCTCAGAAATGGGCCTAGCGCTCACTGCTTCAGCCAGCACATTGAGGAGGTGGCTTTCGTGGTACTGTATGTGCAAAATCATCCTTCGGAGCCTAGTTCGCTTTGCGCCATAGATTGTGGCCCCCCTAGTATTGATTGCAATGCAGCCCTGATGATAGAGCGGGATAATAGCACCATCAATGACTGCCCGAAGTTTGAGCAGTGCTGGCGGAAATTCAAACCCCTCCGTCCATTCGGGGAAAGGAGTGTGTACGTTTTCTTTGACTGCATCAACCGGGAAGAAATGAAGTAAGTAGCACCGCTCTCTCCTCCCCCGATAGACGAAGGTTACAATGAGGTCTAAGACCCCATATCGAATGTCCTGAAGGTCGAGTTCAAAACGAACAAAATCAGTGACATCAACGTAGGTACCATCATCTGCCAGGAACAAAGGTTCTGGATGCGCCTGCATGGCTAGTTCGACTTGCAGTTTGTCTTGACACCGATGTGCGCAGGCTAGGTCAAGAGTCGAGTCGGCTAATGTGATGCAAGAGAAGAGCTGTCAAGCTATTCTGTCAATCTATTTCTCTCACTCTGAGCCAAAAGTCTGCAGGGACAAATGGAGACAATTATGGGGGCCCATGGAAGAGTGGGGAAGGGGAGCAATCAGTCTCGTCTCAGGTTGACTGGACAGGGCACTTCTTTGGGTGCGCAAATGCACGCGGCGGTGGTAGATGCTCTTGCGTGCCGTCTTCCGCAACACGGTAATGAACATTTCCTTGTGTAATGCACTGCTGTGCCGGGAGTCTACTGCTTGTGGCCTGTCGGGGAGGCCAATCACTGGCCGGCGCTAGGGTTGGCGGCTTCGCCTTCCCCCCCGGGTGAGTAGGTGAGGGATCTGCAGAAGCAGTAGCGCCCCCTCGCTCCTCTGTGTCAGGGAGTTGCGCGGCTTGCGAGAGTACCGCAAGCAGCTTTTCGTGGGTGGGATCAGCAGGTGTAACCTGCATGGGAGGATGAGCAGGCTTCTTGGGTTGTATGCGACCAGCTGTTTTCCGCTTGGGCGAAGCCTCCTCCTTTACAGGGGGACTACTGCGCTCCTTTGCCAGCAGACCTGCTTTGACTGGGGCTATAGTAGCCGTATCAAGCACGTGCCCTCCCTGTGGAAATAGGGGGTGCTGTTCTGCAAGTGTAAGGAGAAGAGCATCGAAAAACTCCGCCAGTGGTAGCCTTATGCGCAAGACAACCTCAACTTGAGGGCGACCATCTGGGCCCTGAGTGAGGGAGCACTGATGAGGGCCAACAATGAAAGGGAGGGCCATGGGCAACAACAGCTACTGTTTGTTTTGTCCAGGCTGGGCAGAGGCGCGCGGTCACTGTTCTACTTCGAGCCTGAACAGCAGCAGGCTCTTTTGATTTCATGCGGCGAGCTTGAGAAACACAACTACCGGAGAAAGAACTGTGGCCCGTAGCTTGCTACGTAGGTAAAGGGGCCCGTGATGCGATCTCGTGTGCTAGCTAGTTGGTCAGCCTCAACTTAGTTACCTAGGTTGGTCTGGTTAACTCTGTAAGCCCTTCATGTGGTGGCACTCTGCGTCTCTCTCAGGGCGGTAAGTATCATGTCCATTTCGCTAGCTAGTGCCCAGCACGCATTGGCCCCTGGCTGTACATTGCAATGCTGTCGACGTGCATGTATGTTTTGAAGGGTGCGTTGGATGTCGCACGCTAGCACTCGCACTGTACTGGCACGGGTGATGAGTTCTCTACTAAGTCGTGCGTATGGCACATCTTGACCAGCACTCACATCCTGTTCCGTAAGAGCCTGCAATGCATAAACACCTAGCTGGGCAGGGGGGCGCACTGTGTCAGCCTGTGGCAAAGTTGCACCTCCACATGTTCGAGTTGTCTGCTCTTGGACGGGGGTGGGGCGACTTTGCGGCAACAACCATGGCGGAATTGGTGGTGTCGGACGAGGTGGGGCGTCAGGTACAGCTGGCAAGGCATAGAGCTGTGAGAAGGGGAAAGAGGCTACAACCTCCCCCGGTTCTGGAGGTCTGGCCTGCCCTCGCGCTACCACCCATCCATTGGGAGATATACATTCTGATTGTTGAAGAATGCGATAAACAATTGCCCTTTGTAGGGCACTCCTGCCATGCAGGAGGACACCATCATTTGTGATGTGTGGTGAATCTTCAAAGGGAAAAAGGACCTGCCCACTAGGAAGTACAAGGGTGGATCTGCGCATTTCAGGTGGAACAGCAACTAATTGCATTTCCGATATTCGAGGGCATGTACCGTCCTCGATTGGAGTCCTTGGGAAGCCAGCAACAGCCAGTCGTAGCGGGAGCTGCCTTTGGGCTAGCTTGATGTTGATCTGGACAAAGTGTACTTCCACGTCAGGGTGTTTATAGATCTGGCGAGCAAAGGGAGTGAGGTCCAATCCCCCCGGCCCTACGTCCATTCGGAAGACACTTCCTACAGACTATGTGCTCCTTTCCTTGAGGATCAGGACTAAGGTCCTAACCCTCTCACTCGGGCTGCAGTGTTCTGCTGTGTAGGACAGGGATTGTAGGAGCAATCCCCCTGCCATTCGTTGGTGAAGGCTGTCTGATATATCGCAGCGGTTTGAGCCCAGATAGCGGAATCAGAGCAAAACGTTTGTACCAGTCACACAAAACTGACAAGCACATAACAAAATAAAAGACAGTGAGCAATACAAGCAGCCAGTAGGAAGGAGATCTAGTGGCTGCATTTCCTCCCATGACAATCTTGACTAGGAAGAAACACGCGCTGTCAAAGATAGCGACGAGAAATAATTCAAACAGGGGGCTGCTTGCTTTGTTGGCTCACAGCACGAATTATCATGTGCGTCGCCGCTTAGCATGTTGCGCTTTAATTCTTTTTGCGAGTCGCTGTTCGAGTGCTTCTTGTTGTGTTGGGTGCGCGCCAGTAAAGGTGCGTTTCCTGTGTATGCGCACGACGTCAGGGAGAGGTCCTTGCGAGGAGGCATGGGAGTGCGAACCGATGACAGGGGCCGCAGAAGCATATTCAGACAACTGGGCAAACTTGGGTTGCAGAGAGTCACATCGCATCAGTGGCGGCTCGGCAGGGTCAAAGCCAAAGGTCTGGCAGAGATGGGTATTGAGGGCCTCGAGCATGCCATTCTCCGGTCGAGGGGCAACCCAAAAGCCATCATGCAACCAGATGGCCGAGACGAAACCTACCCGCGGCTGCAAGAAGGAGTAAGCAGCCCATGTAACCTGCTGCTCCAGGACCTCGAAATAGTGAAAGGGTGCGCCTCGACCTGTCCTTTCTGGCCCAGAGGGGCACCATGAGGGAGGATGATGCATGGCATAGCGGCTAGCAGCAAACACTTCCCGTGCAAAGCTCACCAGGTGATGTGACGGTTCCATTTGAATGCGTTTTTTAAGGTATTCGATAGCTTCCTGTGGAGTAGCACTGTTAATGATGACTAGTGGCCATGTCTTGACCAGGAGGCTAATGTCAGTTTCGGCAATCTGTGCCCTAAGAGCTCTTGTGAGGTAGCTTCTCATTTGCGTGATTGGCAGTAGTGATAAATGAACCTCAGCTGCCCTGCATTGCCGCCTCATGAGCTCATAGTGTGCTCCACTAATGTCTATCTCCCAATGTGAGTTGCCAAAGAGAAGCAGCCGAACCTGACGCGGCAGGCGTTGCGCGGCATTGCCGACTGAATAAAATCGACCACCCATGGAGTTGACCGTGGGCTTGTACCCTACGTTGAGGCGATGAGAGGACGATACTGCCAAGGCAATGTAGTCCATTGCAACCCATTTGTAGTGTGGGTGCCTTCGGAGTAGTGCATGCATTTCCTGGGGAGTGGGAGAAGGGCACTCTGTGAGAACGAAGGCAGGGGCTTGCATTGCATCTCCCTGTTGAATAATGAAGCCCAGGGCTTGCACCAAGTGAAACGGTGGGAGCGCTACATGATGCAAGGGAACAAGCGGGTTGTTATCCGCCTTCCTAGCTGCAGCACTAGCCTGCCCTGCAAAGTAGTCTGCTAGCCGGTTGCACTCCCTTGGCAGATAGACCAAGCGAAACAAGCAAGGCGCCCGGGCAAGCAAGTGCTGGCATTGTTCTAAAATGGCGACAACCGCAGGTTTTTTAATTCTACCTTTGTATTGCAGGTAGTTGATTACTGGCAAGATGTCACCTTGCACTACAACACTGTCAATGGGGATGCCTTTGGACATGCAGGAGACGTAATACTCAAATGCAAGGTTTATGGCAGCCCTACAGGCATGTGCTTCTGCTACAACATTATCAGAGCAAGAAAGTAAGGGGATGGAAAGCCACTGGACAAGGGAGGTGGAAGACGGCGTTACATGCAGTAGGCTGACTCCTGCTCCTCCAGTTTGCGTGTGCTTGTGCGCAGAGCCATCAAATTGTACCAAGCAACCTTGCCATTCTTGTGGTTCACCTAGCAGGAGGATAGTATTTGCAGACAGATCGTCCATGGCTTGCAAACGCAAGTGCGTGGCCCCGCAGTGGCATGAAAAGGGGACGAGGCATGCGGTTGCTGTGGGAAAGGGAAGCTTTCGGTGTTGTGAAAGGAGCAAACGGAGGCGGTGATCCTGCTTAGCAAAGGTAGCAATCGTATCCCCTTTGGCAAAGGGCTGAGTCGTTGCAAGTCCCTTAGGCGGGAGCAAGGCCGCTTCAAGTAAAACCGCAGGGAAACGCTGCGTGCGAATCTTAGTGGAGTCAGTGCACGCAGTACTGCTCGGTTGTGGTGGAGCACGGAAGCGGTTAAGCAGCGTACTAGGTAGCGAAGAATAGATACGCTGCCAGAGGTCAAGCACGTGATGTGAAATACTGCAGTGACGCACACACGCAATGTTCGGTCGGAGTCCGCCATACTCAGTAACCAGCCGCCTCAGGTGGAAGAGCGTGTAGCAAAGTGCTACTCCTATGCTACGGGACGGCACTATCCGCCAGTTGATCTCTGGTGCAGGAGCAGCCCACAGAGCAAGCCAGGTGAGGTGTACAACCGGACAGAAGGATAACCAATGATCGACAGAGTTGTAACCACCCTGACAAAGCACACAAGGAACATAGGAGTTATTCGCGCGACAGCCGACTGAGGATAGTAGTCGAGAAAATGCTGGGGGCAGTTGCTTGGGCTCAGGCACGAGAATTTGATGAAAATGGAGAAAACTCTTGCTTTCTTCAGGAAGGGTGGTCAAGGTAATATCCACTGGAGTAGCAGGCAGAAGGCAGGTCGGACAGAGTGCTCCATATCCTGGTCCGCATGGAAAGCATCGTGTATGGTTGTGACACCAAACGCAAGGTTGACTGCGACTGAGCTTGCCTCTGAGGGGCAGCCAAAAGTCAGCATCTTCTCCTAGAGCCCATCGTAAAACAGCATAGCGCGGCACTGCCCCTACCTGAGTGGTAGGTAGATCCGCTAGCCAGCCCAAAAACAGGATGGAGGGCCCCATGGCCCAACCATTCTTGCTTATTCGTGCAGCCAAGTGCTTATGTGAGGCTGCAAGCAATCTGCCAATGGCGAGTTGTTTGAAGAGCTGCTTGAATCCACTCGCCCTCTGCGCCGGAGTATTGTTTTGTTTTAAGAGAGCTAAGAGGCGCTGTATGTCTTCAGCCGGAAGCTGCTGCTGCCAATACTTCCAACATTGTTGGATTTGTATAGCGTACGAACCTTCTTGATCTTCTGCAAGGGACCTATGTCCTTGCCGTAAGTAGCATCCAAAGAGGGAGACTGCCTGCATGATGGTTGGGTCAAGCAGTGGGCCTATGCGTAACCACCTGCAGAGTCCAACCAATAGGTGTTGCGGGAACCAGTGTCGCTGTAGCAAAAATTCTGCCATAGCGTGGTACAGCGGCTTGAGAAGTTTGGGTGAAAAGAAACGCTGTGTCTGCGAGTAGTAAAAGAGGCTCAGCGAGAAGGTGTTAAAGTAAATAATCTTCATATGGATGCTAAGGTTGGCCCGCTTGGCAGCAGCAAGCCTCGTTCGGAATTTCACCAGCTGCTTTGACAGCAGAGTGGTAAGAGATAATTGCAACGGTAATTTGACCATGGTCTCATTGGTGAGTTGACATGTCCATCCTGTATGGATTTTTAGGCCAAGGTTAACTGTTGACGGCACTATGCACTGACCGCCAAGGCCTGCTTGGTCCAGGCAAAACAGTTGCTCAGGAGCGTAACTGACATTTGTGAGCAGTTGTGTTTTGGATCGGCACTGGCATGGACTAGCAGCCAATTGGCAAAGCATGGGGTGCCCTTCAGTTACCAGTCTGGGTATGGCCTCTGAGGCCATATGTATGCAGTGGTCACCGTGTCTAAGGACAAAGCGACGTGCATATCCAGGGACATGTTGCAGCGCAGCACTGCAAGTGGCTTGTCCTGATTCATGAATAGGAGTTACATGACCCCAGACATCTTCAACTCTGCGCAGTATGTTTTCGTCAAGAGCTCTGCTGGAAAATCCGACTTGCCAACAGTGATGTGTGTCCATGACAATACCAGCAGACTTCCATTTTCTTATGTTCCGAAAGACCTCTCGGACCCAGTTCGGGTCTGTTTGCCGACCAACTATTGTAGTGTCATCAACATATCCTGCAACAACTAAAACTTGCGGAATTTGATTGAGAACGACAAAAATAGGATCCATGGCAAGGCAGAAGAAATATACTGATGTGGATCGCCCCATATCAACTCCAGAATGCACATTTCTCGCAGGTAGAAGCCGCCCTTGTACTTTGTGTCTAATTCTTCTACCAAACAACAGATAGCGTGCAAATTGGAGGACCCAAGGGGAGCACTGACGAATGCGTAAGATGTGAAGGATCCAATGTGCATTAATGCGCTCAAATGCTTTGGATAGATCAGCAAAGAGGGCAGAAGCCGGGGACGAGCCCTCCAGAGCTCCTTGCACTTCTAGCACTGCCCTTTGCGGCTCTCGAAAGGAGTTGAGCAAAGTTTGGGCAGGGTGGAAACTATGCCTGGTGACTCGAAACAGGATAGCAGCAACTGTGCCATCTTGCAGTCTGTCTAGCGTGTCAGGCATGCCTAAAGGCCGAAAAAAATCAGCCGTGGGCCCCTGTTTGGCTTTTGGGATCCATACTCCTACCTGGGTGGGTGGTGTTAGCGCACCAGCTAAAATGTGATGAAAGTCATCCTGAAGGATCGCAGCAGTTTGCTGCGGGAACATCCGCCAAAGAGCATAAGGTAGCCCATCAGGGCCCGGAGCAGAATCCTTAGTAAGGAGGAGATGTTCAACATAGTCATGCTCCGTGGGCTCCGGAATGACAGGCCACGGCACGACACACCGTCGGTAAGCCGAAAGCGTGTCATGCCAATCTCGATCATACTGAACAGGGTGCGTAAACCAAAAGTCTCGAGTAGCAAGCATGGCTTCATCATACTCAAGGGCAGTACGACATTCTTGGCCATTATGTTGCAACAGTGGCCCATGATAGAAGGTGCCCTTGGGGCACACAGTTTTGAGTCTATCCCAAAAGATTTTTTGCCTTCGAATTCGCTGAACTGGGTCTGTATAGTCAGTGCCGAAGGGCATCTGTGTGTTTGTCGCAGTTGCGACTTCAGCTGCTTGTAAAGCGGAAGCTATGACAGTAGCTGGAATCAGAAGGCATCCCTGCTGAGTTTGCCAGGACTGTAGTAGGTCAGTATCCGCACTCTGCTCATACAATAGGCGTAGTTCTTCTTGTCGTATGTGCAGGTGCGTTTGTTCTTTACCAAGAAGTTTGTATAGTCGCTTTAACGGAGCCAATTTTTTGAAGTGACAAGAGTGAGTCCTCCACCAACTCCAAACTATGGCACGACTGTGGTGTGATAACACGACACTAGCAGGCTTAGTCTCCTGCGCTAGCGAGATTTTTCGTTTGAGAGCAAGTAGGGAAGCTTGTCTTGTAACTGCTTGTAAACTTTCCGATGCAATCGTTGGATCAAGAAAAACTTGAGTCGGTATTGTGTGATGCTTTTCAGACTGTGGATGTGGTCGAAGTCGCGGTTTCATCTTTAGCCTGAGCAACAGAGCTTTGTGATGGCAAGTATCAATCCGGTACCTGCCATAAATGCAAGCAAAGAGTTGCGTTGCGTCAAGGAAGAGACTAGGTACTAAAAATCTATCAAGCGAGGATTCCTGGTCTTGGTACTTGTAAGTAGGTAGTGCAGGGTCAACATCAGTGAGTCCAGCCTGCACTAGGAAGTCATCCCACGTGTGAAAATGATTTTGATCACACCGATTAAAGTCTCCTCCTACAAAGACTGGATAATCAGTCAATGCAATAATGGTTTGTAGAGTGTTGGATACGAATGCCTTAGGGCTGCTCGGAGGTATATAGATCGAGACAAGCCATATAGTGCAAGCTTGGTATTCAACGCGGGCAGCAACTGCGTAATGTTGAACCAAAATACGTTCTTCTAGGACCTTCCATCCTGGAGGAAACAGGATCGCAACTCCAGCTTGCTCACCCGGATTGTGTTTGGCTAAAGTAGCAACTACTTTGATGTCAGGCCACGTGTGGGATAAGTATTGGAGGTTGGCTTGATCCCATTTTGTTTCCTGTAATAATACAGGGGCCTGTTTCAACATAGCTTTGACTATCCAAGTCTTGTGCACATTGGTGGGAAGTTCAGGAGACCAGCTATTGAGATTCCAAGAGTGAATTCCTTTTACAGAGACTGGCAAATTACTCGGTCTCTGCTCCCGGAATTGTAGAATTTTGTGGCAGAGTTGCCAGAACCTCGTGGGGATGTGGCGTAGGGATTGTACTTCATTTGGAAGAATGAACGAAGTGTCGTCGACAGTCGCGGATGGGTCTGTGACTATACAGTCAGTGAACTTGCCAATATTGACTCGTAAAGAGAGGAGAGCATCAGACAAGTTAACATTGTCGTCAAAGCCACACACATTAAGGAGGTCCTGAATCATGATCTGCCGGTATGGCAGACGGGGGTAGATAAAATGTATAAGGAAGTGGAGGGAGGAAACATGCGTAATAGATGCATTTGTTTGTTGGTTGATATGCCAATATGCTGCTTTGAGGCCTGTTGAGAGGGTACGCTGCACTAATCGGAGAGATTTAATGGGTAGATGACGTAATCGCGTCATTCAGCGTGTAGCAGTGCCTTAGCACTGTGATAAATCTTTGCTGAAATCTCTCCTTGCGTGCAGGCGTACCAAACTGATTTGAGCGTCATAAGCTGACAATCATCAATACAAGCCTCAGTTGGGATGCAAGCAGCGGCATGTTTTGTTACACTGATTTCTGGGAGAACTGGATGCTGGTTGTGTGGTGTGGGCGTCAGGGAGATCAGCCTTTCACTATTGCTGGCTTCAGGGGTTTCCAATTGATGGATGAGCAGCAGACAGTAGTTGGGCAATTTATCTGCTTGCCAGATAGCTTCTTGGAGTTGTGGGTGGGCTGCCCGTGCGCTTTCAGGACAGATGCTAAGGCACCAATCCTGAAGTAACCCCCCAATAAGAACGACAGGAAAGTTCCCTAACGCAAGGTGACAAACGTTTGCAAAGGGTTCCTTGTATACGTTATTCTCTGCTGCTAGCAAAAGGTGGGAGAGTCGCCACAAAGCACATCCTGGCTCAACGAAACTATGCGTCCATGGTTTTTCGGTGATTGTACATATGCGTTCTTGTTGGATTGCAAAGGCGCATATACATTCTGTTCCGACTCCCTGGGGTTTTGTTTGGAAACCAAACATGGAGCGATACCAGGGGGACGATTGCAAAGGCTGTTGAATACGCACAGGGTCTCCACCATGCTTGAAGAGCAGAATCTCAAGCGTATCATGGAGTCGCAATAAATACAGGTTTGTAGCTCGGCTGGGGCCAAGATATCTCACATGGATCGGCTGATGGGCAAGCCAGCAAACAATGAAACCTGCGTCAGCGATTTTGATTGTACTAAGAAGTTGACGAAGAAAGAGAACGATTCTGTGATAGGTACAATGATGCAGTAGTTCTTGCTGATAAACCTTCAGGGCATCACTGTCGGCAGAGAGAGTGCATAAGGCTTGTACAATCTCTTCATTGAAGAAAATCCACTGCGGCACCGCTGCTTGCTCTGCATAGTCAAGGAGGTTTAAATCAGTAAGAAACTTGATCAGAGGCTCTTTGCCTAGGATGTCAAAACGTTTCTCTCGTCTTTGCTTGTTACTGTTGTCAATAGCTTCTTTGGTGAGATAGTGTGGCAGCTTTTGCGTGACTATAGGTTGAGCAATTGGGGGTTTCTTGACTGGCGACATAACTAAGTTCCGATAGTTGATGTGTCGGTAAGGTTCTGGCACAATTGTAATTTGGGTGCTTCTGCCCGAAATCTTGAGGTTGTTTTCAATGGTTTGTCGAAAGGAGATATAACCTTGTCTAACGTCATCCGGGGACGCTACCCCAAAGAAACATTCAGTTTTGCCTTGGATCCATGCTCGAACATAATCAGGCGTGCCAATAGCAAGGCTGATAAGCTTAGGATGGAAAGAGTTGCCAACGAATGAGCGAATTGTGTGCGAATGCAAGACATGTTTAAGACGCGAAATAGTGGCAAAGTTGCGACTAAGCCCTGAGACTTGCAAAACCTCGGCGTCGGTTAAGAAACGGAAGGGAACTCTTATACTGCTGTTGTGAAATAAGGGGAGGACATCACGAAGCACAGCATCTTTCTCTGGATTAGATGAGGTTTTGTTGTAGAAACAACTCAGGAAGCGCCTCCATGCCGGATAATAAATCGCAGGGATAAAATCGCTCCATTGGAAGGCAGGAACCGAACTATCAGTGAACATGTTTGCTATAACAGCAAACCGTTCATGTGTGTGCCAGTACGATGTTCTCCACAGTAACGCTGCAGGATGGTAACTGGTCCAGCTGTAACGAAGTGCAGTGTCACTGAGGACTTCAAGGGGTCGCATGAAGGGTTTGATAAAAACATCACGGAACTTCCCTTTGTCATGGATGGACAGTGGTTTCCAGTCAGCCGGCCATTGTAAGTCTTCTTGGCATAAGACTTGAGAGTCAACCGTGTCGTGTAGAACATTGTTTTGGAAAAAGAGACGGAGTCTTTTAGCTGGTGAGATTTTGGAAGTACACCACGTCATCTTGTCCCGTGTAATGTGTGCTAGGCCAAGGCAGGCTCTAATAAAGGTAAAGTGATCATAATGCATAGAACCTGCATTTTCAATGAGAAAACGAATGTGTGTCTTAGGGAGGACTGTACCAAGTAGGTATAGCGCGAGATGCATCGTAAAGAAAAAGACGCTATCGGGGCCACAAATGCCTAAGCGTCCATGTTCCTGACCCGCATAGGTGAGGTCAGTGCAGGGACTGCCTCCAATAACAAAAACATGACAACAGTCACTCAAAGTGACAAACTCTCTTAAGATTCTTGCTCCATCATCAAAGAGAATGTCAACATCATTCGCATAGAGGAAGATACCTCCTTTGAGGCTATGTATCCACTGCACATTGACGGAGATTCCATGCTTTTCTGCAACCAAATATCTGAGCGTTTCATCCCTTTCACACAGCACACAGACTTTGGGGCGATAGCCAAACTTCTCAATCAGGATGTCTAATGACGACCCGCAACCATCAAACATACTCAGAACAGCGTATGGTGGATTGGATTCACAACTCTGCATGGGTTGATCAATTGGAGAGGCAGGCGATGCAAGGTGATCCGCCTGTGAAGACTGCGACAAGGATGTTTCAACTGCTTTAAGTTGCTCCGGAGGAATAGTGGCATCACCGGGTGGCGGTGGGCATAGCTTCTCCGGAATGTAGGTAGCTTGGAGTTCGTTCATACTAATAGGAACAAGGCCAATAGTATCTGTTCGATTTCCAGCATCAATGGTCCTTTTGATAGCCTGTTTTCTTTTGGGTGCACTCACTTCTCGCTGCCCAAATTTGTTCTTGGCACGTTTGGAGTCTTTGCCACGCCCTATATTCGACATTCGCTTTGGAGGCCGCGTGTGGGACCATGTGCTCGAAATTGTCGCATGCCGATACAGGATACCGCAAATTCGATCACCTGCTTTGATTTGTGAGACACTTAGTTGACTCAGTCCAGTAGCATTATCATACTTCAGCGTAGTGGAATTGGCATTTTCATGCTCTAACACGTAGAAGTGCTCACATGGTTGCTGTTCACCATTTAGTGGGTCTGGACCCTGATGAATGACTAGTGCAATACATTGCCAAATCTGCCCACTTGATTGGAAGGTATCTTTGTCAAGGAGCTTTTCGTAGTCAGTTGCAAGTGGCTGCCTCTCTCGTTGAAAGTGCAGCCACACCAGCCGGCAGGGCGAACAAGAGATGGTGGCCCAATTAAAGTTACTGGCACATTCTTGACATTCTTGACCGGCATTTCTTCCATTATCACATCCAATGGGCAAAAGATGTTCTGACCATGGAAAGGCAGCTTCAAAGAAGGCAATGTGTAGCAAAAGTCCTGTCGGTAAACCGGTGACAATGAATGTAGCAACATTGTGCTCAGCAATTCTATGACAACTCAGACAGGTAAACGAGACCCTAGATCCGAGTAAATCATGAAAAGGAGGCGGAATGATCGCAACAATGGACTCATATGTTCTCAGCAGGTCCATATAAGTATCTTTGGGTAAAGTCGACATGGCCAATGCTAAGTGGTAGTGATCAAAATCATCATTCGGTAGATAGGATGCACAAGTCCATCCTTTGGCTACTGCAACCATTGCTCTGTGACCAATGTGATTTTCAAAGTTTACTTGTTTGTTCCAATTTGCCTTGGATACAATACGCAGTGCAGCCATATAGTAACAAGCAGTGGCATTGAGATTCTCATACAAGGAGACTGCTCGTTGAATATCTTCATCCTGAAAATCCATGTTTTGCAAGGAGACATCCTGGCTGATCATCTGCTGTATCTGTTGTGTATAGGATTGTCGACGTTTGTTTTGGAGAACTCCATTCATTGAGTTTCGGTTAGCATCACAATCGGAGGCATGTTGTGCATTGATTCCCCGTTTTACAAGACGATGACTAAGGCCATCACCTCGTTTGGGGGTAGGTTTTGTAGCAGGTTTCTTGACTGGCTGTTGGCGCGTGTCACTTGTGCTTTTTTTTGAGGATGGCTTTCTGTCTGTAATCACTTCAACAGTGTGTTTTGGCTCTGTCAAGAGAGCACTATGGCCTGTTTCTTTCTTTGGATCGTCTTCTAATTGTTGTTGTAAATCTTGGTATACCTGTTCACAGAAAGAGTCTGTAGAAAGCTGTGAGGCTTCAAAGTCCAATGCACTGTCTTTGAAGGAAAAGGGAACAATAACCTTTTCTTCAGGGAGCTCTTTAGGTTGGCGACTCTCGGTGGAGTATGATTGGGATTGTTGCACTCCTTTTGGATATTCGGGACCATCTTGCTTTACCTCACTGTGAGCAAAGCGCAAGGCAGAGCCTTCATCAACTTGCATTGATTGGTTTGCTGAAGAGGGGTCACATTGGATATTGGGAACGTATGCTTCGCTTGCCAGTTGACGTGCAGGTGTTCCAGGCTTTTGACGCAAGGGAGATGCTGGACTAACCTGACTTCCTCGATTTGCGGCTTGATGTTCATCACCATCTTTGAACAAAGAGTCAGAATTCTGTTCTGGAGTCATTCCTTCTTCATTGGATATAGACCCTGTTGCATCAATTTCAGTCTGTAAAGGACTGACTGCATCTTGATTGTGATCAGATGAAGATGGTATCGAACGGGCAGGCGATCGTTTGTTGTCACTACATTCGCCAGTGAAAGTGGTGTCTATTTGGGCATTTATGTTACATTGGGGGCTGTTGCCAGTAAAATTTGCCGACTGCTTTGTTGCAGCAGGCTTCGTATCATGTTTTTGGGGCAACAAGTGATTGTTGTACCAAATTGACAGGACACAGCCAACAGGTGCTTTCCCAAAGACATCATGAATGTCCATTTGACCCGGTAAGAAGAGAATAAGATTCGCGCGGTCATAGACACTGAGCTCAAGTGCATTATTGAGGCACCGTGAGACCTTGCCTCTTTCAAAACGTGGTTGAAGTACTTGTAGCTTCTGACCAGGTTCAATTTGGCAGTGAATAATACTTTCATGCTCCGGCAAGGTAGTGATAACATCTTCTTTATGCAGCTGGATTGGTAACTTTGTGGCAGTGCATTCGAGGAAAATAGTATGATGGTCAAGGAGATGCCTTTGTTTCATAAGAATATCAAGAAGGTAAGAGGCCTCCTTGATAGAGAGTTCAGCTTCAACAAAGCAAATGGGAACAATCTCATCAAGGAGATCAACAGCTACATCTCTCTTGCCAATTTCAAAGCTAAAAACTTGTAACTGTCCAAATCTTCTACGTGACATGCTGTTACCTGGCAGAGGGAAGAATCCACTAAGTCGAGCACCTTGACACAGTCCTTTATTGTGTGCACCGACGTGGTGATCAGTTTTGGTTTCTTTAACATAAATGTTGGAGGTCCTTTCAGTGGTATGGACATCAGGTTGCTTGTAGTGGACAATTCTTTTATCAGCCTTGTGGTCAATGAAAGTGCTAGGTATTCGTGGGAACAATGTAGGTGATGCATAAAAGGCAACAACTTTCTGCTGGCCTTTGTCTTGGACATGCACCACAGCAGGTCGGATCTGTATAGCTCCCAGGACTTTTTGTAGCTTACTTGCAACAGCACATGCAACCGTTTGCTCGCTGGGCTCTTGTGTCCCTGATTCGATTGCACCTTGCTCCGCTTCATGAAGAACAAGAAGTACTGAGCGTTTTGCGGAATTCATCGCCCCTGTCTCACCTTCTTCATGCCTTCTTGGCTCTCGGAGCTGCGCTACAGGTTGCACTCGGTTTGAGTCTTGTTGTGTTGTTTTTTGGTGGGTTTTGGGTTGATGGTTGCTACGCACTCAAGAAGACGATCAATGGGCAAATGACTCTTTTGCTGCCCTCCATTGAGGGCTGGTCGATGTGCTCGGATGTTTTGCATCACTGCTTGCGCTCGTGTGCTGGCTGGACCCACATCCCAATCACATCTCGTGATGTCTTTTTGAAAGCTGCAAGCGCACTTCGGTTTGTCAATCATGACCACAAAAGCAAAGTGGGCAGCTGACCAACACTCGTGTGGTCCTGTGCGCACCAGCTAATGACACAGTGCATCATGAGCAGTCCCAATCTGCAGAAGCGCACAGCACTCTTCAAAGACCTGTGCTCCAAACTGTTGCATTCAGGTGCAATGACTTTGCGCAATGCACAGCAGCGGTGGAAGGCTTGCGTTTGCAGGCTGATTGCAGTGCTGTCCAATTGAAGGTGCTGACAGTCCAAGTCCCCTTCCCTTTTTCGGTAAGCCTGCATCAACTCTGCGGGAAAACTCCATCGATACAGTGGAACGGGACTTGCAGGGCTTTGGCTTCTTGCATTTGGCGCACCCTGTGTCTGTGCACCACTGCCATTGTGATTTCCACAGCGCACTTACACACCACTCACCCACCCACCCACGCACTCACTCCACAAGCTCGGAAGGCACTTGAGGACAGGCTCCGGCTGAAAGGACAGAAGCTTCCACCACAATCCACTCAGGAACGCGGCATGGGGAACTCGACGATAGGCAGGCACCTGCCTGGAGGCTTGTAAGACTATCTGTCTCTTGCGGTATAGGGTGGCTGCACGACCACAGCCGAGTGTTTCCCAGCACTCGCAGGGATCAGTGGTATACGACATTGGGATTGCCAGCTCATGCAGACTGGACGTGTGACCAGTGAAAGGACCATTTTGGACAGCCCACAAGCACCAGGGAGGCGGACCGACAGCCCGCGAGGCACCGGGGAGGACCAGGGAGGCAGGAAAGGACCGCCTGGACACCAGGGAGGCAGGAAAGGACCATTTGGACAGCCTGGGAGGCACCAGGGGGGCACCAGTCTCCAGAGACTGCAGAAGGTGGCCGGCGCAGCATCTAGAAACTGCAGAAGAGGCTGCGGCGTGCGTGGTCGCCGCTGGGGGCCCGGCTCTCTCCGCAGGGGTTCGGCTCTCTCCGCAGTGTCTGGAGACTGCAGAAGGGGCTGCGGTGCGCGTGGTCGCCGCTGGGGGTTCTTCTCTCCGCAGTAGCGGGCGCAGTCTTTGCTTGAGAGTGGAGATGCCTTCTTGCACTTTCAGTGTGTTTTGGACGACTGTGACTGGTCAGAGCCAGTCAAACCGACTGTTATGTTTGGCTCAAGAGCGGGATTCGCAAAAGTCGCACACGCTTCCGTGTTTTCACATGGTGGCGGAGAGGGTGAGGGGCAGACGCTTGCAGCGATGTTGGAGCAACAAGGTAACTTCGACTTATTGACCTTAACGGTGTTCCAAAATGCTGCTGTTGCACTCTGCTCACTTTCGCACTCTTAGCCACGCTAAGCCTGGGTGGCAACCCAAGTTGCTGTCTTTGGCTGTCCGGCTTCTTTCGTCATGTTAGATCTACTACTCTCCCTTGCCGACAAAGATCACTTAGAAGACACTTTGTACAGCCTGCTGTCACTGCGCACAAGTGTCCTCTTCTTCTGCGAATTCAGGCCCACTAGTTGTCACTAGTCTCAGTTTCACACGTTTCACCCAGTGTTCAGGGAAGAGTCTTCGTTCCTTTCTCCACCATCTGCCTTTCTTCCCTTCCTTCAACGATGACCTGGGCACCATGCCCACACGGCGTCCGCACTCGTGGAAAAAAAATGCTGTCACTGCGCACAAGATCTTTCTCATTTGTCGCTTTCCTGGTGCCATTTGATTGCACCCGATCCTGTTTTGTCGACTTCATCGCAAGAGTGTCAACGAAGTGGTGAACAGATTGATCCTTTGCAGACTAGTGATCCTTGGTTGTCTTTCTATTCAGGGCCTGGTAGTCAGGAAGCTTTGAGAGATGCTTTGTGGGGGAACTTATGGTCTTACTACTACACAGCTAGCCATGCCGAGAACTTTGAATTTGCCACAGCATAACTTCCTGGTGGCTTAGTTTGAGTTGGAGAGAAGCCACCGACCTTCAGGTGGGCTGCAGTGCAACCAGTGCCAATATCGATGTTTATCAGCGCCCATCCATTTATCAGCCTCTGCAACAATGGTGCATCGAAGGCTTCTCAATGACCTTTCTGTCGGTGGGACTGGGATGCCAATCGCACAGGCAAGTCCTCCTCAGCATGAACTGGGTGAATGTCACAGTGGCCAGGGGACGCAAGTTCCATTAGAGCTCCCATGATTCCTTTAGGCATTGCTGCACCCAGTGTTGCCGAAACAGGGCATTCAGGAAACAGATTGCACAGAGCAATGACAACGGCGCTATGCCCGCACTGAATCCTTCGACATGAAACTTGGTAGGAGCATGGAGTCGAGCGACTTTTGTGCTGTTTCCAATGCTTCCTCTCGAATGGAGGTGGTACCTATTTGCCAGGTGTCTCCCATTCGGCTGCACAACATGGGGTACTGAATACCTATCAGCGGCTCATACACTTCCTGGGCAACCCTTGCACTCGTCGGCAGCATTGAACTCCAGCAATGTGGGTTTGCGACTCCCGATCTCTCAGCCGCAGTTTGCGCCTGGCGGAAGTCGAGTGGGCTGTCTGGGCTGGTGGCTGCATATCCTAGACCTACCAACAGTCCTTCCGGGAGGTCCAGGTCCACTCTGGAGAGATCTTTGTAGGTAGACTGTAGCTGACAGGCGAAAGGAGATGTGGCGGGCGAAACCAGCTGCTCCCCAGTGGCCTGTGACCCACTACTTTAGCCGTTTCTTCCAGGTCGCCAAGGCCAAAGCCTCGACTGTGCCGGAGGAGCATGTGGCAGACCCCTGGTATTTCATGCGGCATGTACCAGGTAGTGGGGGCTCGCAGCCCAAGGGGTGCTTTGAGCAGGAGTGTGCGATGAGCTCTCTGTCCATCGGCCACTCCACCTGGGCTCTGCTTGGGGTCACCCAGCAGCAGGCGAAAGAAGGGCTGTCGGGGAACTGTTGGCGCAAATGCAGATTTGAGGTCCATATCTTGCTGTGCCTCTTCACTGATAAGTAGGTCTACATTTTCCATATGGGTGTTGAGTGTTGAATGAGTCTGCCCTTTCTGATCCCAGACGAGTCCGGTTGTGACAATTACTACATGGCAGCCAGGGATGTATGACGCCGCGTCGCTTGCCCTCAAGTCATAGTCAGTGCAGGCTATGTTGGTTTCCGCCTCTTCCCTGCTGACAGGCCGTACGAAGAATCTCTGGTGATCTGGTCCAAGGTCAAAGGCTGTGAGTAACTTGGTGATTGCCCGGCCTGCCGGTGCAGGTGTCAAGAAGGGACCATACACACGTGCCATTGACGCAAGGGTGAGTGCAGTTGATGGTTGGAGTAGTTGGGCTGCTCAAGGTGCCTCCACCTAGGCCACCACAGTTAATCTGGATGATGTTCGGCGGGGGCTCTCCGCGAGCAGTGAGCCAGAACCCGTGTGATTGCGCCATGTGCCAGAACAACTTGTCGCAGTGAGAGACAGCAGGAAATCCTCACACATGGAGTGTAGGACCACAGAAGCAATCGTTTCAATTGGCGCTTTGTCCTGCGGGATTTGACCGACCATAGCACCTTGCCATTGGTCAAATTCTCTTTGTTCATCGACTGCAAGGGCTCCTATGGCGACATTTAACATGGCTTGAAGGTCGTCTGTGGAGGCTTCATGTTCAGCAGGGATGCCTACCTGTGTTGCTGTTTCCTGCCATGGCACAAAAAGGGCCGGCGTGGCCTGCTGTGGGTTAGCGGGACGGCAGCTAACTTTCCGATCCGACTGTGCATCATTTTGCTGTGACCCTGACGGACTAGACCCGGACTCACGGGAGTTCTGGTCTGCCACTGCAGCTAAGAGCGAACGTTCCAGAAAAGCCTGATTCGACTCAGAAACGGTGCCGACCGATTCAACATCCGATACTTCCTCGTGCCTGGTAACAGGAAAGAGGGCTGTGGAAGGAACCGAAATGGCATGCCATCGCAGTAGCAGACAGAAACGAAAGGCACTGTTGCCCATTAGTGCACTCGGCCCCCCCTGTAAAACAACACCCTCATGTTCGCATGTTGGTGGTTGGTTGCAACCTGGAGGTGTCTTGACAGGAGGTCAGGATCAGTTGGGAGCGCCTGTTCAACAAGAAGGTGGGCAGCAACCTCAGCAGCTGAGTTTTTGTGCCTGGACAAGGTTTTTCTGGACAGAACGATAGTGGACATGGTGTTTCTTTTGGTTTGCCACCTGGATGGGATCAGAATTTGCCGACAGTAGGAGCAGATGGTTTGCCTTTTTCTGGACCTTCAAGGTCTCCCCCAGTTGATCCTTTGTTGACTGGTTTGATGAATCAACAACTGCAATTGGGACAAGCAATGATGGAGGTTTTGAGACGACAGCAACAACAGCAACCTCAGCAACAAGCCCAGCAACAACAAGTGGGTGAGCAGGTATAGGGAACTTTCAGGGTTCAGGGATTGGGCAGAGAAGCTGGGAGGTTGGTTGTGTCTCATTCACGACCGGTATGGACCAGAATTGAGAGAGGCATTGCGCATGGAACAACCCATCATTTTGCAAGGAGCTGACCAGGAGCTCAGAGCACGGAGATTGTTCCATCTGATCCAGCAGGCATTCACTGGATACCCAAAGATTGAACACATGAGTCGAAATCAGATCATGGCCCGTGGGGCAGCTGATGCGAATGGGTATGAACTTTTCAGGCTGATTCGACGTGAGTTTTCCATTTACAGTAGGCAGGAGGCACTTTACTACAGAGAGCTTGTTTTGAAGTTCACTGTCAAGAAACCTTCGATTGATGGTTTGATTGATGTGCTTCGAGAGATCCAGACCGAGATCGAATCATTTCACAGTATGCTTGAGGCAAGTGTGATGGCCAGAGCATTGGTTGATTTGAGGATCAATGAGGGGGATCAGTTTTTGCTGTATTTGAGGAATTTGCCTGAAAAGGTGTCAGAACATGTCCAACTCATCAGCGGTGCAGGGACTGTCCAGCAGCTTTGGCGAGCAGTGACTGAGTATTACATTCGCAGTCGTGCCACTGGAACTATGGAAAGGGCACATGCTGTTCAGGGTTCTCCTATTCGAAGCAAGGGTTGTTTCAACTGCGGAGACCCTGGCCATATGCAATCAGAGTGCCCCAAACCAAAGCGCTGCAAACACTGTGGGAAGAGCGGCCATGTGGCCTCAGATTGTTGGGAGAAGCATCCTGACAAGCGACCATCCAAAAAGGATGGAGCAGACCCTGTGAAGAAGCCTTTTCCAACCAAAGGCAAGGGAAAAGGAAAAGGAAAGAGCAAGGGCAAGGGCAAGGGAAAGAGAAACAAGCTTCGAGAACTGGAGGACGGTGAAGAGTGGGAAGCTGAAGAGGAAGGTGAAGACCCCGAGGTCGATGAAGACCAAGACCAAGTCGCAATGATGGTTCTTGCGAGAAGTACTGAGAGTACTGCAGGGGTAGGAGCCTCCACAAGCGAGCCTGTAGTGCACAGCGTCACTCATCCTCTTGAGTACTTGTTGAGTACTCAGGGATTGGGAAAGGATCCCAAGACCCACTGGCTTGTAGACTCAGGTGCCACTTGCCACATTGTTGCTGAGGAATGGTTGAAGCTTTACAAGGTGAAGCATTGGTACCCAGGCTCAGCTCCAATCCTGAGAGGTGCAGGGGATCATATTCTTCCCACTGCAGGGATGGTAGACCTAGAGTTCAAGGTAGGTAAAGTCCCTGTAGTCATGCAGCGAGTAGTGGTGGCGCGGATCAAGCTGAATGTCATTAGCTGTTATGCTCTGTCTGAAACTGGTTGGTGGACCAAGTTAGGAGGAGCCCGCGAAAGCATCTTGGAAAATGGTCAGGGGACCACTTTTCCACTGAGGATCTGTGAGCGTGCTTGGTGGTTGAAGGTCGATTTGATTCCAAAGCCTAGTCCGGCCAGACGCGGAGGCAAAGCGACCAAAGGTCCTGCTCCAATGGAGGTTGATGAGGTGAAAGGTCCCCCATCGAACCCAGAAGAAGAGATCAGAGAGACCCAGACACCTGAAGCACGAAGCACTGAGAGTACGGTCACACCACACACGCAGTACAGAAACGACAGAAACGACAGTGAAACGCAAAACGATGCAGTGACTGAACAGGCACGACCAGTTTCTAAGGCAGGGAAGTCGAGAGCTAAGGGTCGAGAAGTGATGTGCACTCAGCCTGGTTCTTTGCAGTCGTTTTCATATGTGTGTCGTATGTTTCGTTTTTGTGGTGATGAGCCTGTTTCTTTTCCAACTTTGTCTTTTGATGATGAGCCCGATACGTTTGAGAAGGGGAAGGAGGACGATCAAGGAGATTTTGCCTCTTTCACTTCAGAGTTTGACACCTGGGAGGTTGAGTCGAACTCCTCTTTTGTGAGCTGTGAAAGCCAGTTTTTGGATTTTGACTTCTTTTCCGAAGGTCCGGACGAGGATCCGGAGGCTTTGTCGGAGGTTTTTGGGAGATCTGAGACGGATTTTGCTTCTTTGCTTGCGTTCTGGAGGAACCAGGAAGGGTTTCCGGGAGGTTCGGAGGTGTCCGAGCGGGTCCGGATGTTCCGTGGGCTACCGAAAACCGTTGATTTGGAGAGTGATGACCTGGAGGAGTACAGTCCTTCCTGGAGGGCGAAGGTCCGATGGTTGAGGCAGGTTCCGATGTCGATGAACCACCTGGGGAGTTGCCCCATTATGACCCTGAAGGTCCACATTCGTCGGATTTGGAGGATCCATCACCCGAGCTGGAAGGCAGTTTGTTGTACGAGCATGAGTGTCGAGGACATTGGCCGTATGATCGAGGGTGTGATGCGTGTGTTCAGGCAAGAGGTCGGACACCCGCAAGGAGACGAAAGGACCAGGAGTCAAGCACATGTGATCTTGCGGCTGACATCATGTTTGTAGGTGGAAGGCACTGGGAGGTGTTGGTTCTGCTCATGATTCAGACTGGCATGATTGGTATGGTGGTTTTAGGTGGTGACCGGGAGAAGGACGTGAAGTCCACTGTCTCTGTTTTGAATGAGATCGGTGTTGGAGGTTTGTCTTTGGAAGTGGCCACTGACAACGAAGCCTACTTGCTGAACCTGATGTCGAGGCTTCCATTGGAGGAACATTTCAGAGAATCGTCCACAGGCCAAGGGTGTAGAACGCGCTGTGGGGATCATGAAAGAAGGTTTGTTCACCAATTGGTTAGCTTTGGAAGCTCATTTAGGCATGAGGTTGGCTTTGGAATCACCTCTGATGGGGTATCTGGTGGGGTACACCTATAGGACTTTCAATGGTTTTTGTGAGCGCAAGTGGGGTGGCACTCCTTTGGAATCTCTGAGAGAGAAGAGAGGAGGTCAGATACCACGAACTTTTCCTTTTGGGATCATGGGTTTTGTGAAGCCCGTTCATGCACAGAAGTGGCAAGGCCAGAGGATGGTGCTTGGTGCTTATTTGGGGGCCAGGTACAGCACAGGTGGTGGTTGTTTGGTTTACCCTGTTTCTGTTGACTCCACTGGAGTGAGGGAAGTGATCAAGGGTCACACTTTCAGAGTTAGGGACCAATCACCATGGTATGACGTGAACGTCTTGTTTCCTCTGCTTGCGGGTGCTTATGTTGATCCCAGAAGTGGCGAACAAGCTCTTCCTCCGCCACCAGTTCATGATCCGGAGAGGTCAGTGAAGAGGCCACTTGAGGACTCAGGTGGTGTAGGTGCAGGTGGGGAGGTTGCAGGTGAAGAAGGGGATGGAGACATGGAGGTCGAAATTCCTTTGCCAGATGGGAGCTTAGCTCCAGAAGGGGGTGGAGAACCTATGGACCTCGACATGATCTTGGATCGAGTCATCCAGCACGCCCAGAACGAGGCAATGAATGAGTTCTTGGCAGGTACCTCCAGGTGTGATGAGGTTGTGGGTGAAGTCGAGGCAGAAGGTCAAGGTTCTTCCATCTCTGTCCAGTTTGGGGGAAACCAAATCGATGTACAGATCGCTGAGGGTGTGTGTGATGAATTGACAGGGCACCCCATAGCGCACGAGCAGGTTGTCGAAGGCATTCGCACAGAAATGGTGCAACTGGAGACATTGGAAGTTGGTGACACCTATCCTGAGAAGAAGGGTCGCACCATCGCAGTTGAGCATGAAGTGCAAATCTTCACGGCGAGGTGGGTTTTTACCCAAAAGACTGCAATCCTTTGTCGTGCCCGGTTGGTCGTTCGCGATTATGCCTCTGGTGCTGAAAGCGCTTTTCGATCTGGCATCTATGCCCCAACAAGTAGTTTAGACTCACTGCGAGTGGTCCTTGCCTTCTCAGTGGTTGAAAGCATGAGCCTTCTTACAGCTGACGTGTCGACAGCGTTCATGTATGCACCTGTTGAAGCTGATGCGCGTGATTTGGTTTTGCTTCCTGCGAACATCACTGTGAAGGGCCAACGAGTCATCTTGTGGCTGAGAAAGGCCATGAATGGCTTGAGACGTGCTCCATTGTTGTGGTTCTTAGAGCTTCAGAGGACAATCCGCGACTTGGGCGGAGACGAGACCTTTGAATCAACGTTGTTCAGAGTGAAGACCGACGCCCAGTTTTTGTTGGTTCTTGTTTACGTTGACGACTTGCTTATAGCCAGCAACGACGTTGAAGGAGGTGAGAACTTCTTGCGTGCACTTCAAAAGATCTGGAAAATCAAGCGCACGGGAAGTATTCCGTCTGGGAAGAAAGGACTTCTTGAATTCTTAGGCCGCGCAATCTACAGGCTCCACGATGCCGAGGAGTGTCTGTATTTTGGAGTGTCTCGAAGCTACATGGAGGGAATCTTCGTGTCTTGGGAAGAGAAGCTCAAAGAATCCACTGGTTCGGCTATGCCCAAACTGGAGGAGCTGCTTAAAGATGCAGAGAAAAAGTTCGGGACGACCGAACTGTCCGCCACGGAAGCCCAGCGCTACCGTAGGGTCTTGGGACAACTCGCATGGGCAGCACTCTCCAGGGCAGACCTTGCTTTTCCTGTTGGGTTTTTGAGTAGGTTTCAGTCGAAGCCCCATGTCCCTGCGGAGGTTTGTCTTCGTAGCTTTCTTCGTTGGTTGAAGGGTCATTTGCATTATGTACAGCAGATGCCAGCCAGTTCACCGCCCGTGTTGACTGAAGAAGGGGTCGTTGTAGGTTTTTGTGATGCTTCTTGGAATGTGACCAGCGTGTCTGGTGCTGTGATCTCTTGGCGTGGATGCTGCTTGAAGTGCTTTAGTAGGAGACAGGAGGTTCCCGCTTTGTCGTCTGCAGAGGCAGAAGCGATCGCCATCACGGAGGCTAGCAAAGAACTTGTAGCTCTGGGGATGTTGATCGAGACAGCCCGTGACGGGATCCCTCTTGATGAGATCGGCATGCCAGCCAAGACCACAGGAAGCATGAAGTTGCATTTATACAACGATGGGAAAGCGGCTATTTCCATTTCTACCATGGAGGGTTTACTTCGACGTGTGAAGCACATGGAACTGCGAGCACATTATGTGAAGTACCTCCATCGACGACGTCGCTTGACCTTGGAACACTGGGAAGGTGTTTCCAACCCGTCCGACGGTCTTACGAAAAGTTGCAAACTCATCGAGATGTGGCTGAACCTTTGCAATGCTGTAGGACTTGTATCTGGTTTGGAAGAGGATAAGGCAGCATTGTTGAGGGGTTTGTCTCGAGACGACGATGACGACGAACTTCCGCCCGATGAACGTTCAGTTCGAGAAGGGGAGTATGCTCATCGTGCGTGTTTCTTGCATTTTTCGTCCGTTGGTGCTCGGAAAGGTGACGGAAGATTTGGGCATTGCGCCGTTGAAAGTTGCACTTTGTCGAAAATACTTTTTCCGGAACAGTTTTCCAGCAGAAAGTTGACATTGAAGAGTTTCTGAATCTGTTTTGTCCGTTTTCGTTGTTGTCCGTCTGTGTTCGGATCCGTCCGGATGAGTTCGGAAGAGTTTCGGTTGTCTTTTGTGTGCAGCGTGTGGATTTGGAACCTCTTGGTGAGGTGACAGAACGTTAGTGGAAGGACGTGTCCGAGAGCAGTCGTTGAGGTCCGACTAGGTTCGGAGGTGTAGGATGACTGTTTCTTGTTGATTTAGGAGCCTTCTGTTCTGTGGTGCAGTGTTTTGAGTTTTGCTTAATTTGTGTTTTGCACTTTTCTTGGAATCTGGATGAGCATTCACTGAGGAATTCTGTTTGCTTCACCGAATGTCCGGATAGCTACCTCTTTCCTAAGGAAATAGAGACGTTTGACCTGTAGAAACCTTTTGAGGTGACACTTTTCCTTGTTTGGACTGTTCTCGGGACCGTGAGACAGTGGAACTGAGTGATGATGCCCGCTGCCATTTTTGGTTTAAGGAAGAAGACTGAGGAATCGACCTGCTTCCAGGGCTGAAGGCCGAGGGTTTGAAGTGTGAAGAGTTTCGTTGTGTTTTTGTGACACTTGAAGCCTTAGGGTTGGACTACAGTAAGGAGTCGCGAGCCATAAGTAGTGTTGACCAGGGTTTGGAGTGACAGACATGTTTGTTCGTGTGTGCTTTTGATGCCAGGGTTGCAGGGTTGAGATGAGCATTCGAAGCTTCAGTCAGATTTGCACTTGTGGTCGCAGTTGTGCAAAAAGGGTTTCGTGAACAATGTCCTTTTTCAGGGTTGTAATGCTTTGAGGGTCTAGAACAATCCTTTTCTTTGTGCTGTGTGTCGAAGTGTTTTGTTTCATGTGCTGGGATTGCATGGCTCAGTGCTCGAGCTCGACTTTTGTTCGCCTGTGTTGCCTGGACCTCATCTTTCGGTGTTGCCGTCATCATGTCTTCTCCTCCGGCAGTTCCAGAAGTACGTGTTATGGATGCTGCTGAGGACCCTGCTGCGGCAGGATCCATGACGGGAGCTCCTATGGAAGCTCCGGTGGCGAAAGCCGCCGGGCCGGCAGGCCCACCAGTACCGGTGATGATTCCTGACGAGCCGAACATCTCAGGGAGCACTGTGCATGGAGTGTTGTTGGAGGGGAAGGACCTCCTCGAGATTCCGATCGAAGAGATCCTTGCTCTCTCGTTGTCATCCATTGAGCCAGCGGATTCGCTCATCAACGACGTTTGCTATGAGGTATCGAAAACAGAGGCCGAACGCTGGCACCGGTCCGCGGACCTGGCCCAGGACAATGTGTACCGCTTGAAGGCACAGATGGACCAGTTAGCATGCTTCGGACCCTTCACAGCCTTTTGAGGAGACCAGGGTTCCGATGGATTCGGAAGACTATGGTGGCCTGTCCCATGCCGATCTGGCGCGCAAGCACCAGGGGATGGTGGCTCGGCTCCAGCAACTCCGATGTGGTGCCACGTTTTGGGGCCATGTGTATTTTCAATCTCTGAGTGCACTCCCCGACAGCGTTCGACATACCACGCTGGGCACAACGGATGGATTGCATGACCTGCTCCGTTGGAGCGTCGGGAGGTTTTCCAAGCTGAGTGAATTGTTCGGACAGCTGGGAGACTATGTTGGGCAGCTATCAGAGTCAGATGCCAAAACGCAGCAGCATTTTGTCACCACTGCCACCCAGGTGCACGATTTAGCAAACGGCATTGTGGGGCTTTCTAGCTCAGTAAGGCACTGCCAGGATGAGATGCTGAAATCAGCAAGGGCAACGGCGAAGTCCATGTCGGACACCCTATGGCAGGCCAGTGGAACTGGCAAAACTGTCAACACGCCCTTGAAGGAGGTGATCATGGGTGTATCCAAGGTGGTGAGCCAATTGGATGGCACGGTGACCAAGCAGTCCAAGTCACTCGAGAAGATCACGACGCTTCTTGAAAAGCTGAACTCGACAATGGAAGCTTTGGTCGAAGTGGAGCGTCGGAAGTCATCTATGGTCGCTCAGATGAGGGGTGGCTCTGCGCAGGGGACTGGAGGAGGATCGACCAGTATCCCACCTCCCGGACCAAATCCTGGACCAGCCAGTGGACCAGCCAGTGGCCCAGCAACTTCGCCTCCTGCGACTGCGGCGCCAGCAATGAGTCCGCGGGACTCCCGCAAGCGACATTGGGTACGGGTGGGCTTTTTGCCCCCCAAACTCCACATGTACAGCCTAAATTGATGCCATCGACATTGACGCCACCAGCGCCTTCGGCTTTTCCTCCACCTCCAGGGTTCATGCCCCTGCCTGTGTTTGGATCTGGACCGCCAAGTGTCCCGGCATCAAGTCCCCAATGGAAGCGAGTTCGACTTGCGGACGGCTCCTGGAATTGGGCGGAAGCCGACCAAGGCGATATCTGATCTGGAGCAACCTTGGCTGATATCTGATCTTGAAGATCATGATGCCTCGACTTTCGGGGAAGTAAGTTCCTAGAAAGCTCGACTAGGCCATTTTTTTATTTTGTTTGACAGCGGCCAGCCCACCTCGGTGGAAAAAGGATTTGCTCAGAGGGATTTGACATTCGATTTGCAGTTGTTCAATTTGATCTTGTGAGATGCAGTTTTGAAGGGATTGGAAGTCTTGTCAACTTTGATGTTTGAATAGGAGAAGATTCTAGTTAAGTTGATGTGAGACTACCTTGCTGGATTGCACAGGGTTTGATCCAACAGAAATGTCTGACTGTGCCAGGTTGACCAGGGGAAACCGGCCTGGAGGTCAGTGGAAGTGTGCTCACGAGAGATCAAGGGTTGAGAACTGTGAGATTGAGGGATGTCATTTGCATTTGCATCAAGGGATCACGGCAAACAGTAGAAAAGGGTTTGTAGCTAGCAGGGGTTCTAGCTTCCTTTGATTGCTGTGAACGTTGGACCGTGTGACATTTGATGTCGAGTCGATTGGTTGCAGTTGAAGTGAAGAGAAAGGGTTTGAGGGTTTGAGACATGCAGTGGAAGTTGAACAGTAGCTCAGGGTTTGTATCTAGCAAGGGTTGGCTAGTTTCCTTTTTACCTGCTGTTTGATGCTGTGTGAAGCTTTTGGCACGTTGAATGTGACAGGTTTTGTCTTCAGGACTCTTCGTTTGCTTGACCTGTCAGGTGACCACTTGAGACCTTGTATGGTTTCAGGGTCCCAGTGATGACAGAAGCAGAGGCGAAGAGCTGGCTCCGTGCAGCTCTTTGAAGCCCTGCTGTCTGAGGGACCTTGAATCCTTGTTGCTTTGCTTGCTTGGTTGAAGCATGGTTGATTGGTTGATCTTGGCTTGAACTTGCTTGAAACTCGTTGTTCTCGATTCGTTGACGTTTGATCGACCTGGAGACCATTTTGAACCACAGGAGTTGAGATCTTAGTTGATGCTCGAACCTTAGTTGGTCAGAGAAAACGAATTGAAGAGAAGAAGAAGACAGGAAGACCAGGAGAAGGTACGAGGTGATCCAAGAAGGGGTGTGAAAAGTGTGGGTAGCACGCCTGTACAGTGTGTGGATCACCTAGTACCTCTTTGTAGTGGAACTTTTTCGTTTTCTGTCCTTGGGGTTGGAGCTGAGTAGGGATCTTCCTCCTTGGAGTGTGTTTGCTTTGACCACCTTAGCAGGACTAAGTGGAATGTGACCAGAAGTGGCTAGGAGCATGTCTAGAGAAGCCCTAAGTATAGAGCTGTAGTGCTTGAGATGAGCTGTGTATAGCCTAGCTTTGCTTGAGAGTGTTTGGAGATGCCTTCTTGTACTTTTAGTATGTTTTGGACGACTGTGACCAGTCAGACCTCTTCAGAGAAGAGTGGACGAACAGACATACAGTCAAACCGACTGTTATGTTTGGCTCAAGAGCGGGATTCGCAAAAGGGTCGCACACGCTTCCGTGTTTTCACATTTCCGGAGACAGCGATCGAACGTGCTTTGTCAACATTTTTTGACGGAAACGCCACAAAAAGTGCTTTTTTGGGGACGGACAATCCGGTTTTTTTTCGCCACGCATTGGCGCATGTCAGCGACAGAAGCTTTGGATTTAGATTTCCGTTTCAGATCAATTTTTGCTGGAGGTTTTGGTTTCCAACTCAGACATGCCTTGAATTGGCAGCAGAGGTCGCTGGCTTGGCTGTGGGTTCCGTTTGTTTTTTGATTGCGCGTGATAGGGCGGTTGAGTTGTTTGGAAACATGCCCCAGAATGGTTTGAGCACTTTTCTGGTCGAGCTCTCAATCAAGTTTCTTGAGGGTCAAGTTCAACCCAAGGCGGAACTGGTTTTCCAATGGCCGAACAAGACCTGTTTTTTTGTTCTCTCCACGCAGGACAAGGGCTGAGCTGTTGGTGAGCTGAGTATGCTAGGTGTGCTTCGTGTGTGACCTCCCCCTCGGGGGGAGGCACGGGAGGTGCAAGCCTCTTGACACTCCCTTTTGAACCCTGGTGGTTACCTCACACTGTCCTTCATTCTCGGCTTTGTGGAAATACCGGGTGTGAAGTCTGTGGTTTTCCCAATTTTGTTGCCTACCAGGTTCCGCCTTCATTGCTGCCAGCCGTCGAGCAAGTTACCTGACAAAATGTGTCCAATTTTGAACCTTATGGACCATACCAATGCACTCGTGTGCACCCTTGAAGGTGCATCATGTTTTCGTGAAGAGACCTCACCATGTCAATTTGCAAAGCTTGGCCTAACTATCCATTCCAAAGTGCCAATGGCGGCACAGTGATGCCCACTTACCTGGCCTCAACATGCTTCGCAATGCACACGCCCCTGCATCTTCTTTGCAGTTCGTTGATGGACAAGAACTACTGAGTGCACTTTGGAATTCATCGCCCCTGTTTCACTTATCTTCATGCCTTCATGGCCTTACGAGTTACTTTACAGGTTGCCTCTGCGGTTTTGTGTTTGGTTTTGTTTGGGGGTGTTTTCGTGTTTGTTGCTTTTTTGGTGTTTTTCCTTGTTCTTGCTACCTGGCTGGTAACTCGTTCTTAAATCGACTAAGGTGACTTGTGCAAAACCTGCACACACAGCGCCTCCACTCGTGCAAAAAAAGAGGCCTTGTTGCCACCTCCTCTCCACGCTGAACAAGGCCCACTGTGCGCGTGACAGGCCTCCAAAGACAGGCCATTTTCATCCTCTCCACACTGAACGAGGCCGACGAGGCCGAACGGGACCCAAAAACCTTGCAATACTTTCAAAGAAGTCCAAATTCAAAGCGGTTTGGTTGCGTTTTGTGATCGTATGGCTTGAAGGTGGCCTGGTTGGATTTCACCCCGCAGCTGTTTCCAAGTCATCCGCACAGCGGCAAAATGTTGGCGAGGCACAGGGCGCACGGCGGCAGCAGCGGTGAATTTGGCGGCCCCCCCCCAAAAAAGGGTGAAAAGCATTGTGGAGCCCGGGGTTGCCACAGTGGGCCTCCTCTGTTGCCAAAAAGGGAAGCTTGACTGAAGACAACCGCTTGGAAACATGGAAACCCGGTCGAGCTCTGGAGACAGCTTTGGATGCTGCAGCATGCCGCAACAACCGTGTCAAAACTTTGTTCCAACGTCTGCGCAATTCTGTTGGAACAGATCACTGCAAGGACTTTCTTTCTCCTTCTGCTGCAACCATGAAGTCCCTTCTTGTGCCCTGCCGACTACTTTTTCTCTCGCCGTGCGCATGTGGCTTGACGCTCACAAAGATGAAGGGAGAATGACAGGGCAGGAAGTGCTGCATTCATGAATGTGTTGTGGAACGGATTATGATGAAGATCACGGCAACAACGATCGAGTTGGTCAAAAACACAAGAATGAGAATGTGAATGGTGGCAACATGAAAAGGCCACGCAGGCATGTGAATGGATTGATGTCCACACACTGGAAAAGCATGAGCAAGAGATGATCCAGATGAGGATGAGATGAGCCTCATGTGACAGTTTGCTTGTGAGCAGCGCAGAAGTGTGTTTAGGTGTGAGGGGAGGAGCAGTGGCAAACCATGATGGAACGCAGCTCAGGACGACCCCTCACACATGGAGACAGGCGCAAATTGAGATGTCGAGAACGCACCGAAACCGTGCAGGAAAAGGTCCACATTTTGCTTCGCAAATGTTCTTCACAGTCTCGAGCAAAGCGCAAAATTTCCGGCGTGTGTGCATCTTGAATCTGTCTGCGTGTTTTTTGTTTGATGAAAAAGGAACAAAAAATAAATAAATTGACAACATGCATCAATGAACAAAAAAACAAATCAACAGATAGATACATGAACAAACAAAAACCAGCCGATGGGCAAGGCTTGAGGCAGGGGAGCGAACGAAGTGAGTTGAAGGGGGTGTGGGGGAGGTGGTCGCCAGTGGGCCAATTTCGCGAGGTGAGCCCAGATCCTGGTGGGGGAGAGCGAAAAAAAAGAGGTTGGCACTTGGTTGTCAAAAAGGAATGGTTTTAGGGGTGTCGTGACGCCAGTGATGTGATTGACGCCAGTAGTGCGTCATTGGCATCATGAGGGGCTCAGGAGGCAATGCAAACTGTTTTCTAAAGTTCATGTTTTTGATGGGAAAGAAGGGACAACGCGACGCACAAAGTGGTTCGAACTCGTCAGAAAGAGAGATGTGCGCCTCTCATGGCCAGTGAAGCAGTGTGAAGTGGAGGTGTGTGTCTCTCAAGACATTGTGTGATCTGTGAGGAACCGGAATGCTGTGGGGAAGTGGAAGACAGGCACAGCGTAGGAAGACGTGGTGGGAAAAGAGTGTCTGCAAGGAATGTTAGAGAGTTGCTTGGAGGTGCCCTTTTTTTGGGTGACGACGCCTGTCAACTTTCACATGGGTTGCGAGTTCATGTGATGCTGTGGTCCGTTGAGGCAGGAAAGAGAACAAATGTTCCACATGGGTAGGAGTTCATGTGGACGAGACAGGCATAGTGGAGCAGGACGTGATGGGAAAGAGGGATTGCAAGAAACGATGTGACCCATTCATCAAGAACAGGGAGGGAACAGAATGCAGCGGGCAAGCTTTGAGTTGCTTCGGGTTGCCATTTTTTCATGGCGAAGAGGCTTGTTGACCGGGCACCCATATGGAGTGAGTTCATGTGCACAATGGGCGTGGCGGGGGAAGAGTTGATCGGAAAAGAGTGTGGGGAGCTCACCAGGGCTCTCGCATTCACCCCCCATAACCACATATTGACATCTTTGGTGGCTGGCTTTCGTCTCCTCCCTTCTCAGGTGTGTGTATGTCGAGGCGAGATGCAACGACGCGCAGTCATGCTTTCCTACACTTGGAACAGCACCACAAGCCTGACTTATGCATTTATCCATCAGGCCATTATTTTAATATGTACATATTGAGCGCTTCGTGCAATAACATTTTCTGATTCGGATCTCCCTACTTCTTTGCGCACATGCCTGGTGATGGAACTGTGACTGTTATGCACAGCCACACGGGGTGAGAATATGTCACGGATGATAAACATGCGTAGGCAGAGTTCCCCGTGCCAAAATGCGGCGACTCGTTGTGTGATTGAAAACAAAACCTGTTTACATATGTGTTTGCTGACATTGTTGGACTGTTCACATCAACTACTTCTGGATATTTTTTACTGTTCAAACCGCATACTTGTCGAACGTGTGTGCATTCAGGTTCGTGGGAAGAATGGTTCGGCCACCAGTCACTTGACCGTCGGACGGCCCGAAAAAACCCGACCGTTCCGCGGACCGAATTTCAGACCGTTTGAGTGGGGTTGCAGGTGGTTCGACGGGTTGAAGAAGTCGCTTGGTGGATGGAAGAACATACCAACAAGCATGGAAGTGGAAGGTGAGCACTGGAAAGATGATGTCCCGAATACCAAACAGCGGGTGAACTCTACTTCCATGTTTGTTGGTGGATGTGTGGTGCCATGGAGAGGAAAAACACAGAACGTCCCAACCCATATCAATTTTCTATGCAACCTGGTGCAAGTTTTTGGCACTTGTGTGAGCAATGAACCGGACCCCTGTTTGTTGCATTTGAAGTTGGACAACTCGAAGGCAAATGCCGAAAACAAAGTTGCGTGACCCAACGGTTTACACCCCGCTGTATTTTGGGAGTGTCCTTCGCATGCCCGAACTTCGAAATCGGTTTGCACCTCCCAAAACTGGCTCAAAGGTACGGTGAAGCAGTGGTGCAGTCATATCCCAAGGCCAAAAAACATAGATTTTTCACCGAAATCTGACAGATACAAAGCATGCAAACATCCAGCGCGGCACAGACAAGACCAAGCCCTCAGTCCGGTTTACACCACGGGCCAACCGTTTCTGAAGTAGCGCGGAGAGACCTTTGCTGTCCTGGCCATGGGTGCTGCGAACCAAAAGGAGTTGATCAGCTCGACTGCGGTGGTTCCAATGGACCCTAAGGAGGCAGAATCCAGTGAAGAACCCCAGGCACGGTGGGGGAGCCAGCTTTGACGGCTTCGAAACCGTGAGGTGCTTGGACAGACTTGGCATTCGGGCTGAAAAACCTCACTTGTTTGAAGTTGTTGAGGTCCCAGCCTTGGTCCCAGCCTTGATGCCAAAAACACAAGCAATTACATAGGTCCATGTGACAGGCCATGGGGAAGTGGCCACCCAAAAGTTTGTTTTGAAAGTTTCTCTGATTGGGAAACTGGTTTCTTCAACCGGATCCTGTTGGATTGGAAGGTAGATTTACTGTAGATCTCGCATCTTCCCTCTGTCCTTCTGTTTCTCTTCAGCTCTGCAACATCGGAACGCACAGCGAGCAAGAAAAAAATGTTCGCCCAGGCCTTTGCTCAGGACAAAGCGGCCCGAAACTCCGAGAAGAAGATGTCTAAAAGACCGAGTTCCTTATGGATCACCATGTCTTCGACACCCAATGAGCGAGCACTGGAGCGAGCACCCGCGCCTGCGGCTGTTCCCGCGGCTGATTCACCCCCTTCCGATCCGTCAAGTTCACCGCCTTCAGCGAGTGCAACACCCGGTGTAGGCGCCGGCGCAGCCGGCACGGCCGTGCCAAAGGTGGCACGTCTGGCACTGCCTAAGGCCAAGGCCAAGGCTTGCGTGTCGGCCGATGGAACTGGTGCTGGTGGTGCGGAGGCGCGCGCCAGCTTGTTCTCCTTGTGGCCCACGAAGCCACCCTCCGAGGGAGAACAGCGGGTGCGCAAATCGGTGGCGAACCTGGCCCATAACTGGCTCTCACGTATCAGGGGCAAGAGGCATGCTGCGGGGGTGATGCCTACGCCTGAGTTCTTGGAATGAAGAAGATCGTCACAAGTCCGCCGAGTTGCGGTTTCCCCGTTCGCAAACACTTCGTTTTCGTGACATTTTAAGCGTTGAGTTTGATCACAAACCCACCCCACTGTAATTTTGTGGGGCCAGGAAGCAGGTCTGAGGTCCTTGAATGCCGGTCCGGGTTTCTTCATCTTGTTTGGGCCGAAACCAAGTTCGTCCCATACAAAGGGCTTGTCAGCGTTTGAGGAAGAAGAACAAAAGAAGAACCGTTTGGTGCTGTTTTTGGGTCAACAGGAACATGTCTCTTTTACTTTTCGCCTCCAAACGCTGATGGTGGCCGTTTCACCAAAAAACATCCACATTTTCGGTCCATCCATGCATCCGGCTTCACTGCTAGAGTGAGCCCTGAGTTCGACGGAGCTGGACCTCATCAGCCCCTTTTTGGCCTTGAAAAGCTGGACCGTTTTTCGGCTCCCCGCGGACGTGTGGAGCGTGGCGCCCGTTCCGGGCCAGGATATGGGCTGGGACCGTCAAGCAAGAGCTGGGGCTCCTTGTTTCCGTTCTTTTTTGCTGTCAGGTTTTTGATTCGAAGCGCGAGTCCGTCCCGGAACGGCCAGGGTCGAGAAGCGAGTCGATGCGTCGACCGGAGGAGGAGGAGGGGCATTCGACCCATCTGATAATATGACACCTGCTAAAGGTGTGAAATGCAAAGGTGAATCCGGATGCGGGATCTAATTGACCTTCTGCAACAACCTGCTAGGGTGCATGAGGTTGAGCATGACAGACCATCTTCCTGACATCAAGAGGTCACGTTGTTGATGGGGAGCCTGGTTTTGGAGTTGGTGGGATTCCGCAAGAGGCTGCTGGGATGGTGCTCTGGTCGAAGATTGGAGCAAAAGGGAACTCAGCGTGTCGCATACATGTCACGTGGGTGTTGGCTCAAGCTGCTGTGGCCCATCAAACAACAACCAGCAGGATTGGATGACAGTGGCGGGACTGCACCGACGTAGCTCCACTGACTCCAACGAAACCAGCACGACACTGGGTGGGTTTAAGCGCTAGGAAGCCAAGAATGAGACAGAAGCAATGCGGCCACGGCCAGAGCGTGGATACTGCGGAACCATTGGGGTCTTCCGACATTCCCCCCGTTGTGCAGGCTGAGTTTTCTCAATCAACCACTCTGAAAGTTGGTGAAAAGTGTGTTGGCTACCTCAAGGGGGCCACCCTTGTACTTTTGAGGTGAAGATCATCCTCAGTTTGACATGGACCAAGAGACCTCCAGTATCGATCAATCACGAAGAAACGACCACCGGCAGCTGCGCATTGGTTCGACGGGTTGGATGGATGGGTTGACTTGGTGGTTCAACTGGAGATGTTTTTCAACGCAAGTTTCAACACGGTTGGAGCTGTGACTATGAGCTGTGACCGAACACTTTCGATGGTTCTAACACTGCGGGCCAACCCACCGCCCCCTTTTCCCTGGTTAGACAGTCCGCTCGGGAAGACCGATGGGGCACGTCTGGGCGTCGTGGGCATTGCTGCTGGGTGTTGGAGCTGCTGACTGGATCGCTTGGAAGGGGAATGAGAGCCAAGGCGGGTGAAGTGGGATCGAATTGAGCAGCGTCGCGACGTGCGGATCGACTCCGAAGTGACCCTGCTGAGGGTGCTTGGGAGGCTTAAGTGGTCTCTGGGATCTCAAAGGGTCACTTTGAAGAAGCTGGTATTTGAATGTACCTTATCTTGTCCTTCTGTGAATGTCAATATTATGGGTATGGTATGGCCACAAACTCGTGGATGTATCATATACGCAGTGTATATTCTGTACATGCCTGTGAAGTGGATATTTAGATTTAGCCCAGTGTTTCAGTGCAATTCCCTCAGACTCTTCTAGAGAAGCAAAGCGGTTCCAGACCCGTTCCGCAAACGGGAGGAGCCACATCCATTCCTCAAGCCGAAGAGGATCGAACTAATCCCAGTGTTGGAGTGCATCATGTATACCCTGGAAGTCCAGGACTATGTAAAACATGGTCTTTTAGGTTACAGGAGTCGAGTCCAGGAGTGTTTCCTTTACTTTGGTGGTACCGAGCATCGTTCCTGGACTTGCACCGGTCATCGTTCCTGGCCCTTCTACAGCTGTGATTTCTGGGGATTTACCTCTTCGATCTAATTTAGGACTTGGAACTGGACGTGGGCCTCTGCTGCCGCACTTTCCATCCACCCAAACGCTCCTGGACCCTCATCTGCAGGGGTCGGACCCTCATCTGCAGGGGTCGGACCCTCATATGGAGGGGTCTGGACCCTCAAAACCCTATGGTTTTGAGGGACCAAGGGCAGTTTGGAGCGTCTGGGCATATCCCAGAAGGATTCTTTTCCTTCTTGGTGTGTCGGGTTGCCACAAGTTGTTCTTGTAGGGGTCTCTGGTCACAGATTGGGCTCCGACTGAGCAGATGAACGGCCTCAACATGGCTGATGCTGGCTGGTGAGTTGTCAGCTGTGCTGCTGCTGCACCAATTTCGGACCCCTTTGACCCAGAAAAGCAGACGTTGTACCCTATCCACTGTGCTTCTTCTAGCTGCGGGTAAGTAACTATACTCTGTTCTCACATTTTCACGTGCTGAGAGCCTATACGGGGGCATGCGTGACTGAACGATCCCAGCGTTCCAGGGCTTAGCTTGGGGTGTGACTCTTTTCCATGTGGCCATCCCAACACCCTGCCCCCCCACCCAGAACTGCCCTATCCATCTCACCCCTCCCCTCCGGTCTCCATCTTTCATCCGCATAGGGAGCTCAACATCCGGGTAACTGGAGTGAACTCGTTTCGGACCACCTTGCGGACCCTGCCAGGGACGAGAGTCCGGGGGTCTCCCTACCTCCGACCTCCCTCCCGACCTCCCTCCCGATCCACACGACCACGCATGAGGCGCGCCCTCCACGGGCGCCTGGCGCCGCGTGCCGCGCTCCGAGCGCTTCGAGGCGTTCGCCTGGGAGGGCCCCAACCCCAAACAGGCACGGTGCGGTGCATGGGTGGTGCGGGGCGCAGTTTGGGTGTGTGGTTCATGTCAGGCTCTGGATTCTTGGTGAGCAATCTATGGCGGGACCCTCCCACATCTCGCCAATTGCGACCATTCGTTCGTTATTGAATTGACTAGACCTTACACCAAAGCTGCTCAGCCAAGAACATATGGCCGGGCGTGAGGACTGATTGAGTTGGTGCAGGATTTCTTCCATCAGAAGACCTGCAGAGCTTTGACCCTTGACATGGATTGGGATGGCTCCTGTCCTTCTATCTACTACAAGGGTTGGCCACAGGGGTTACTCAGTACAACCCATAAAGCTTGACCAAGGAAGTATCCACTGAAACTCCTTCATTGGGGGCCAATGGGCTGAGATGACTGGATCGGTGATGCCTTTTGATCCAAACCAGCGACTGTCGCGACCGTGTCGCTGGGATGATTCATCCCAATGACCCATATAACTTAACCATACCCCAGGCTTCCAATCACCATTGATTTAAGGGTTGCGAAAGAACCATTGTTTTACTAAGGATTTTACACTACGAAAACGGCTCAACCATGTTTAAAAACTAGTCTTGGAAGGCGAATGGGGCATCCTGAACCCAGTGGGTTGAAACACATCAGGAAGCACGACACGCTCACCATGACACGCTGGGGCTGGCTGGTTCGCGCTTGGGAGGCCGTGAACGGCTATCGCTACTTCTTCAAAGGCACGGGTGGCCAGACCCCTTTGGCCAGCAAGGCTGAGAGGACTTTCCCCCCAACAAAATATACCTACCTCTTCACCCTTTTTTGCGACGTTGTCACTGCAGTGCACAGAGCAAGCCTCAGCTTTGTTTCTAAGCGGGATAGCAAAGGCATGCATCTTTGACACAGCCCCCATCTTCTTCACCGTTTTGCACGTGGCACTGTGGCGTGTGGAAACACCACGTGGCACGTGGCGGAAACGCGCTGCAGATGCCACGAAGTACACCCTGGGCAATGCGACGAATGCCACCGAGTTGGTGGTTTGGCAGCCCTTTCCCGAGGACGACCCGGACAGTGCCGGAGCGGTTTTCATGGGACGACGAGTGCTGGTCGATGGGATGGGTCCGTCCGAAACGAAGGACGGGTTCGAGTGCTGGTGGGGTGAATTGCTGCCACCGTCACTCAAGCAGCCCCCCGCGGAGTGAAGCGTGATGAAAGCTAGTTGTGCTTGAAACCAAATGAGCAGATGGTCAACCGTAGGGCGCGGGCGTTTCGGGCTGACTCCTTGGTGTGGGGCGAGGGGTGAACGCTAGACGTTCTGCGCGTCAGACGTTCGGTATTCAGAAGTGACGCGCGTCTACACCGCTCATTCTACTAAGGAGCCCACCAGCTGTTTTCAATGGTTCTTCAGTCTTTTTTTCCTCATCATTCTACTAAGGATGGTAGACTTACAAGCCAGGTCAACCCCTTCATGGGGAAGGCTAGGGATTCATTTACGCCTGCAGTGAAGGGCTAGATCTACCCAGGAGGACAAGCTGACCTCCAGTCCTTGATAGATGGCTTTTAAGCAGGAGGGTCAAAGAGCTACCCACCAACTTTCTTGTGTGATAGAAACGTAGAACATCGGCAGAGGGAGTGAAACACAGGGCCGGGGCACGTTTTGATCCATATATGTTTCCAAAGGAAGGCTTCAAACAGGGACCCCAAGGCTCCGATTCCCGATGGAATGTAGTTCACGTGGAACTCCACCAGTAGTTCGACCATTTCTTGGAGGTGCTTCTGAGCTGAGGTGCGGTTGGCGCGAACATCCGCGCGGCGTTGTTTAATTTATACCACGAGCAGCTGGACAAGTTCAAGGCAGGGGCGAAGCCAGATCTGGCTTTCAGGAACATGTGTTGGATCACAGGGTTTTCAGGTCACCTGCCGGAGGGGCCAAATGATGTCCACCACTTAGCTAATCTCTAAAAAAGGGGGGTTCGTGAAAAGAAAAGAGAGCAATGAGAGCAACGCACGTCGACGTGTGATTAGCAGTTAGCTAATCCCTTGGTGGCCAACATAGATCGAGGCCGATCGAGGCCGTTCGGTCGGGGCCATTCCCTTTCCAGAAGACAAACGCGTCCAGAGAGTCGGAAAAAAGGCCCTTCTTCTGTTTTGGCAAAAAGAGATGATTCAACATGATCTGTCCACATTAGATGTATACCAAATAGACCCATTTGATCTGCCAAAACATAGGTCAAAATCAAACCACTGCGCCCTGTCCGACCGTTCGATCCATTTTCCATCACCGTTCGATCTGAATGAAACCGGTAGCTTGGCCTCGTGTGTTTGTGAAAACAAAAGACATCCGGCACAGCGGCGTGGCCGGGCATCTCTGTACTCATTGGGTGCCTGTTTTTTCAATGGAAGAACTGATTAAACAAGTTCGGAGATCACGGGTCTTTGGGTGTGACAATACCAAGGTCCGCGATGGTGACCAGACCTCTTTCTTCACTTTGACTCGATTCAGGGCCTCGACTGGCGCTCGAGTCCATGTTACTTCGGTTTGTTTTCCATGTTCCAAATTAAAGCAAGAAGATCCCCTAAACGGCCACACTTGCCCGCGGGATCAACGGCCACGGCCAAGAAGCTGAATAGGAGCTCCACGCCTCTCGGACCGCGGTGTGTCCCCGCCCCAAAAAAGGCACTCTACGGTCTTAACGAATTGCACCTCCAGGACGGCCACCAAAATAGGACATTTTCGGTGTTCCGCAACCGTTTGGTGACCCAAACCCTTCTCCGAGAGGTTTTGACCATTCGAAGTTCTCGTCGAAGAGCTCCGTGGAACCAAAAAGCCAACAGCTCGTCGAACGACGAAGCGAACATCGCGAAGAAAGAGGAAGAAAGAAGAAGAAAGAGGAGTTCTGCAGATCCTTTTTTTGTTGGGTGCCAGTGAGGTTCCATGTCGCAGATCAATGGACAAGAGGATAAAAGTCAAGCAACATGCAACATCATGAAGAAACTGAACGCTTAAATGAAGCGAGACGCCAAAATGCCATCGCAAAAGAACGTCGGACAGCTGCAGGATGGGACTCCACGCTCTTGCGCATCAATCATGAGTCCTACCTCCCGACCTTACACCCAGCAGTCTGTGTCCCGCCCTCTTTGCAGGTCGGCCTGGTCCGCCAAAACTGGATAACAACCAGACTGGACAACGACCAGGTTGTCATATATGACATCGAATCCACAGTGTTGGTTCCACATCATGCACAACTTTGGGTTCTTGTTTCCCGGCCGTTGTGCTGCTTTCAACTCATCATATGATAGCCACCTTGAATGTCCAGACCATTTACCACACCTGGTGCCAGCCTGTTGACTACAGCGGCCTGGCTGGCCTTCTCTCATCTTCTCCAAGCTTCGCCGGCCCATTCCTCTGACGCCGTCGGCTCCAGCCACCCGCTCCGCTCCCCAGATGTGCTGTGCTGTTCCGTCGCGAGCGCAGCGGGGCTCGGCAGGTGACGCTTCACAACGTGGGCTGGGACGGCGTGGCCAAGAATTCCATCTGCACGTCCAACGCGCCGTGCCCGAACGTGATCCTGCCGCTGGATGAGATTTAGAGCGAGGATAGAGTTCGAACGCACACGGACTCTTGAGCGCGAAGAGTTCGAAGGTTTCTCTATGGTGTTCTGGCTCTGTTGAACAGATAGCCATTTAGTGTTCTTGGCGCTAAAAAGCCATCATTGTCTGTGTCTGTGTTTCTAGATTGTTATGTTGTTTTTCTTGAACAGAGTTGGGATCGGCGACGTTTGAGGTTCGAGGTTTGGACACCCGAACGAGGTTCGTCCCCAGGTTTAACCCCACAGTTTCAATGCTTGGAGATCTTGCATCTGCCTTGCACATCCTTGGGATGAGAATCTTCGAACGCCCCCTCATTGCTTCAAAGATCCATCACCAGAAACTTCCATGGTCAAATAAGACTTTGAACCAACAGATATGACAGACTGGGATGGTGGAACACCTGCCCAGTAAACCACCTGCGCCGGCATTGATGAATGGGTGCAGCATGGGAAATCCCATGTGCTTTGATCCATTTCCAAATGCCAGCTGGTAGAGCTGTTTCGTTGATCCGTGTCTATTTGGCCCGTTTGGCCCACAAGTCTAGACTGCATGGTGGTCGTTTTCTGAAACTCCGGCTGAAAAATAACTGAAGTTTGGTTTTCCTCTCGTCATCCACCCACCCAACCACCCAACCATCCTCCATCTCATCCTCCGCTTCGTCCGAACCTGCAGGTTGGGCTCCAGTCAGCTCTCTGAGCGCGTGCCTCGGCCCGTTCAGTTCAGCAAAAAACGTCCGGAGTTTTCGACGTCTTGTGTTGCATTCAGAAGGAAGTACATCGCGTTTTTTTGGTATACAACAAGTTTTGGAGTCTTCAAGAAGCCACTTTGCGAGTCTTCCAATTCAACGAACAGTTGCGGGCCTTCACAGTTCCTTCTCCCAGTTGGGCGACGCCGGGACTCGGACAGGGAGATGGTCCCACCTTTCAGGTGTTCCAAAGGCATCCAAAGGCGTCGCGCCGGACGCACGAAGTTCGGACGAAGGAGTTAAACCCCGGTCGAGGTGCCAATGAGCAACTCCAGTTTTTCTGTTGATGTTTCAGCTTAAGCTGAAGCATGAACAAGCTGAGATCTTAGATTCTCCTTTGGTTGCTTTGGCTTCTAAAGATCAGGACCTCTTCTTTTTGCGAAGAAAACGATCCATCCCTGACTGAGCCCCAATTCCGGGAACGAGAAACACCCTGTGGAAAAGACCACTCCTCAGGGCGGGTTTGTTTCTTTCGGAGCAAAACAGACACGTTCTCAAACCGTGGGGTAGTTGTCCGAGAACTCCTTCAGCACTTGCCCAGACCTGGTCCCCGACCTCGCACGACTCCGCGCCGCACTCGGAAGTCCTCGCTCTCACTCCGAGACCAACCGCGGCTCCGCGCTCGGGGGAAGTGGTGGTTCTTTCAGGTGGTCGCCGACCGCGTGAAGCCCTTGAACCATTTCATGGAAGAGTACCTGAGGGCCAACCTCGCGCGGATGCAAGACGACCCCCGGCGCGGCCGAAGGGCGAAGCGGGGTCCGGGTTGGGAGCGATGGGAAGGTCGGGAAGAGGAGCTTCCGGAGGTCTGAGGTGTGGGGTTTCGGCGGAGCAAAGCGATCTTCCGCAGAGGCGGCATGTTTTGCCTGAGTCAGTCGAACTCGTGATCTGGAGATGTTGAGTTTGTGATGCTTCCCCCCGAAGCTCCGGGAGGTTTGGGGTCAAGAACGCCACCTGTTTTCGCGTTCGTTTGCTTCCTGTAACTCTCCCTCAAAAACGTGCGAAGGCCCAGAGAAAGGATCCCATGAATGGATGGCTCGTCCTGGTCCTGCTGGACGGTTTGTGCTCAGGACTTTCCGGGAGTGTCCTACTACCAGTACTTCTATGAAGCGAAATGGATGGGCATCCCTTTCCTGCCCGCAGCCTCGGAGCCATACAGTTCGGAGCCATATTGACCGGTCCTAAGGGCTGATTAGTAGGTGGCTCGATACAGTCCGGGAATGACTTCTGGACTTCAGTCGGTGGACCCGGCCTTTCATCTGGGACTTCCAGTCGGACAGGACGTCACTTGGGGTCGGTGCGCGCCCGATCGTCACTTCGTTCGGCTCCCCTGCACGGCTCAGTCGGTGGACCTTTCCTCTCGGGGCTCCAAAAAGCCGCTCCGAAGCGGACGTGGAACGAGATCTGGGTTCGGGGTTCGGTTTTGGGCGAAACAGGGTAGACGCGACCCTGGGCCCTCATATGGAGGGGTCGGACCCTCATATGAAAGGGTCTGGGGTCTCAAATCCCTACGTTTTGAGGGACCAAGGGCTGTGAACGGAGCGTCTGGGTGCAGTCACTCCTGTTGCCAAAGCTGGGACCAGGACCAAGTGGGAGCCTTGGTCCGGGTCGTAGCCATCGTAGCCGCCGGAGGTCCGACGTGAGGCTGATTGCCTTCAACAAGACCACCCTGCCACCTGGTGGTGTTTCGGTGGGCCTGTGAACGGTCGAACCCAATTCAGCAGCAACATTCATGGGAAAAACTGGGCGATGGATTTGCCCAGACGCGACCCTGGGCCCTCATATGGAGGGGTCGGACCCTCATATGGAAGGGTCTGGAGTCTCAAATCCCTACGTTTTCAGGGACCAAGGGCTGTGAACGGAGCGTCTGGGTGGGACTTTTTTGGGGGTGCTGCTGAAAAGTCGTCCCAACTCGGCATTCTTCAAAAAGAAGACAATCAAACCGTATCAAACCCTTTTTTTTTCGTCGCCAATTTTTGAACTTTCCACCAATGGGAAACTCTTAGTATGAGAATATGTCTTTAAGATTCTTTAAGTGACTCACAACAGTCGCGTTTTCAAAGTTGTCAGAAGATTCGCTGAACTTTCGATAGCTATTGGTTGTGAGTCACTCATTCTCATGGCAAATCCTATCAAATCCCCCTTCTTTGGTCCTTTCCGCAGCAGTTGTGGGTTTCTCTAAGACAAGGGAACCCGAGCGGTCTGATGATTCAAATTGGCATCTTCCAAGAAGAATCTAATGACCTGATGATCAAACATGCATGTTCTGGATTTTCCCGAACATCTCCTGGCTTGCACCCCTTTGTTGCACCGTCTTCGATCTCCCGCTGCAAGCCATTTGGGCCAACCAAAAAAGGCGCCAACGGTCTCAGTCTCGGCCAACCAGAAGGGCGGGGACCGATGTACGATGTCGCTCGGTCGGTCGGCGTTGCTCAGGTTCAATCTGAACATCTCATTTCCACCTCCCTACAACACGCGGCGCCAGGTCGGGACGTCGACCCGGTCTATGACCGGACCGGTCGGTTTTTTGGTGCGTTCGACCGACGTCGGTGGAACAGCAACTGAGAAACCGACGTCTCAAGCTTTCTTCTTTCTGTTTTTGAATGGTTGAGGCATGTTGAGGCATTCAGGCTGCGACAGACTTGGATTCCAAGTAGTGCGACAGACTTGGACCCTAGGCCAGTCTAGGCTTGGCCTTTCTTGATCCGTCCGACCCAGAAACGGTGCCGTTCCGTTCGCCGCCGCTGGGCAAGGGGTTGGCCGAGGTGAATTCGGAGACGGGCCGTTTTACTGATTTCCATGACCTCCGTTTTACTGCTCTTCGTCTTCGTTTTGGGTGGCACGAAGTCTGAACTGGGCCGCTGTCCTAATCGGTTTCCGCTTTTTTTTCGCGGGAGGCCCGGTGAATCGATTTCGGTGGATCCTTTGAGCCCACGCGGCCCTCCAAACCTTGGTGGCTCTCTCTCTCTCTCTCTGTTGGTCCGCCTCTGCCTTGGGAAAGCCCCATTTCACCGCCCCAAAAAGCATCAAAAAGCTCACGTCTCCCAACGACCACCGTGGCGCACCGAGTGCCGGCCTTACGGGGCGGTCCGGCCAGGAGTGGACGTGGCAAGACTTGTTGGACGATGCCTGCGAGGCCACCGAGCGCCTGAACGGCACCGCAGGCCCACCGTCGCGCCTGGTCGCGCCGGCACCAGAACGCCGGTCCCGGTGGGGGGGGGGGACACCGCCGAAACAGATCATGAGGTCTTTTCTTCAGTAGTTTTGACATGTTTTGAAGCAAGGCCACCACTCATGAATCCATGGAATCCATAACGCCGAACCATCGTAGGCTACATCTGCTGAGTACGCGTGCGGATCTGTGGGTCGATCAGTTCCAGACAGTTGGCAGGCCGATCCGCGAACCATTTACAGACAGCATCAACCGATCCGCTGGAGAAATGGAGTTGAGCTTCGGTGGCTCCCTGCCTGCAGCCCCCCAATGTGTTGATGTCATGTTTGCCCAAGCGATTCTTGAACCAGTCTTGCCAAGCATCCTACTGTACCTTGAGGCAAAATGGTTGAGGCGCGTGCATTTGCATTCGTCTAGTTACTATGGTGACTTGAGGAGCTTCTCTTTTTGGCGCTTCCGCTTCCTCTCTGTCCTCGCTCGTGCGTGGGGCCGGCCCGGAACATTCCCCCCCTTCCATCGCCGCCGAGAGGCTTGTTGGCCAACTCCGACTTCGACGAAGACTTCAAGTTCTTCACGCCCCTCGACTTCGACGCCGCGCTTCACGACCGGGCGAGCGCGGTTCGTCCGGGGCGAACGCGGTTCCGGCTGTTGTGTGGCGTGCGAGGTCTTTTGTGGAGGTGTCGGTCCCACACTTGGTCGTCGTCTTCGTCACCTTAGGGTACTCTGCTTAACGCGCATAGGATAGGTACGCCGCGTACGCCCCGGAACGGAACTCTTGTGTCCCCCCCAATTGGGTGATGTAAACGTTTGACAGTCACCTGGCATTTGAACGATCCAGAGTTTGACAAGACGGTCACCCAAAATTTGGAACCAACTTCTCACGCGGATCCACCTCGAAAATAGGCAGTGAGGTGTGGAGGTGTCAGGCAGTCAGTGAGTCGCGAGGGGTGTCGTCCGCTCGGCATGAGGAGTTGAAGGGTGGGCAGAAAGTCCGACACCGCTGACGTCTTCGGTTGATCTGAGACCCGCCTGATACGCAGTCGACAGACCGGCTTCGTCCAGGAAACCACCGCGTCACCGAAGCGTTGGAACATGTTGGAACATGTTGGAACTTCCCTTCTCCTCGGATCACCGGCCATCGCCGCCTGAGCATGTTTGGCCCACAAAAAAGTGGAGAATGAACCTTTGACTTTGGGATTGGTTTCCCCCACTAGATATGAACCAACCTTCTTAGTTTCCAGGGAACCGGCTCGGGGACTCAGCTCAGATCCCCTCAGATCAAGCGGGCCCCCCCCGATCCGCCCCCGATCCGCCGAGATCCCCGCGCTGTGTTTAGGCTCATGGTCCAGTCGGGCGGCGGTTCGCTGTATCAGCAAGAAGGTGAAGGCGGGCCGGTGCTCGCCTCGTGATGCTCGACTCGTGATGCGAAGAAATGTCGAACATCAACGAAAACGCGGGGGTGTTGGTCACGTCTTACCTCAGAAGGTGGCGTTTGTGGATGGCACGGCGTTTTTTTTTGTTATTTTTTGCACGTCCACCTTGGAAGTTGATTTCGAGCAAATTCTTCCAGTCTTGTTGGATGGAACAGACACATGCCGCGCATCGGGCCACTGATGATGATCGATCGAGTGCCGGGAACGTCCAGACTTTTGTCCCTCAATAGTCAAGGGTGTGTGGTAAGCTACCGCGACCTGCTCGAGTCACGCGTGTGGGAAGCTCCATTCGTGACTCGCACAGGAACTCGGGGACATGTTCCCGGCTTACTCGGGCCCGATTTGGCTCGTCATGTCAATCTCCGTTCTTCTCGCAAGATCCATCGCCTTGGTTGGAAGCCAAAAGGAGGATGCCCCTTTTCTTCATGGTTTCTCTCATAGGTTCCATCACAGAGCCGTGCTGCCTTTCTGCACACCCTTTCGGCACCATCCACGGTGTTCGGCCGGGACGGGGGGCTTGGCTGGGTGTTTGGGACGGAGCCACGGAGGAGGAACGGGTCGAGTCAGCGCCTTGGCCATGAGACCACCATCCCCCCGGGGACTTGGATGGTTGGATAAGCATGGTTGTCAAGCTCTTCATATCTGGAATGGGAATGTGGGTCTTTTTGTTCTCCAGTGTCCTCCACACATCGGATGTGGATGGATGTGGTGTTTCTTCTGCTGCCTGCGCAAAGAGAGACAGGGAAGGGAGACCCTTGGTTGGAAGACGGTGCGAACCATCAGAATTAGCTGGTGCTGGCAGTGACGTTCCTCCTCCAACAGTCCAACAGTCTCTTCATGGTCTGTTCATGTCGACATCCTGCCATCCACCAAGATACATCATGGCATGGACGTGGAAAACCCACCTGTTTGCAGAGGACACTTGCTCATTGAAGGCCCAAGGCTTGGGCCCTTGGCCACTTCCGTGACCATTCCATTTCCGGATTTGGCGCCTCCGCAGAAGGACCTCGGACACCGTGTCCCGCCCGCCACCCCCCCACCACGAACGGTCGAAAGTTCGGGGCCCAAGCGGTCCGGCTTTTCCGAGAGACGGTCGGGGGACCCGACCGTCCGCATCCTCGGCGAGGCGACGATCAAAGCTTGAGGTGCAGCATCAACAGCCCCGTGGGAGTCAACGTCTTGAAGAACTTCTGGACCGGTCCGGTCCGTGCCGCGGTCCGGACGTCGGAACGCGAGTCGGATGGCGCTGGGTGGTTCGCTCCGACTCGCCGAGTCGGAGACAAGTCGGAAACCCAAAACGACCAACGGATAGACGAATACCCTAGGATTCAAACAACCATTGTTTTAATGGTCTTTACCAAAGAACCATTGTTTTACTAAGGATTTTTACACTACACCACCAGCTCAACCGTTCTTTTAATGGTCTTTGAAGGCTAGGGAATAGGTGGGTCTGTCCGTTCTTACCTGTAACAGTCAGTAGGCAAGCAATTCACCATTTTCGAACAAGGCCTTTGCCAACCAGGAAAAAATCCACTGCTACATACTGCTACTGGTAATAGGATAGAACCAAGATAAACTCATGGTTCGATTCTGGGGCCATGTGAAGCGCCTGTCAGGGAGCTAGACAAGACCTTTTTGGCAGCTGATCCATGTTTTGCAGCTGTTCACAACATCCCCAAACACATGGAAGTGGACAAACATGCACCCAGTGGAAGTTGGAACATAATCAACGGTGTCATTTCTTGACATCTGTTTCAGTCTTTCTTCAATGTTTGCTTGGTTGCAACGCCTGTTGGTATGGCCGAGGTTTTTTTGCGGTTGGTCTCACTCACGAGGTTTTGCGTGCTCAAACATCGTCCCGATGTATGTGCTGCATTGCCATGGAGTCAAGGATTGTCCGGAGTCCAGGGTGAAACCTTGTTTTGAGGGTGTGGAAAGCATTAAACCAATCTGCCAAACCAGATGCCTATTGTCCGAGAGGGTGAACCCCCGCGCCGCGCGCGGACCGGTGGGTGAGCTCGCTCACCGCCAACCGGACCGGTGTTTTCTCCGCGGAGCGGGGACCGGTGCGTCGACCGCAGGAAGCCCATCATCACTCGAAAGTGCATGATGGGCCACAACGGTGGACCCTTCTGGGCAGGCGTCTCCCCTCCGAGCCACTGGGCCGGTGGATCGGTGGGGGATCGGTGGGCGACGTGGGACGCGAAACGCGCCGGACAGGTTCCGGTGAAACGTCTCTCGTCCCGTTCCCGGTGCGTGCCGTTCCCGCCGCGTGCCGGCTGGCCGTTTGTGCTGGTGCCGGCTGGCCGTGCATCGAACTGAGGCGAGGCACTGAAGGACTTACTGCAGATGAAGTCCCTCAACGTGGTCCATCCACCGAACATGACCAGCCGCCCGCCATCGGATGGGGTGACGCCGGAAAGCCGAGCGACCGAGGAAAGCCGGCGCTTTGGTTGGACTGGGAGGAAGGAGGGCGGTTTGGCTCGTGGGTTGGCTCCGTGCGGAAGTAGCGTAGTGGGCCTTCGGCGCAGCTTGCGAGTCGGTTGTATTGTCCATGGCGTGAGTCAGATTTCTGTTTGGAGCAGAAGGTTTGCATGTGTGCAAAGTCAAACACTCCCCAAAGACTGTTCATGATGATTCAGCACCACCCAAAAAATAAGCTGTTGTTGGAAGGAACATACCATAGCCGCTGTGCTGTGTTGCTTTAGGAGGGCATCGCAGCACAAGTTGCATGAGATCTTGAAAGAAGACATTCACCAGGACCTTCCAACAGGTGGTTTTTGGACACCCCTTAACCTCTTAAGAGGCTGTGAATAGACACCTCAAACGGAAGGTGCTGGCAGAATATTAACCCGAGCCAAGAACACTCATTAATGGTCTTGTATGACCTAAGACAGGAGAAACGACTGCTGCAAGCCTGCGTGTGGCACCTCCAGCCAGTCGTTTCAGCTTCTGCCAGCTTTCAAGGCTCCTTGGGGCCACCGAGGTTTCTTCAAGTTAGCGGTGAGTCATCACCGTCGTTCTCATGGATCGGACACCACCGATGTCTCCCCATTTGAACGGCTCGGCACTTCGAGAAGTGCTGAAAAAGCCTTGTTGATTCTGGAAAGCTTTGCGAAGGTGATTTTCACCTATCGTGCTCACAATGCTTATATACCCTGCAAAGAAAAGTTTGAAACAGAAGACCCCATCCAGAAGAGGGACCTCTTCAGGATTTGTGCTCGTTTTCCATCGCAAGACCTATATAAGTGACCTTAGCCATTGGGATCTCAAGTTCCGCCACTAAGAAGGTTCTGGCATGGTCTACGTCTACATCCGCCTACATACGTCTCATACATACATCTACATACGTCCACGTCGGACTCCTCATGTGTTTCTGCTTGTTCAACGATACCGTGCTGCAGGTGCCATCTGCGGTCCGGTTTTGGTTCCCTTTCGCAAGCAAAACACGACCCGCGATGTTTTCCGAGTCATCCCTACGCGGCGGAGCGAATCGAGGCTTCTCCAACTACATTTACACGGACCCCAATCGGCCACAGGCGGGTGGTTGTTTTTGGGCGATGACGGATAGGCAGAGATGACGGATAGGCAGACGGTTGCAGCAAGCAGATTCCCATGGGAAGCCAGCGCTTGAAGGCGGGAAAGGACAAACCCTACGGAGATGCGTTCAGGAACCATCCAGAAACAGTTCAGGTCCCAGGTGGTTGGGCTAAAAGAAAACTATCTGAACATCACAATCCCTTTAAAAGGACTAAGTTCATTTCATTGGGGGATCTCCCTTTCGACACACCCAGTTGTTGGTCTTTCTGCATTTCGGACTCACAAGCTGCTGCAAGCGGTGCATGGGGGTTACAAAAGAGATCTCAACTGGTCAAAGTGAGGGTCGATCCTGCTGTGCTTGGCTGGAGGATCTATAGGTACGAACTCAGATCGACATGACCTCCCTTTGGATCATTCTTTGCTCCCAAAGCTCGGAGCTTCGTTCACTCCAGTTCGGCTCGCAGCTCCACGTCGCCCCGTGTTTGCAGGGGCACATCGACGCCTACGTCTGGTCTTCCGGCTTCGATGAGCGCGTGCCGCTTGGCGGAGGAGGCGGTGGGTTCGAACCGCGGCTCGCTGGAGGACCTGTTGATGTGAACCGTTGGGCCTTTTTAGTGATCAGGGCCACCAGGCGGTCTAAATGGTCACTGGGAAGCACCAGGAGGATCTTTTGGGGGAGTCCAAGCGGATCAATTTGTTGAAAGAACTGGGAGGTGACTCCACGAGAGGCTTTTGGATGACCCCCAAAAAGATTGGACCCACCCCCGGAATTTCGGGAGAGTCCAGAGGCTTCTTCAAGCTCTGTTGGTCATAGTTTGACCGAACAAATCGGTGCTTGAAGACCCGCGGTTCACCGCAGTCATCCGCTTCGTCGCTTGCTCACAAGCTGTCGTCCAAGAGGGTTCCGGGAGCCGGTTTGCAGCTGTAGCACGTCACGTCGATGTTTGACTCGGATGGGGTGCCCGAGTCGAAAGAAGGCCCAAACTTGGAACTTCCGTGACTTGACTCACGAACTACTCATGAACTACTCCTGGTAAGTCGTAATCCGCCACCAGTTTGGGGTAGTTCAGTCATTGTCCTCGACTTTCAGGGCTCTAGACCTTCCACATCATGGGGCCACTTCAAAAAGACTGAATCCTGAAAGCTGCTTGCTTTTTTGGCCGTAGCCGTAGATGTTTTGACGCACAGCCCTGGCTTGCAAGAGCAAGCCAGGGCTGGCCTCGACCAGAACGGCCTTTAACTTCGCGGAACACCGGTTCGGTGGCGTAGTCGTTGAACCAACATGGAACACACCAGCTGGTTTTGGCACTTCTTCGTAAAAGAAAGGCACATGGATGCACATGGTATGTCCAGAGATGCTTCACAGTACGGCCGGATCCCAGCCGTGAGACCGGAGCGGATTTTGGTCGCACACCTCAGATCGGGTTCGAGCACGAGTCTTTTTTTTCAGACCGGTTTGGCATGTCAGAAGGTTCCCCGTGGGTGGCACAGACCTGGTTTGCTCCACCCCTAAGAATCAAGGACCCCCAAAGGTGAAGGTTTTGAGGGTCCAAACTAAACCCCTGCGTTCTGCAGGGTCCAAACCCTCCAGAAGTGGTCGGGTCCAATGATTCTTAGGGCAAGATCTTTACTTGCCCCTCCGGGCTCCTGGCCCACCTCCGTTTCCAGACGATGGTGATGGTGGGTGCCAGGAGCCACCGGTTCCCAGAATAAATGTGGGCAAGGAGGTTTAGGGTTGGACGGTCTAGTAGTTCCCTGAAGACAAATAGAAGGCATAATCGTTTCATTGGAACTTGTTTCTTTTCGCGAGAGCGCCTGCGAAGGGTTCTTCGTAAAAAAACAGTTGCAGAACTACACGTCATCTACATCTTCACATTTTCACCTCTGCGCAATCACATTCTCACCTATATCTCTGCTCATCTTCACATCTGCACATCTACATCTCTGCTCATCTTCACATCCTCACAT
>CAXAMN010011148.1:56070-117877 GCA_963970005.1 Durusdinium trenchii
TTCACATCTGCACATCTACATCTCTGCTCATCTTCACATCCTCACATCTACATCTCTGCTCATCTTCACATCCTCACATCTACATCTCACATCTTCACCTCTCGCTCTTCTTAACTTTCTCTCTTAAGGCCGGGGGCAGTGCCGCCGGACCGCCACGAAACGCAACCCTCTGCGGAGATCGTGCGTGTCGAGTGCGCGAAATGCAGGCGAGAGTGCGATTTGTCCCGGTCGGGGGCAACCCTCTGCGGAGATCGTGCGTGTCGAGCGCGCGAAATGCAGGTGAGAGTGCGATTTGTCCTGGTCGGGGGCAACCCTCTGCGGAGATCGTGCGTGTCGAGTGCGCGAAATGCAGGCGAGAGTGCGATTTGTCCCGGTCGCGGGCGACCCTCTGCGGAGATCGTGCGTGTCGAGTGCGCGAAGTGCAGGCGAGACTGCGACTTGGATTTGTTCGGCGCAGCGCTCTGCGGAGATCGTGCGTGTCGAGTGCGCGAAATGCAGGTCCGGGACAGCCCTCTGCGGAGATCGTGCGTGTCGAGTGCGCGAAGTGCAGGTGAGAGTGGGATCTGTGTCTGTCCGGCGCAACCCTCTGCGGAGATCATGCGTGTCGAGTGCGCGAAATGCAGGCGAGGGTGCGACTTGACCCGGTCCGGGAGAACCCTCTGCGGAGACCGTGCGTGTCGAGTGCACGAAATGCAGGCGAGAGTACGATTGGACCCGGTCCGGGACAACCCTCTGCGGAGATCGTGCGTGTCGAGTGCGCGAAATGCAGGCGAGAGTGCGACTTGTGTCCGTCCGGCGCAACCCGCTGCGGGACTGTGGACTTTGTAGTGCAACTGTAGTACGCGGAGTAATCTGTGGAGCTGGCAGCTGAGAACTGGCGACTTTGTAGTGCAACTTGAGTTCGCGGAGTATTTGGGGAGCTGGAAGCTGAGAACTGTACGCGGATGAGTCATCTCTCGCGTCACTCCTTCACGTCCACCCTTTCTTTCTCTCTTTCTATATATCTTTTCGACAGTGCTGGACAATCACATGTCTTGCTCTGGGCCACCCGTCGTCTAGTGTAATAGATCACGCAGATTTCAAACCCAGCAGTAGTAGCTCCAGAGGATGCACCAAGAGGTGCTCGTGTGGGGTGGAGGTCGAGTGGGGAGGGGAGGTAGCACATGGCGAGGTGCGCTGAATGCCGCGCAATTTCCGGAGGCCAGCCCAACCCTTGGAACTTCTTGGGCTGTAGATTTCTTCCTTCCCTGTTCTCTGTGGCTCTTTTCCCTTCCAGGTGCCCCTTTTCTCTCCCCCTCTGAGGACAGTGGGCGACTGCCGAAAGCAGTGGTGGCCAATATCTTATTCCAAATGGTCTCCGCATTGCAAACTAGGTCCGACGGAGCGAACGAGACGTCCACGCCTTCGTCGTGCGCGAGCGAAGGGATGGATCCGCTCCATCAAAAACCAGGTACCTTCGGACCCCTTTTGACCCGAAAACCCAAAGACCCTTAAACCGCTTAAACCGTATTATTTGGAGGTGGGGTGCCCCGAAGTCAAAGGACTCCCCCCCCTCTTTCTGCGACCGGAATTTTGGGAAGACGGGAAAAATCTGAGAGAATGGAGGGCAGACAGTGGATTTTGCTGATCCCAAAAAGCGTTCGATGAGTTTGGGCTTGGAGTTTGGAGGGCCAAACGACTTCACAGAATTCCTCGGCGATGGGCAAAAGGACTGTCAGACTGAGAGGGAGGGACCCAGCGCTAGCGCTTTTGGGGTCGCCTTCGTCGCGTTTGCCGCTGCTTTCGAAACCATGAAAAGGAGTTCGGTGGACCTGGTTTTGGAGTCTAAAACCCTTAGCAAAACCAAAGTTGTTTGCAAAAAAACCGTTAAATCAATACGTGGTTGGAATGCCCTTCCAGGTTCGGGACATAGACCAGTCTACCCAGTGCGATCGGGGTGAGAGATATTTGGGGGTTTCCCGGATGTTGTAAAAATAAGGATGTCAGGAGGTTTCGGATGCTTCCTGTATACCAGAGGTGAAGATCTTATAAGCTCCCATGAAGATGTTTACCATATACCTGGATCTTCCAACTTTTCATGCATAAAGAACAGCCAAGGTTGGCAGACATTTGGCAGACATTCTGAATACACATCCGTGTGTCGGTTCCATGGTTCTCGTGCTCCTTCCCTGGTCCGCCCGGACTGCCCTGCGTCTCGGCCGGTGCCGAAACGAGGTCGCGTTGCCGAAACGGCCGGGTGGCCGAAACGGGGACCAGGTCGAGCGCAGATGCCGATGGGCAATTTGAGTGAATGCAAACAGGCGATGTTGGAGTATGAGATGGATACCTTGACGCTTGGAATGGGAAGGGGAATGGATGGAATGAATTCATGAGCACCTTCATGAGCCCGATCCTTGCGGGGAACGCGGTTTCTTCGAGCCAGCAAGAGGGGTGAACGGCAGCTCAGAATCCGTGCGCGATGATCATCTCGAGGAAGCGATGGGCACAGCTGAAGGCTGGAGAGGTCCGAAGGTTTCTTTCATAAGAAGATAGATCCCAGCTTCTTCAAAGTGACCTCTTGAAGGTTCCTAAGTGACCCTTAGGAGGCTTAAGTGACCGAACCAACCAGGTTATCAAAAGCTCACTTTGAAGAAGCAAGTAGATCACTTTTTGTATATATACTACATAGTCCCTAGTAGTCGGTTCAGGTCGCTCGAGCGCTTGGTACCACCGCGAAAAGGGGGGGGTAGTGTCCTGACACACCCTGCAGACCCAGCAGAAAGATCAGGTTAAGACCCATGGCATCGACGGATGTCCTGGAAGTGTTCTGGAAGTGGCACATGGCACAGGGGCCGCAAATCCCATCCTTTTTGCCGCTGCACAACGTCATACCAGCACCTTCAAAGGGGTCACCAATGGAAGCCCCTACACTACTAGGGGACCTCCATTGGACACCCCTTGAAGGTCCAGGTAGGACCGGCCTTTGGACTCCCAGATCGGAGGGTGGGGCGCCTGGAAGGGACGACTGGAAGGGACGACTTCGTGGCTCCGGAACGAGCCCCCGTCCTCACCGTCCGGGGACGTTCGGGTCGCCGATTTGGCTGGTCCCCCGTCCTCACCGCTCCTCCCCATTCGAAGTGGGAAAACGCTTCTCACCGTCGCACCGGTCCAGACGCCCGGAGACCCGCGCGGTGCCGAGACGCGGCCCACGGCGCTCGGGCGAAGGATCTTCGAGGGGGGCACCTGCGAGCTCTTGACGCCGCTGGGATGAAGCCTGACCGCGGCGCCGTCCGACCACGGGGACGCCCGAAAAGAGGCCCCTCTCTGCTGGTGGGGAAAGAACAACCAAAAGCACGGCCTCCCAGTTCGGCGATTTTTGTGTTGGGGGGATCAAGTGAATTCGAAGGATATTTTTCAATATCGGGTCACCGAACGTCTTCGAGCATCGTTTTCAAGACCGTCGACGGGATTTCTTATATAGTATGACCACGACGTTAGGCCAATATGTCTGACTCTATGCCATCGGAAACGACGATCAAACGAACCATATGGCGGTTTGATTTTAGGCTCCAAACCCATGCACTGAGCACAAGCAAGCCATCTCGCCCCCTTTGTTTGCTTCCGTCAACTGCGGTGCTACTGCGGTGGGCAGTCGAGGACGTGTCATGCTTTTGGTAGCTCAAACATTTCCAGCTACCATAGCTGCATATATAGCTGCCATCTCAGAATGTTGCATTGACAACACTAAAGAATCACCAAAACAGTAATTCGTCATCAGCGAACATCTTCTCCTTTTTGCGACCAAGACTGGCATGGCCAGGTCTACGGTAGGTCTGTTCTATCCAACACGAACACGAAGACCTCCACGTTCCGCTCCTGGGTGCCGCTTCGGTGGCCGACACCTTCGCCCAGGTGCCCCACGCAGGAGGCCACGGTGTCGCTGCTGCCGGGCACCGCGTTGGCGGTGAAGGCATCCAAGAGGCAGGTCTTCTCAACGTGGTGTACGGAGGTCTTGTGCCTTGGCTGGAGGCTGGCATGGGGTGACGTAGACAGTTGATGAATAACCCCTACTTGGGTTGAAAAAACCTCTTCATTTGGGAGTTCCATTAATCAATAGTTGAATGGATAAGGAGAAAATGGAAGGTAAGGTTCCTAGAGCAAGCAGTTGGGGACTTCATGGCAATGTAGACTCTTGATTAAAAAAGTTTTGCGCATGAAGACATTTGCCCATGTCTGGGGGTTCATTGATCAAGAGTCTAAGTTAGAGAGTCTAAGTTAGGATAAGCAGTTGGGGACTTTAGGAGTTCATGGTATATAGTTGGAGTTTCCTAGTCGTGAGCATTCCTTTTAAATGGGTCTTCTAGCTCTTACCGTGGACACCTGGCATTGGTTATAGCTTGGCCCCAAACCATCCCAGGCTGTTTCGGCTCAGTGGGACGTCCCGGAACTCGACTCGACCTCCCTCCAGGGACCTGACCTCGAGACATGTTGCTTGACTTGAAAGAAGAACCACCATGGCGAACCAAGAGCCGTGGGATGTGGAATGGTACCAAGAGCTCATGGAAACATCTTCACACTATATAGAGTCTAGAAGTGTTTCTGGTCTCTGACTGCTGGCGAGGGGCCATGCACTGCATACGCCATGGCTTCACGCCATACGCCCTAGCAAAGACTCGATGCAGCGACTGGGTGATGAAGAACTGAACATTTAGGTGGTGGGTGTGGGCGGAGATGGATTCCAGGTCCGAGTGCCCAAGTCCCTGACTGGTTCTGGGTTTCGAAGAATCATCCGCGATCGACTTCCGCTGAAAGCTGGAGCAAGAGTTGTGGTGATGAAAGGCTCTCAGAAGCTTTCACTATCGAAGACTCTGGCCCAAGAAGGGCTGTTGCAAGAGGATCAAGAGGAACCAACTTCTTTGTCCTACGCCTATGAGGTGGCTAACCTGCAGGAGGCTTGGAGATGCATCCAAAAGTGCCCAGTTGACGATGAGTCGATGGCTCTTGAGGGGATACGGCAGCTGAATTGGCCGAGCACCCTTCAGTGTTTGGTGGTTTGGGGCCCGAGATCGGAGGTTGTGAACATGGATCTTCCCTGGGGTTTGCAAAGGTTTGAGTGCAAGTTCCAGGAGGAGGAGGAGAGGCAACCGTGGGTGATCTCCACAGGGGACAAGAAACATGGCTGCCAGTGACCAAAAAGAGTGCTGCCGTTTTCCCTTCTTTTTTTTTTCCGTTCTTCTGCGCCTCAAGCGCTTGGGGGACTGCCATCCTTTCATTTCTAGTCTAGTCATTTGTAGATCAGAAAGAAAAGGTTCGAAACGAATCCCGGGACCGGGACCACTGAAACGACTGCACCAGGACCACTGGCCGTGTCCGGCCGGAGGTGTTCCATGCGACGTCAGGGGCCAGGGTTCCCTGATGTGGGGCTGATCCCTTCCCGCCGCGGCGGCCTGGGTTTGAGGTACGCGACTATGCCTGAGAACCACACCTTCCTGGGCGGCTCTGGTTTGATCATACCTAAGAAGGCGAGAGTTTCTGCCACTTGTGGCTGTTGCAAGTGGGGTAGGTTGACCTCCTAGTAGTCCAGGGTAGGTTCCTTTTCTCGGGTTAGCCAAGGGATCCCGGTGTTGACCCACACCCATATGCCAAGAGGCATTGACTTATTGTTTTGAAGAGGCATTTTAGCTCCCTGCACCTGCAGGGACACCATGGAAAGGAAGAAACAGTCACATCCCAAGGAAGAACCACCTCCAAGAGGTCTTCTTGAAAAGAGACGTCATAGGACTTGAGAAGTTTGAGTTCTGGTCCTGGTCTTTAAAGGTCCTATTTTGAGGCACAGCCTCGAACCACTGCGGGGTTTCAATCGGCCCAGATGGATATGCCAGTTGCCCTCAGATTTTTTTGGAAGGCACCACTTTTGCTATACTACTATACGACTTCCAGTTCGTGGTCGTTCGTGGTCCTCAAATTGTTTTGGAGCTGTAACGCTTTTGACGGTTGGGCTTTCAGAGTTCAATCATGAACATCGGCTACCGGTGGTGGGATTGGACTTTCCTGGGAACCGTGGAACCGGTGTGACCAGGATGCGAAAGTCGGAACGCTGCCAGGGCAGCGCTGCCAGTTTCTTTGGCTTCTCCAGCATGCCATCCGAGCATGCTCCTCCTCCGTTCTTCGGTACGAGTCGTACCCTGCTGTCGTACCTGCCGGTCAACGCATCGATCGAATTCGTCTTGCTGGGCGATCGTTCCGGTCTCCGGTTGCCCAAAAAGCAATGGGCTGATGGGAAGAATAGTAAAAACCAGGATCAAAATGAGTGGAAGAATGATCAAAAGGGTTAAGACGAATTCTAGATGATTGGTATAGATTAAAAACAGGTCTAGTAAAGAACTTAAAATTGATTGGAATATATAATTGATCGAAATATATCGAAATGATATCATCAAATCCAATCTGTGTCGCCAGGCAGGAGACCGGCATAACTGCCACAGTCTCGACGTGACAGAGGACGAGGCGAGGAGATCGATCGATCGATCGTCTCCACCTGTTCGGATCGGAGAGTGGTGACCGGGTGACCGGTGGATGGACCCCAAGGTTGGGTGATTTCTATGGACCTCCAAATTCTTTGAAGGTAACTTCTATGGGGTAACGAACGTGCCATCGAACCTCTAGAAACCACGGTATATAAAGAGTACTTCCTCCTCAAAGCACCCCACCACCTGAATGGGACATCTTTTAGACTGGAAGGTTTTGATTCATCAACATCTCTGGTAGAGACACGGGAGACAGACGTGGTGCCTGTGAGATCATCGCGTTGAGCCAGGTAGCCACGACCTCGATCGTGGGAACGGACAGTTGTATAGGGAGTCTTTGATTTTTGACCAAGGTTTGCATTTCTTTCTTGGACACCTCCCCCATCTGACTGAGTTCGTTTCCCCAGGTTCCCGGCAGGTTCCCCCCCAAACTTGAGTTCATCCAGACTGCTGAAGCCCTTCATGACTTGGGAGAACTGAGTGCCTTGGACAGGTCCAGACTGTGGTGGGCGATGCTTACTTGCCAGGTTCATGCTCATGTGGGAAGACAGTGGTTTCAGGGTCCTTCAAATGCTGTGACCTTCGGAAAAATCGGGTCGCTTCCAGATCTTTCTATCTCCCTCGTGGACTTCCACCCGGGCCTGCCAGATCTGCCTGCGCGAGAAGGAGGGCTGGAAAATGATCTTGGAGCTCAGCGTGCCCCTGCTTCTGTTTGGGTTCGCCGATAGAAGCGCATCCGGGGCGCAGGTTGTGACGGGCTGGTGCTGTTAGCGCAGTGATGTCCAAGTGGACGCCTCTTCTTGTGCGTTTCTCCATCGCATTCTCTTCCTGAAGGTGGAGATCCGCCTCATTTTTTCCACCCTGATGAAAGTGCAATGAACTTGATTTGTTCTTGTTGATACAGCACATTTTCCAAGGAATGAAGCTAAGGTGAGAGGGGCACAGGAGCATATTTCGGGGCCCTGAACCTAAGTGACTACGCCATATAATTTGGCACGGAGTGCAATACTTGGATCCTGCAACTCCAGCTATGCAAAGTTTCTGTCTTTTTGGCTGGTTTTATGGATGAAGAGGCATTTGAAACATATTGGAAAATCGATTCAAAACACATGTAAACACATTCCAGGACCTTCCACAGGAGACTTCCACCTGCGGATGTGTGTTGTTGTGTGACTTCCAACGACCGAAACCCACCAAAAAAAACCTCCACGAAACGAGCTGCTTCTCTCGGTCGTGAGTTGAAGAAATCGCAGCTGCTTCGCAGCTGCTTCTCTTCACTGAAGTCAAAGCATAAGGCCACGACATCTAGATGCCAGTCCCATCAAACCAAGTCGTTTCTTTTTTGTTGCAGGAGAAAGAGGCTCCCGACCCTTCCCTCCGTGGCGAGTGAGAGGCGCTCCACAGGCTCCCGCGCTGGTTGAGCGCACTGGGGGCCCTCGCGGGTTAGCAGCTAGCGCTGGCGCTAGCCGCTAGCGGCGCTAGCTGCTGCCGTGCCGTGGCTCTAAGGACACGGACAAGCCCTTCATGAAGCAAGCCAATCTGCTGAAGCAACAGAGGTGAGCTCCGCTGAAGCGCATCGGTTCTCCGTTGCGACGGGAGCGGTTGCTCCGTCGGATTGACAGCGACTGATGGACAGCAGCGTGTGGATGGGAAGGTCGAAGCCAGAAGAAATGGAGGTTTCAACTCAGGTGATCTCAGGTGATCTCGGTGGAGGTTTCCACTTTCAACTCAGTGGAAAGGGGGTAGGCACAAAACACCATGGGCCAGTGAGGACTGTCAACTGTGGATTCCAGGGTACCCAACAGGTATGATTTGGTTTTGGGATATGATGTGGTGCAAGATTTCGCCCATCAGTGCCACAGGATTCCAGATTTCGTGGGGTTTAACCACTGACGCAATTCTGCATGGGAGGCGGGCGAATCCCACGAATCGGGTGTGTGGTTCACTCCAATGCTTGGTCATTGTCCTCCCTTTGGACATCAAAGCAACCCACCGTCCGACTATCCAAAAGGTCAAAGAAATGGACGACACTCCCTGGAACAATCACTGGTTACGTGGATGGCATGGCCCCGAAATGGATGACCATGAAATCCTTTACAAAGAGCTGGTTTTCATTCCACTTTCATGATCATTTCAGGGAGAGTCACAGGTGAGTCGCTTAGCGACTTCACTAGTGCGTCCTTGGGTCTAGTCCCCGAGCGGAGAAAAACGCGATCGACTGAACGTAGGTCTGTTCGATCAAGCCCAGCATATGGTTGGGTGGGTCTCTCCCCATTCGTTGAACAAACATCCGTTCTTCCCAGGGTCAGTGGGAGCAGTTGAATGTTTGAACATTCTTGAACACTAATTAGACTATCCTGTAGACTCCAGTGCAGAGTCAGGTATCTTGTGAGCGGGTATCTTGTAGAAGGCCTCTGCTTGGAGTAGAAGGCCCCTGACAAACAGAAACCTCCTCGTTGACAAATGCCTTCGACTCTGGAGGTGCCTCAAGAAACTGGGTCTCTTTGATGTCAAGAAGCTTCGAAACTGCTCTCCGCTCTCTCCCACCCTGCTTCGAACCCCCCGGAACCGCTGATGGTCTACACCGCGGCCATGCGATGCGCCGTCCGACCGCGCCCAGTGTGCCCCCGCCGCGGCGCAGCCTGGCTGAAGCGATCCAGGCGACCGGTGTAGCGGACTAAGGGGGTTCCGGAAGGTTGGTCACAGAAGCCTTCAGGTTCCTGGTGTTCGGTTTTTGGTGGTGAAACACCAAAAAATCCTGGTATCCTACCCAGGTTTGTAGACATGGATCACCTGCAGGTTTGTAGACGTTTTTCATCGTTTTTCCTACCCGTTTTTTTGGGAATTGTTCTTTTTCCGCGAAAGAAGAACAGGTCGAGGGAGTCAAGTGTCATTTTTACTAACCCTAAACCCTAAGACCTTGTTCAACTTCCACGGAATTGGTGCCGGAATGCCCCACTCAGATGGAATAAACTGGCCGTGCTGTGAAGACAGGAACCCAGTCGCCCTTCACCCATGCTTGGAGACCTAGCCACATAACAAGCTCCTTCTTGTCAGCTGCGCACTTTTGAGTCGCCACTTCCTTTGGCGTGTGCCCCGCACCCCCCGCAACGCTTCGCCGCGAAGCTTCGCCGTGTGGTCGCCAGGCGCAAAGCAAATTGTGGTACCCTGTGGTGACCGCCATGAAGAATGGCATCCCTTCGCAGCAGCACGGTTTTTCTTGACCGGCCAGGGAAGGGTCCACGGTTGGTGGGTGGTTTGGGCCGGAGGAGGAAGGTGGTGTGGGGTCGCAGGGTGCGTTTTGGTGCTGTTTGAGTACTGGTGATCGTGCGGGCAGCTCAGAGTTCAAGTCGGGGGTGAGTCATGTGAGAGCTAGGATGAGGGACATGTGCGGGTTTTGAACCAGATGACTACTACCGGTATTGATCATGGCTGCATTCATTTGCATTATGGACCAACCATGGATGACTTCCGTGTCGTCCAGTATACTGGTTGGAGGCGATTGAGTGTTGAAGGTGCTTGGGTGTATGTTCTTTCGTCTAGCATTGAAGAAATTGAAGACGAGAGAGGAACAGAGGTCATCAACGGTCGCAACAGACGGACTCAAGGAAAGGATCTATAGTCACTTGATGATGAACACTGTCATTGGAGAGGTGGTACGTCCTTCGATGTACAAGATATGTTTCGTGGCCATGTACGCTTGAGGTCGTTTGCCAGATCATTTGAAAGCACTAGACGGAGTTCCGTATGGCAGCTGGTACATACGCAGCTGCTACATAGCGTTCCCTAATGGTGTTCAAATATAGTTGATGACGAAACAACTCCGTCCTCGGCCATTCCAACGCTTTCTCAGCCCATCGGTGCCCAGACTCGGCCCTCGAACGCTTCCTTTTTCGAGCCCAAAACCGTCCTGCGAAGCCCAAGGAGGGAAACCTGCTTCAGCCTGGCCCGCTGCGAAGCCTCGCATCCAAAAAGAGCTACCCTCCCTGCAACAATCATGGAAGTGGACAACCCCCTCTTGGTAGAGGAACATCGTCTTCCAAGGGGGCCACTGTCCACTGTCCACTTCGCATCCAAAGAAGAGCTAGAGCATCTGAGCATCATCTGCCCTGACTCGCCACCTCTGCTCAACTCCCAAGGTCTGACTCGCCGTCCGTTTCGGCACCCGGTCCAAGCCACTCCCGAGCGGAGACATCGAGGTATCCCAACACGCCCATCCCAGAGAGTGCGGACATCGAGGCCGGCGGGTTGGCGCTGGGTGGGTGGAGGGTGGAGGGCGGTTGAACAACACACGCGACGGGACGCGGCCGGTGGAGGGTGGAGGACTGATCGGCCTGGCCGCTGGGGGACTGATCGGCCTGGGTGGGAGGGACCGATCTTTGTGGCTTGTTTTTGGTGATGAGAAAGCGAGGTTCCTCACCGGGTTCCTCTCTCCTCTTCCTTGCAACTGCAGTGTCTCTGGAAATCGTTGATCGAACCTTTTAACTCTAAGGCGCTTTCAGTGGGATCGCAAGCAGATCTCTCTGGAGCCAAACTTTCCCCTTGACCGAAACCTCGCGGCCGCACGGTCGAACGGTCGAACGGTTTGGCTCGGCCGAACGGTCCTGGCCTGGCTGGTTGGACACTGGGATCGGGATGAAACTGGGGCGGCAGGACCATCCCCGATTCTAACAGAGACCCTATAGCCTACGTACAATAATTGTTATAACATAGATTTATAGATTAATGAATAGTATATTATAGATTTCGTCCATTGCAGATTGTTCATATCACACCGTCAAAACCAAGGGTCTTGAGATGTCTTCAGTCTCCGACCTTGCCAGTGCTGGGCGACCTTTCCAGTTTATGGAGATCATCACCAAGAGTTCGCCCAGAGGGAAAAGGGATCACCCAAAAAGACAAATCCTGCACCATCCCGAGGACCAATTTGAACGATTTTAGGCCGCCCTCCGAATCCTTAGGCGCCTGAGGCGCTCTATGGCCCCATCGCAGGAGTCCAGACACCCGAACGCCCGGAAGACACCAATGAAGCAATCCTTGGGTGTCAGGAGATGAAGCCGGTGCGCTTGGCCATGCTGGAGACGATCTACGGCCAGGGCGGCGTGGTTTTTCCGCTGAGTGCGTGAGAGCGAAGAGAGAAGGGACATACTCCACTGGTCGATGGTTGGCACTGGCCTACAGTGTCCTACACGCGCTCCAACACAAAACAACAAGCAAACTGGAACGAAATGGACTTGATAAATGGCGGAGGGAGTAGAACATAGATGAAATTGGTATATTTTCCTCCCATAAGGTGCTTTGTGCATGGAGATATTTGGGTGTAGAAGAGGAACGCTCAACAAAAAGCCAGTAGATGGAAGGTCCCTGTACATAAGGACACACACACACACATCATATACATGCTTTTCTGCACCAATCTAGATTGGTTCAATGACTGGAAAGGATTTGTCCCGTCCTCTCCACTCTATTCACTTTGCAGTGACACCGCAGACCGACCTGCACGGGCCAGACCTGTGTTTCACAGCGGGACATGCCATGCGCCAGGAAATGTGCCGGAGGAGACCTCGCTGGGCCGCGCCTGCGAAATCTTGGATGAGCTGGTGAGGCCTTGCAACGCCTCCAGGCGCGGAGGGAGTGGAAGGTCGACACCGCGTGGAAGGTCGACACCGCGCGGAAGACGACGCGTATCGGACGGGGGAGCGGGAGGGGCTGCGGGAGGGACGCTGTTTTTTGGGTGAGAGCTGTGCAGGGATGTCAAAACTGGGATATACCTTGGTTGACCTGGTGTTGGTCAAACTCGTGGGTGAACACATGGTGGGTCACGGTCCATCCCCATAGGCAAGCTGGTGCAGGGATTGAAACGCGACGTTGCGCGGACTTCCGAATTGAAGTGGTCATGTTTGCCAAGGGCGAACTGGTCATCGCCAATGAGGACATGAATTTATGGTAAGGCGGTAAGCATTCCTAAGCATTCCTCTTGAACAATATACTAAATTTTGTTTCTGTAATTCGCTTAGTAGACTAACCTTTAACAAAACGCTTGCTAGGTGGAATGTTCCTCCAAGTACGGTTTTGTTGAACACAAAAAGGACCTTGCTAAGTCAGTGGAATAGATCTTCTCCAAGGACACGAAAAAGGTTTTGTCGAACCTCCCCCAGAAAACGATCCCTGCCCCCACAGCAGGATCCATTTCCCAAACAGATTCAAGCCCCAAGCCACCAGATCCACGACCGCACCGGAACCAAGACATCCAAAAGCGGCTCCGTCCTGGAAAACGAGGTTACGCACCTCCCTCCATGTGCCACCGCTTCGGTCGCTGGGCGTATCGCGCCGCTTCGGTCCCCGACCGGGCCACAGGTGGGAGACCGACGTGCGCTGCCTGAACCCCATCGACGGCCTGGCCGGCTGCGAGGCCGAGCGGAACCGGAGAGAACGGGACGCGCCGCGGTCTGGGACGATGCGATTCGCACGGGGCGTCGATCGAATGTGTCGAGCACGGTTGGCCGTGAGACAGCACGGGACGGGCCGTGTCGATCGAAGCATGTCACTCATCGACCCCGGAGCGAAACCGTTTCGAGGTGTCGAGGTGTCGATGCATTCGACCGAACGCTGGCGGTTGGCATGAAACCGGGGGTGTCCCAAAAAGCGGCTCCGCCATGAAGGTCTTGTCTGAGTGATTCCGCCAGGTGTCCGGTGTTTCAGACGGGATTTTCCCAGGGTCCCAGACCATCCATGGGACTGGAATAGTTATAAGTTATATATATACCTAGAACATCAACCACCCCAAATGGTCCAACTTCAACTTCCTATCAAAACGGAGCTCCTGTCCGGGTTCTAAGTGTCCATTTACCCCGACCCCACATGTTTCCGTCCATCTCCCCATTTGGGGCGAGTCCCACACGTTTCGGTCGTCGGAGTCTGAACCCCTCGGAGTCCGCCCAACTCCTTCGCCTTCGCCGAACGCGGGTCGCGCGCGCGGTGAGGCTGGGAGCCATTTGGAGTCGGATCAGTTGGGCATCATCCGGTGTCGACCCTGTGAGAGCGGCACCTACCTGCCAGCCACTGGTCGGAGGGAGGGCACGTGGCACTCGTCGGAGGGGTGGAAGAGGTTGGAACAGGGTGAAGGTGATGTGGTTTGGTGAGGAGGGTGGGGATAGAATGCTCGGGGTGCTCCGGGGTTTCTGAGGATGGAAACGGAGGTGGTTCTGGTTTTCGGATGGACTGATGGCTTTGAGTTCGCATCGGTGGTTGGTTCGGGAGGTCTTCAAGAAGGTGATGGCGATCAGTGTTTGCTTCACTGATCATGCCCCCGGTAACCGGGAAGCAGTCAGAAAGCCGATCAAGTGGCTCCCAATCAGGCTTCTCTAAACAGTCCACTATGCCGATTAAGCCTAAAGTGATGCAAAACTATTCATATCACGTCAACCCCCTGGTTCTTCAAAGTGACCTTTTGACATCCTGGTTTGAGGTCACTTAGGCCTGTAACAGGTCACTTGGGGACTCAAAAAGGTCACGTACTGAAGGTTCGCTGGCCAGCCACAGTAGTCACTGAAACAGATCCACCCGTACTATTTGTACCCTCCAGTCCGTCGGGTGGAAGTCCTGGAACCGGGAAGTTGGACTTGGGGGGGCTGCATCTCAGCACTTGTGGATTGAGTGTTGGAACTGTTGACCTACTCCCTAACCCTAGGACAAAGGCCATTTATACTGGGTTGGATTTGACTGGTTCATGCAGGTGGTCACGTGGCAGGCCGAGACCTACCCCGACTCATCGGGGGACACCGACCCCTCCTGCCCGACCTGTGCCTCACAGCTCTTGCTAGGAGGATTCCAACCACCATTGATTTATAGGCTTTATCGAACAGACACCGTATTTTCCTTAAGGATTCCAACCTCTCTTAAATGGCCATGGTTCGATCTGTCCCCCATTCTTCTGGCTCCTTCCTGGTCCCTTTTTCGGTGGTTCACCCTTCCCCCCCTCCCTTCACCGACCGCGGACAGCGCTGTCTCGTCCCGTGGCGGACTCCGCCCACCCCACCCGTGGCCGGGGCCACCGAGGACCGCTCCGTCGACCAGGCCGTTTTCCGGCGAGTGAGTCAGTGAGCTGGAGACGTAGGTGTTTGGGATATGAAGTCGGAAATATGAAGTCGGAATGCCATCCATTTTCTCAAACAGTGTACTGTTGTGGGTTCTCTCTTATTACTGTAACCACAGTCTCTGGCCGGGCCCCATGAACCTTGTGTTTGCGTGTTGTCCTCTTCTTGTCCTCTAGTTGTCCTGCTGCCCTCTGGCCGCGCTCACCCTGTGTCCTCCTCTTGTCCTGGTGTCCTCCACTAGTGAACCCTGTGTTCTTCTCTTGCTGCTGGCCTTGTCCAGGCCTTATCCTGCTTTCTTTTCCACCTGGTCTGGAACTTCTCCAAGCGTTGTTTGTTGCCGGGGCCTCTATACCTGCGTTGTCGTTGTGCAGGCTTTGTCTGGGTCTGCCTGGCCATGTTTCTTTCCCTTTCTCCAACGCCTTGTCCGGGTTTAAATGCAACAGTCATGCAGCGTTTCAAAGTTGATATCATCCTCGGACTTTATTGTGACATGTATCCCTTTGTGTTTGTGCATGTGACCCCGGGAATCAGGAACTATCGCTTTCAGACCTTTTCTGTTTACGTTCTTTTCCCAAAGAGCTGGAGGCTTTTTTGGGGAAAAGGTTGCAGAAGTTGACCAACCACGTGTGGCCTGACATCAAGCGGGGTCCGGTGTGGCTCGCGCCCCGCACCGCCGTGGGGCGAGCACCGAGCACCCCTCCCACCCGGCCAGACCTGTGAGCTGTGCCCTGTGGGGCGCTACGCGGCGAAGCGCGGCAGTGGCAACTGCAGCGTGTGTCCATTGGGCTTGGTGGCACAAAGCCCAGGTGGGGCGAAGTAGCGCGGTCGGGGTCGGCGGGAGGACACAGGAGGACATAGGAGGACCAGGTGAAAAAAGATCGGTCGCACCTTCAAATAGCCAGCCAGAGAAAAACCCAAGGGCGGGACGGGTCTTAGATGAGTTTAGCTTATGCAGATCGATCAGCATTCGTGGATTTCATGATTTCCAGACTAAGCGGCTTCTGCCTTCACCCCCTAACTCCTCACGTTGTCATGGATTGAACAAGCTGTGCCTCTCTTTCCGTGCCGGAAAAATCGACGCACCCAGTTTCACTGTGCAGGTCAGGCTGCCTGCTTCAATTGCTCGGCAGGAGCTGGGGCAGATGGGAACTATGGCACCCCAGAACCCGAGCCCGGGGCTCCCAATGAACATAATGAACCGATTCCACTTGAAAATAGAAGGGATGTCAACCGAACCCATGGTTTGTAGGGTGCAGGTTTTGACCCACTGCCATCTCAAGCTGATCTTCCAAGGTGTTTTGGGATGCTTCCAGGGTCAGAGAAAACATGGACCGTGTTTCAGGGTATGGCTCAGACCGTAGTGGTCAAGAGGACGACTCCATGTTGGGCGGCACAATAGACCGTACCTTTCGGGGACGGCCGAGGGCAATCTGGCGCCAGCGGTTTGTCACGTGTACTCTGAAGATCAAAGCCTGTGATATCCATAGCGGAGGAGGACCGGGTGGTTATGCCTTCCCCATCATGTGCAGATGATGGGACGGAGGCCTAAAGAGGGAGAATGTCCCTCTTCCAATCGCAACCATCCCCAGCTTGGAATCATAACGAAGAATCTTGCCAGGGTGATGACAGGGATGGGCAGGGCTTGGGGAGGAGATGTTGGGGGAAGACCACGAAACCCTGTTTCTGGGTTTTGCGCAGTGACTAACAGCACATCTTGCGCAGCTACTCTTCTAGGAAAACACATTTGGTGTGTTCCATACGGTCCTCCACTTGGTCCCCAACAAAGGTCCCTGCCGGCGCTCGGAAACCTGGCTCCCGTGCGGCGCCTGCCGTCGCTAGGACAGATGCCGGAGAGCAGTGCCCGCTGTCGAGAGTGTCCCAAAGGCACCTACCAGGCGGTTGTCGGGACATGAGGTGACGCGGGAGTTTTGGTTGATTTCCTTCGGCTGGCAGAGACGCGAACTCGTTTTCCGGTCATTTGTTAGGGATGTGAACTGTGGAAGATTGGCATCAACAACAAACATGGTATAGATACTGCTGTGCCGATCAAAGGACCCCTTCGTCGCCACCCCCGAAGTGGCAGAGGAGTCCAGTCCGTCTTCCGAGTGCACCGCTGTTGTTCTAGCCGTGGTTTCGCGAAGGTTTCATGAGTGCGCCGTCGTGGGGGGGGTGGTTCCTCTTCGTACCTGTGGGATGCCTGCGAGTTCGTGGTTGAGACATCCTCGACCTCTGGGACGGGTTTTTGGGATCGAGTTCAGGTGCTCCGAAAGGACCAAAGGACTCGAAGGAAGTTCAATTCTAGGGGTGATCCGAACAACGTTAAGGCGTACAACGTGGTGATCCGTACAACATGGTGAACATTTTAGACATATTATATAATATTATATATACACATTATTCTTAAGGATTGTTGTTAGATGACGCCAGTCTAGGAATATCCTTTCGTTTTTGTTCGGTGATGCCAAAAAGTCGTCATGCTAGGCGTTGGGGTTTGAAAGAACTTCTTGGAAAAGAAGAACGGGAACACACGTTGAGGAGGTAAACGCTCCAATATAGCTCTCTTCTCCTTGGTAAAAAAGACCGACAAAACGACGCCGTTCCAGGGGGGCTTCCAATGTGTGGACTGGACACCCTTTCTTGTAGGATGAAAAACCATAAACAAGATGGAACCCACGACCCCGAATGCAAACACGATCGAAAAACTACATATGTCCAAATGACACTCTTGTAGGACACTCTTGTGGGTCACTCTTGTAGGAAACTCTTGTGGGGCACTCTTGTAGGACACTCTTGTGGGACACTCTTATAGGACACTCTTGTGGGACACTCTTGTGGGACACTCTTGTAGGACTCTTGTGGGACACTCTTGTAGGACACTCTTGTGGGACACTCTTGTGAGACACTCTTGTAGGACACTCTTGTGGGTCACTTGCAGGACACTCTTGTGAGACACTCTTGCACGACACTCTTGTAGGACACTCTAGTGGGACACTCTTGTAGGACACTCTTGTGGGTCACTTGCAGGACACTACAAAGTTGCCAGTGCTCGCCTGCATTTCGTGCGCTCGACACGCACGATCTCCGCAGAGGGTTGCGCGGGCACCGGACAAATCGCGCTCTCGCCTGCATTTCGCGCACTCGACACGCACGATCTCCGCAGAAGGCGGTGCGGGCACCGGACAAATCGCACTCTCGCCTGCATTTCGCGCACTCGACACGCACGATCTCCGCAGAGGGTTGCGCGCGCATGGGACAAATCGCACTCTCGCCTGCATTTCGCACACTCGACGCGCACGATCTCCGCAGAGGGTTGCGCGGGCACCGGACAAATCGCGCTCTCGCCTGCATTTCGCGCACTCGACACGCACGATCTCCGCAGAAGGTGGTGCGGGCACCGGACAAATCGCACTCTCGCCTGCACTTCGGGCACTCGACACGCACGATCTCTGCAGAGGGTTGCGCGCGCATGGGACAAATCGCACTCTCGCCTGCATTTCCCGCACTCGACACGCACGATCTCCGCAGAGAGTTGCGCGCGCATGGGACAAATCGCACTCTCGCCTGCATGTCGCACACTCGACGCGCACGATCTCCGCAGAGGGTTGCGCAGTGCCAGGCACCGGACAAATCGCGCTCTCGCCTGCATTTCGCGCACTCGACACGCACGATCTCCGCAGAGGGTGGTGTGGGCACCGGACAAATCGCACTCTCGCCTGCATTTCGCGCACTCGGCAGAGGGTTGCGCGTGCATGGGACAAATCGCACTCTCGCCTGCATTTCGTGCACTCGACACGCACGATCTCCGCAGAGGGTTGCGCGCGCATGGGACAAATCGCACTCTCGCCTGCATTTCGCACACTCGACGCGCACGATCTCCGCAGAGGGTTGCGCGTCAAGTCTCCAAAACGAGCGTTTCGTACGAGACTTCCTGAAAAACTCACACGTCAAAGTCTGCAAAACAAGCGCTTCGTACGAGACTTCCTCCAAAAGGCAAGCGGAAACACCCATCGGAGCACACACATCACGCAGCCCTGCCAAGCAGTTTCGCGATTCCAGCCCCTCCAAACAACATCCGCTCACACGCCAATCCCAATGTCACCTCTACCACAACTCACCACCTCACCATTCCCTGCGCCTGCCACGAATCTTTCCGCGTCCACACCTCTAACGCGCACAAAGTACTGCGCCTGCCACGAAATGTCACCTCCGTCACACCTCGCAACCTCACGATTCCCTGCGCCTGCCACGAGAATCGCACTTCCACGCCTCAAAACCCGCACAAAGTCCTGCGCCTGCCACGAAAAGTGACAATATCATCTCATGTGAGCTTCAACCAAATTTTGCACCACACCACACGTTTGGAATGATTTCGACCCGTTCTGAGCACACTCCGATCCACCAAAATCGCCATTTCAGCTGAGACTTGTCACGAAAACCGAGCTTCGATGCCACACCCTGAAACGCAAATCCCAATGGCACGGCCACATCCAACACTCCAAAAGCACGACTCTCCACACGCTAATCTCAATGGAACTGCGCAGCAATCTGTGGATCTCACAAAACGCTGCGCCTGTGCAGCGAACCTGCGCAGCGAAATGCATCACGTTTCTTGCGCGACATGTCATTGTCATGCAAATCACAATGGAATAGCGGCGCAAACTAACATATGACACATCCATGCAAAGTCACTTGCAAAAGCTTCCCCCAATGGCAGCAAATTTGAGACGCGACGACGACGACAAACGACGAGAGACGACGAGAGACGACCACAAACGACGACACGACGCAAGCCATGCAAACACAGCTCCAACCCCCAGACCCCCAACTATAAACGGGAACCCTTCGCTACGCATTCGGGAAAAACATCCACACACGCGCACACCTCGACATCATTCCAGGAGGGCTTCCAATGTGTGGACTGCCCCTTGGGCTACACATCGCCCATGACCTCGCCCAATGAGAACTACTGCTTCCAGAAGGCCAGCTTGCTCCCTGGCGAGACGACGGGTGGAGGGGGTGGAGTCGGCACGAAAAGCTGCGTGGGCGGCCAGGTCGGGGCGCAACGAGGGTGGCGGAGTCTTTGTAGAAACAGTTGGACTGTGGCTGGGCGAAGACTTCAATGGGGTAGGTGGGAAGAAGAGATTCCGTTTGGCGCTCTAAGTCCAAGTTCAATTGGCATCGCACGCTCGATCTATCCAGACGCGACCCTGGGTATGGAGGGTCTGGGGTCTCATATGGAAGGGTCTGGGGCCCCTGGGGTCTGAGATCCCTGCATTTTGAGGGACCAAGGGCTGTTTGGAGCGTCTGGGTCAGTCGCCACCGCCACCGGGCTGCTGTCGCACATCCCGCTCGGGAACCGAAGCCGGTGCCACGCCTCGATTCCTTCGAAGGCTCGTCGAACATCACACCCTGGACGCCACATGCATGCGAGTCATCCCGGCATGAACTATGTTGTGACGATATGTGAAGAAGTCGGACATTTACTGACGACTGACTGGAGTTCCACCACTGTGGCACACTTTTTACTATAGTGTTGCTACATGTAGACTCTTGAAAGAAAAAACACAGTAGACCAGGACACCCTAAGGGGTGTCTATTGATAGCCCCTTAGAGGTGATTCGGGGTGTCCATTAACCACCCCTTGTGGGTCCTAGGATCCCCCAACTGAAGAGGATGTCCGATTCACACCAAGTGGGGGGGTCGACGTCGATCAGGCGCGTCACCAATGCGACGACGGGGCGGGAGCACGACGGGATCCACCGCGCGGTTGACACCGCGCGCGTGAAAGGTTGGAACAGTGGTTTTTTTTGACCATTCCTATGAGTAAACCAATGATTGCCCATATCACATGTATTTTTGTTACATATATATTACTATTATTATTACTACTATTATTATTATTACTATTGTTATTGTTGTTGTTGTTGTTGTTGTTATTATAAGATATATATATATATATTTAATCATCCACGAATTCATAATAGCATTCGATCGTGTTTGGGCATGTTAGAAATGCCATGTGAAACCTCAAGAAAAAGAGTTTGACATGGTTAGATCCTGTGCACCAAAACCAGGATTGGAACAGATCAACTCTTGTGCGAAGTCGCCTGTGTCGGAGGATGCGACACGACCAACGACCCAACGATCGTTGTGGCGTGCGACGTCGCAGGTCAAGCAGATCGACCCAACGATCAGTCGAAGGAACGACCGCACAAACGTCGAAGGGCACGAACGGACCTATCCACCTGAACTTCAGCTAGTTCGAATCGGGCAAAGCCCTCTAAGGTGACCCCCTTAAAATTTGGATCTGGAATCGGACACATCTCCAAGGATCTGGTTGAACTTCTTACTTGTCTTGGACGTGTGCGCGCTGCTCCTCTTGTTGCCCTCCTTCTTTGGCAAGCCCGTGGCTGTTCACGCACCTTGGCAGCGCAACGCTTCTAGCGGTTCGCCGTGTTTCGCAGCGTTGACTGATTGAAACGGATCGAAATCAGTTTTTAGATCGAGAATTTGGGGTCCCAAATGTCACTGAGGTGTCAAGTCACTAGTCAACAACTAGTCGATACTAGTCACCTAGTCATGAGTCCGACCCAAACATTTTCACAAGGTATTCAGTGGGGTGTGATTGGATTCTTTTGAGGAATTTCAAAGATCAGACGTCCTACAACTAAACACCGACTGGTAGTGGTAGTCGGCTGTTTTCACCCATTTGTGCTGTGCCCTCGCGATCTATCCTTGCCAAGGACATCTACTTGGATGAAGGCAAACTGGTTTTGAAGAGCCTCAACTGTGGGATCGGTCCGGTTGAATTGCAGAAAACGAGCACGACTATAATGACTACAACGACAAAGGACAACGACGTACGAAGGACACCGAAATCAATCGTGCGGTGACCTTGAAAGCTGAATGACCTCGAGTTGGGACCACCAAGCACCCAATATACCTGGATCTTCCAACATGTGACAAGCATATGCCTTTTTTCATCCATCAACAACTGCCAAGAGGCAGACATTTGGCATAGTTGGAAGATCCAGGTATATGGTCCAACTTCCTATCACAGGGGTCAACTGTGTAGTACGTGGACCTTCCTTCAACGGGATCTCCGTTCGGCTAGACTACTCTACAGTACTTGTGGATCTCCAGCACCTCGAATTTGAAGGCCCTGGTCGGATGGGCAAGCTCGCCGGGCTATCGAAAGGTGAGGTATCGATGGCACATGCAAGTCGGGCCGGTTGGTCTTTTAGCGAACAGTCACATGCAGACAGGGGAAGTATCATTTTAATCTGCAGAAGTAGATGGAAGATGATCGGATGTGGAACTCTTGCAAATTTGGCTGGTTGGTCCTATTGGAGGCTTGACTTAGCATGAGGCACGCAGCGAGACCACCGTCCCCATTGCGTGCCTTTTTGGGTGGTGTTTGACGCTCGTTCCGACTCCTTTCGTGCCTCGTGCCACGTCATTCCGACCTCTCTTTCCAAGGCGCCTCAAGTTCCGTCCTGCGCCAAAGAGGAATTTTGGTTCACTTCACTGGTGCCCCATGTGGTCGAACTGGACTTCCATAAGGGACATACGTCCCCAAACCCGCCGCCCCCATCGATTTCCCCCCCTTCTGCCGGCACTGAACGGAAGCGCAAGCGCGCGTGGCCGCTCCTGGCCGCTCCGCCCCGAGGACCTGGGGAAGTCATCAGGTGCATCGCTGGGCGCCGTTGCCGGTGAAGATCCGTTTGACCCATACGCATCACTACCTCTTGGAGGAGCCGAATGCGCCGAATCCGTACCGACCGGTCACGGGCCGGAAAGGCGGAAGCTAGGGAGATGCTCCGGTAGGTGGCGGACAGGTCCTGCCGCGGGTGGGTGGCGGACCCTGGAAAGGAGTGAGCGCCCCAAAAAAGCTGGCAGACTCATCATGATCGTGCCGTGCAGGCTGAAGCAGGAGGGCGTTTGAGGCGTGCGGCAGTCCGAATTCTTCCCGAAAGGCATTCCCTTTCAAAGATGGATGTTCTGTGCCCCTCTTTTCTGCCGGTTTTTTTGAGCCACGGTGAGCCACTGGGGGTAAGGGGGAGTCGACCAATCGCTAGGCCTCACAGGCGATAGCAGGAGTCCAAACGAAAACCCTGCACCAAGAGGTGATGGGTCAAAACCTGGAGCCCCAACACCATGTAGCTTGATCTTCCAGGTAGGTGCCACGACCCCCCCAAACCACCGCTAGGAGAAGAACGTCTTCCGCGTGAAGTGGCGGGATCCGGACGAGCTCTACTTATTGCAGGATCAAGGCTTGGAACCGGATTCCCAGGGCTTCCAGGCTGAATCCCAGGAACGTTTTGGGCGAGGTTTTGGTTCTTTTCAGGCAGGCAGGCAACCCACTTCGTTCGTTGCGTCCCAGGCAGCGGCGGCACCGGTCCCAGTGGTTGTTTGGCTGGTCGACCAGCAAACCTAGCCGACCGGGCCCCCGAGGAAACCACCTGTGAGCACCTGTGATCACCTGAGTCCGTTTCTTTTTTCGTGTGGGACCCGTAGTACGGTGCCAGGAAGCGAGACCGGTGATAAAACGAGGTTTGGAAGAGCCGGCTGAGATGGTTTTAGGAGATTGGGAACAGATGCCATGGTAGATGGTGAAGAAAGGAAGTCTTGCTTCTGGCGGCACAGAAATTTTGTTCCTTTGCCATGTTTGAGTTCTTTTTTTTGTGTGGCTGTTTGGGCATCCATGACACCGGGTATCAAAGCCCCGCGCACAGCAACCACTTTCATGGATGATTGTAATCCCTCAAACAATTTCCCACCTGTGGCCCGGGACGTTCAAGGACATTGTGACCGTGCCGACCCCAAAGATCAACACTGAACTGTGTAGTCTAAGCAAAACTGGTGCAGAGTAGAGTGGTTTTCCTGACAGTTTTCCTGCGATATCACATGCATTGCTAGGGGAGCACATCAGCAAGGACATCAATACCTCCAGGGGGCATATGTGGATCTTGCCCAGATGCTGCCTGGTATGGACCTGATTGGGGGGAAGGCGGGCGGAGTCAAAGGATGTGGTACAAAAGGTTTCCAGTGGAATCCTACTGTCACGGTAGCTAGGTGTTTACCGGCATTCGGCCATTCACATGGAAAAATCGAGTGTATATAGTAGTTGCCTTCAGAACCCGTAGGAATCCGCTGTGGCTCCCTCCATGGTATGGGTCGAACTCGCCAGGCAGCCTGGACCGAACTAGTTTGGAACCCAAAGAACCCCCATCCTTTCCCCATCGATGTTCGTCTTCGGGATCCGGACCTTCTCCACCAATCCTGGCTTTTAGGCACCGTCTTTGCAGGGTTGGTACTACTAAAAGGCCGAGAACGTCTGAGATGACGCGAGGTCGAACGGAATTGGGTCCCTCTTTGAAGGTGGTGCTGGCGTCGTTTCCTGGACTTCAGACACATCTCTTCGTTTGACCCAGACTCGACCTTTGACCCTCAGTAGGGGACCCGAATCCTCTGGAGGGGTCCGGACCCGGAACCATTCCCTAGGGTTTTGAGGGAGCAAGGGCTGTTGGGAGCGTCTGGGTATATGGTTTTTCCGAACTCGGGACTGACCGACCTCCAACCCGTGACCCTAAGACTGGGTACCGGGAACGTCGCGGACAGGTTCCCTCTGGGCCAGTGCCACCTGTGGAATTCCTTCGCTCATCGTCCTGGTCTTTCTCCTGGCCGGGGCCGCGGACGGGGTGGGGGACGTTCATTTCGTGCACTGAACATGCACGGTCAACCGGGGTCCCCACATGCACAGCTACCTCTTTCAGCCATTCCCCACCTCATGTTTCGGAAGATCAGGTACGATGCCGGGAGACTTGCAGCTTTTGGGTACTTTTTCCCAAGGTACTTCTCTTCAGCGAGCACCCCAAAGAAGCACCTTTTTAGGTATACATAGAACTCAAAACCGATAGAAAAGTAGATCCCCACCGTGCCACTATAATTGGAGACCAGGTCGTAGAGTGTGCGGACAGGAAGATTGGACGGTGGGTCCATGAATCTTCTCCCTCCAAAGGGATCGAAAAGGAACACCGACGCCCAACTCACGCTCCGACGCCCAACTCGGTTCACTAAGATCACTCCGCCGGATCCACCGTCACTCGTGAAGAGCCGAACGGACAAACCCCGCTGGAGCGGGAGGTCTTTGAGGGCCGACACCGAAACGAACGGCAGGGGGAAAAGGACCCGAAGCAAACCCTGGGTCCCTGGGTGTTGCAACCGGGCCCGGTTATTCTCAGCGCAGTTCATTCATTTCTCATGCCTCACTTGGAGCCTGGAGCCCGTGCTCGAGGCTCCAAGCGATGATATTTTTCGTGCCAAACACTTTTTTGGAGCCACTGTAGATTTGGGGGTTGGTAACTTAGTCAATGTAAGGACACCCTGCAAAACCCAGAAGAGAAGGTTTGTCATTTTGCTCGGTTTGTGGTGTTATTGCAGGGCACCATCAAGTTCAGAGTAGCAGAGGGCAGCGGTAGCTTTGCAATGGCTCACCGGTTGAACGGCCGTTTTTTGGGGGCAGCAGCTTCAGGTGATGGTCGGACCCAGCAAAAGCCCATATGCTGTTCGTTCAGAGCTCATTTCTTCGATTCATAAAGCTTCGGGTACACGACCAAGCTTGGCGGTTGTGCGGTTGGCACTCTGAAAGCACTGTAGGTTTGCTCAAGGTCACGTTCGTCCGTTGCCCCTGTAAAGAGAAACCTATATAAATTCTATGTTGAATCCACATGTATTTCAATCATGTTGCTGTGTATAGGAAAAACACAACACCTCTAGATACTCTAGTCTTCATGTTCGATAAACAAAGTGTCTGTCACCCACTTGAAAGTGTCGATCTATAGAAGGCTTCAGAGCTTTCTTGTCCGTGACCGGTCTGACCGCTGGCGGGCGGCCATGGGCAATGGCAGTCAGCCCTTTGGAGCCACCATTGAAGAGAGTTCGGAAGGACATTCTCTCGAGCGAATTGGTGCAGCGACTCGGTGATGAAGAACTGGACATTCAGGTGGTGGGCGTGGGCGGAGACGGATTCCAGGTCCGAGTGCCCAAGTCCCTCACTTGCTCTGAGCTTCGAAGAATCATCCGGAATCGACTTCCGCTCAAAGCTGGAGCAAGAGTTGTGGTGATGAAAGGCTCTCAGAAGCTTTCATTATCGAAGACTCTGGCCCAAGAAGGGCTGGTGCAAGAGGATCAAGAGGAACCAACTTCTTTGTCCTACGCCTATGAGGTGGCTAACCTGCAGGAGGCTTTGAGATGCATCCGAAAGTGCCCTGTCGACGCTGATGAGTCGATGGCTCTCGAGGGGATACTGCAGCTACGAGGGCTGCAAGAGACAACTGCTCTCAGGCACCTTGTCACCCTCAAGCACCTTGCCTTTGGCGATGGGTTCAACGATCGTTTGGAGGGAGTGGCTTGGCCCAGAGGCCTTCAAAGTCTTTCCTTTGGCTTTGCGTTTGATCAGAGTCTGGAAGGAGTGGCTTGGCCCTGTAGCCTTCAAAGTCTTTCCTTTGGCGAACAGTTCAACCAGAGTCTGAGAGGAGTGGCTTGGCCCAGCGGCCTTCAAAGTCTTTCCTTTGGCTTCCAGTTCAACCAGAGTCTGGAAGGAGTGGCTTGGCCGAGCGGCCTTCAAAGTCTTTCCTTTGGCTTTGCGTTCAACCAAAGTCTGGAAGGAGTGGCTTGGCCCAGCGGCCTTCAAAGTCTTTCCTTTGGCGAACAGTTCAACCAGAGTCTGGAAGGAGTGGCTTTTCCCAACACCCTTAAAAGTCTTTCCTTTGGCAGGATGTTCGACCAGAGTCTGGAAAGAACGGCTTGGCCCAGCGGCCTTCAGAGCATTGAGTTTGTCAGATGGTTTGATGCCCTGAAGAGAGTGAATTGGCCAAGCAGCCTTCAGTGTTTGGTGGTTTTGGACTCGAGATCGGAAGTGGTGGAAATGGATCTTCCTCGGGCTTTGCAAAGGTTTGAGTGCTTGCACGAGGATGTGACGGGCGCGCCAGGACAATGGATGATCTCCACATCGGAGAGTGACGAGTGACGAGTGACGACAGGAGCTCAGAGTGACGACGGACTGTCCGGTCCGTGGCCGCTTCTTCGGTTCTTCGTTTTGTCACGCGTTGGCGCCGGCACCGGCGCGTGGCTCGGATCCGCTCGAGTGAAAAAAGCAGAACATTTGGATGGGAGCCTTTGAACAGCGGCGAAAGGAAGAGAGCCAGACTTGAGGGATTGGCCACACCCTTTCCTCAAATGTAAACAGGGTGGAAAGGAGCCGACATGAGGAGTTCAACCTCTGGGTTCACGGCCCGTCATGGCTCGCTCGTCAGAACGACGTTCGTGCCGGACGTGGACGGTCCTTTCCAACGGACGTGGACGTCCGCTCCGTGGAGTTCATGTCTCCACCATACTTACTCTCCTTGAAACTAACATGGAAGTGGAAAACCACCTGTTTGTAGTGGAACATGGTCTTCCAAGGGGCCATTCTCCACTTCCATGTTGGTTCCAGAGAGTGTACTTACCTCATTCATGTCCCTAATGCAGGTAACTATTTCAGCCCCAGACAGTATGTTATGGTCGTGTTTGGGTATGGACAGCATTCGCTTCTTCCCAAGTGCCGGGCTGTCGCCAATCCGCTTTTGCAGCAACATCTTTGGTTGGTCAGTGGGCCGCCCCAAGCAACTCTAGTTCTGAGCAACTCTACCAGAACCCTCCAACAGGCTGTTTGAAGACCCTAACAGGTGGTTTCTGGGCACCTGTTGTCACCAGGAAACACCTGTTGGAGGGTCCAGGTATCGTTCAGTTTAATGCTTCCCACGAAGTTTGGCCACTTTGGCATGTTTGGCCGGGATTTCAGGGGTCTTTCATGCCGGGCGAACCGTTTGGAACACTCTTTTTCACCAGCGACAAAGACGTTGAATACAACGACTTCGGATGACATGCTGGCTTCGTTTGCTGGTTGATCCATGGAAGACTCAACACTAAGCTCACTCGGACACAGATTGAGCTTCCCGAAGAACATTGGCCCTAGATTCAAATTATGCCCCCAGACATTCTGACGTCACTGGCGTACCACTTGGTTCTCCATTCAGATTGACTCATTTGTACAGTTCAACCAATCCCCAAAAGATTCATCATCAGGTGGTATAGGGGTTACCGGATTACCGTGTTTGGGGTGAATGTCAGGAGGGTTCAAATACCTTCTGAGAAGTTAGTTGTAGCCAATCCGGGAGAATGTTTGAGACAGATCCATCTGGGATGAACGGATGAAAGTCACAACCCACAAAGCCCCGTGCAGTCGGGCACCATGCAGCCGGTCAAGCCAACTTGAACGACCTAGCCAGGTAACTAAGGTAGCTGTGCCCTAGCCCCAGGCTTCCAACGATCATTGATTTAATGGATTACCCGACAGCCATTGGTTTACTAAGTTTTTTGACTACAAAACCAGGTCAAGCTTTCTTTTAGATGGTCAAACGGAAGGGGTTTCCGAGGATGGACATCCCCACAAATACACCAACATCCCTGAAGCCAATGCCTCTCATCCAGCACTAACCCCCCCCGAACGGCGAACATCCGTTCGCCGCTCGTCCGCTCGTCAAACCCGGACGAGGGTGAGGCACCGTTGGGTGGATACGAACCAAAAGACCTGTCCCAGATGTACACTCTCTGGGACTCTCAGATGTTTGTAGGTGTCGTCTCGGGGACTCCTGTGTGCCCGAACGAACAGAAGAACTGGGCGGTTTGCTCCAGTCCTAGGCGCAGGCACAAGCATATGATGGTGCGCATCCTTTCGGCATTCTTAGAGAATCAACTAGAGATGGCTCGCGAAAGAACACGCAAAAGGACGGGATCGCCTTCTTTCCACTATGTTTTTGGCCCAAAACGAGCTAGACCGTTGAACCCGGGTAAGTGCTTGTCCTCCAAAAGGGTACCTTTTTCATTCCTTCGTGGGCTCTGAACATCCCAACTCGAACCTGCCGGTCCGCTCGGATGGGCGATCCGGGCCGTGAGTTCCACCAACTCCGTGTGTTGGGCCGTGTGTTCTGATGCCAGGTGATCCTGGCCTTGTGCCTCTACTGGGCCATCCTCAACGGCATCGGAGAGGCAGAGCAGCCACCATGTTCCGCGCTTGGGGAGCGAACGACGGTGAAGACCCGAAGAGTGGAGGGCGCCCAGTGACTTCAGGGATGCTCAGTGACTTCGAGGGACTTCGTTCTAACACCACCTTCGTTTTGGCTTTCAACTGGACACCCCAAGAAAAAGGACGACTAACACCACCTTCGTTTTTGGCTTTCAACTGACGAAACCAAAGGAGAGATGGTGTTGGGGGGGGGGCGGCAGCCGCGTGGCCGGAACGCCTCCGGTGCTGGACCGCGCTCTTTGCCCTTCGCGGGTCGCGCAGGCCGAAAGGTCGTTCGCAGGTCCTGCGGCGGTCGGCCGTTGTGAGAGGCAAGAGGTGAGGTACCGGTGAGGCAAGAGGTGAGCATATGCCAGAGAACCGTCACAACCGCAAGGGTGGTGTATTAGAGATGTGTAGAGACCATGTGTGTTTCGCTTTGGGGTCGGACCATTCAAAGCAGTTTCGGTGTGTTATGTCCAAAGGGTTCTTAACGGGAGGCATCACCCAGACACTTCGTGGGACTGGAGTAGTTGCCGATCCATTAGGTCAGACATGGGGTAACTCGAAGCAGCGCCGGAAGCTGGACGATTCGGACGATTCTCGGGCGAACACTTCGGGCTTTCACACCCCAAACACCCGTTCGCATGAGGCCGAAACCACTTAGCTAAGGGCAGTGCCGTGGCTTCGGGGTGCGTCCTTCGGCCACTTCGGCCACTTCCGATCCAGTACCCTCTGCACGTCGTGACCTCGTGCCCCGACACTGGCAGCGTCTCGACTCATCGTCTCCTTCCGAACGAAAACGGTCTCGAATGCCCACGAGAGACTCCTGGGGTCTTGGTGGAACGACGGGTCTGTCGTGACCTCGTGCTGCCCTTGAGCTGTGAAAAAAATGTGCTGTCCCATTCTCGCGGACAGTTGGTTGCTATATGATGCTATATGTTGCTATATATATATATATTAGCAATATATTATATATTGCAATGTCCCAGGGATCAGACCCCACTCCTAGTCCTCCTAGTCCTCCTAGTCCTCCTTTTTCTGCTCAACTCCAGACCGACATCGTCCAGCCACCGGGTCTGGTCACGTCACCGTCGACGAGGACCCTCTCGGCCACCGGTCCCACCCGTGATGGGCGGTCCCGCAGAGGCCAAGCACTTGCCTTGGTCGTTGAGCATCGCCTTGTTGGGCGCGCTGGGCGTGCTGGTGGTCCACTACTGGGTGTCCTGGAGAACTGGTGTGGGAACTGCGAACGGGATGGGAGGGTCTTAGATGGGAACCGTGGGTTAAGATGAGAAGAAGTACTTCACCATGCCATCCAGGAACTTCCCAGTGACCTCTTCAGGATTGGTAAGTGTCCTTTTCAAGACCTAGTATACATGACCTCAGCCACCATCTCATTCTAGGTCACTGGGAAGGTCCCGGATGTTGACCCCTTTTCAATCAACCGCCCCAGCTGATCGAGAGTCAGGACTGCCATGCCTGGATGCTCTCCCTCCAAGAAGCATCCAGACATGGAACACCTGGTTCTTGCGTTTTCTTTGTACTAATTTCATCTGTTCAGCTGAAAGGTTGACCAGTTTGGGGACACAGATGCCCCATTTTCGTGAGCTTGTTCTTCAAAAAAGGTTTCCCAGAGCTGCCCAGGCACTCCGTGGGACTGGAAGATATACTTCCCATCTTCCCTTAGAATCCTTGGCAAAAGTCGGACCTTCTCCACCTTCTCCACCTTCTCCACAGGCATCGGAACTCTTAAGAAAACCAACCCCATGTCTTCTCTTTTATGGGGGGCCCCGGTTCCACCGGTTCCACCGGGTCCACCGACTTTTGCCGTGACCATCCGTGGAGGCGTTCACCGCCGTGAAACGCCAAAGGTCTGGCGCAACCAGGTGCTGAGCACGCCGCTGCGGCGTCGACAGGGGAGCTTCAAGCAACGACTCCTCAAGGCACCGACCGACCGGTGGTAACCTGGCGGGTTCGAGGACGACCGGTGTGTGGGGTGTGTGGTGTTTCGGGGCGAGGACGAGGATGGAAGATGTGTCCAAAGAAGGCCATGTTTTTTGGTATAGTTTTTCGCCTTCCAAGAGCGAAAGGTGGAACCTGGTTCTGGTCGTGTAGCATCCACAGTAAAACAAGGGTGGTTCGGCATATTCAATCAATGGTGAAAGCCTGAAGGTAGGTACCTGTCAAAGCAGTGACGAACTTTGGACCACAGCACCAAGACTGACTGTGGACCCTTGAGGTGGCGAGGAACCGACAGATGCAAACTTCTTGCCAATCCTTCATCATTTGTCGTCTGAAACCTGCTACAGAGTACGATACGTGGCACAGTGTGCACAACAAAAGTAACTAGGAAGAGTAGGAATAGCAATGCACTAAAGGAGTACACTAGTAGCAGCAGGAGTTGTACCAGTAGTAGCGGCAGCGCTAGTCTCCCATCCATCTCATCCATCCACACATGGGAAGAAGCATCAAAAAGGTGACCAGGAGTTCCATCTTTCTTCCCCAAACTGTGTCCACACTAGCACTTCTTACAGTATCAGTAAGTTAAGGCCACGGCTGACAAGACAAGACACACGGTTTGGATCTGTTTGGGGTCGCCGGGACTCCGGGTGACTGGGCCACTGGGCCACGCCGCGCCCACCGGAGCCCGCGAGGCCAACCCCAATCCGCAGCCCACGGAGCGAGGCGGGTGGTGCATCCCTGTAGTGTAGAGTAGTCCATTGGAGACCGATCTGTGGCCGGTGCTGGTCATATTCTAACCGATCATGTTACATGTAAAGGATATGTTTTTCCAGGGCCAGATCTCATTTCGAAAGTATATAATCCAGCAGTCACAAAGGGGTGCCTACTAGAGGATAGGGGTGCCCAAAACATCCACTCACGTAAGGGGACCAAACACCACCCCGACATGTGACTCCTGGATTGGCGGTCCTTGGTTTTTCTTTGCTCTTGGGATTGCCCGGCCACTGCCAGCTGTTTCTGAGCGAGTCCATCCCACTTCCTGGATCGTGGTCGCAAGTCCCTCGCGCGGGCGTCCGTTTTCCCCCGCCAGCGAGATCAATGGGACTGGACGAGAGGAGGGACACATATGTACCAGGCACCTGACTCAACAGGTCTCCGAAATGGTGACTTTTGCAGACTTAAGGGCGTGGCAGGTGGTGACCTGGCAGTGAAGGTGCTGGTACACGGCCTCCCATGAAATTTTGGACCTATCGGAGGCCACTTTTCCCATGGATTGGGTCTGAACGCACGAGCGAGCGCACCATTCTCGGTGCTTCTGCGGAGCGAGGGAGGGAGTTTTGTCCTTGGGACTCTGCCAGCTTGGAGTCATCCTAGAATCACATGAGAAGAGACAGAAGAGGCTTGGGAGGTTCATTCCACAGGGGACCAAGTCCCTATCTAGAGTCTAGTCGACCAAATCCCCACCGAAAACCATCCAATCACTTGCACTCACCGGCCTCCAACCACCATGGATTGAATGGCTTTGACCTTCACCACCCTTGTTTTAGGATTTTAGCACCGCACCGACCAGCTCAAGCGTTTCAGACCAAGATGGTCTTGGGAGACAGCACGGTGCGATCACGGCCGGATGGAGGTCCCGACCGCGCGATCACCGCGGAGCAGATCGGCGATCTCTTTGAGTACTTTCGGGACTTCATCCGCCGCCGCGACATGCGCCGCGGACGGTTGGGACGGTTGGGACCCTTTTTGCAGAATGTTCGATGAATGTCATGTAGAGGAGCCCTGCATGGGCAGTCTGTTTCTTTCTTCCCCAAAGGTTCATTGGATTGCTCATGGCTTCGGGTTTTGGCAACATGCAGCAGTGGGTTCGGGTGGGCAGAGCTTCTACTTGGTCGGTCTCACCGCACTGATCCATCACCCCAACGCCGCACTGCTCCGTCGCGACATAAGCCTCTGAAGCGGAGACACGCGGCCGACGAGCGGGCGTGGCAGGGAGCTTTGGGGAGTGAGTGCATACACCAGCTTCTTCAAAGTGACCTTTTTGGAGTCCCCAAGTGACCTGTTACAGGCCTAAGTGACCTCAAACCAGGATGTCAAAAGGTCACTTTGAAGAACCAGGTGCAATGAATATAATTTGGGCCTGTCCCTTTATTACCAATAACAGTCGGTAAAGAAGGCCTGTCAGGCCTGCAACCAAGCCCCATCATCATCCACTGGGCCCTGGTAATAGGATAGACCCCAAATACAGTGACTCTGGGGCAGCTGTTTTACTAAGGATTTTCCGCTAGCTCAACCATTTATCCCTGGCCTTGGAAGGCCAGGGATTCAATCGGATGGGGATTTGCACATTGAGCGTGGGTGATCCCGAGACTGTTCTTTCAAAGGATTTTCCCACAAAAAGATCCCCTTCGAAACACCATGAAACCTTCGAACCTGAGACGCTCAGCATATGACTTCCTGATCAGTTGGGGAGGTAGAAAAAAAGGAGTCAACGTAAGTACATCACAGAAAACTATACACCCTGACAACGCCCCTCTGGAATCCTCAAAGATGGTCTTCGTCTACCACCCAGTGGTTTTCAGGGTCCATGTTCGTTTTTGGAGTGTACATCACCGAGAGCAGACATGCCTGCATGGGCACGGATGACCAGAAAGGTTCCAAACCCCCAAAGGCTGCGGAGGATCTGAATCCTCTACGATCCTCGACGGTTCCTTTGAGCGCCATGAATCACCTGCTGGGAAAACACACGTTCCACTGGCCCGTGGAGTCGGGGTCTGGGTCTGAGTGAAGGAACGCACGGCGTTCCTCGCGCAGAGAGCGACTGAAGTGATGATTTTCCAGACACTGACAAGGGGACTTGACATGGATGGGTCGTAAATGGGTCTTCATGGGTCGTGCACATGGAATGGTCCCATGGATGATCTGGGATTGTCCAGACTGACAAGTGCTGCGAGTGCAGACAAAAGCTTTCGGAGGTTGCACGATGTGCCTGTGATCTCTCAGGCACTATGTCACCAACAACCTGGTTTTGCCCTTCACCAAGCCCTACCGCCTCTCCTATGCTGAAGTCGCTGGCCCCTCGCGGGCCTCCTGGTTCGTGCCTCGACAGGAGATGGATGCGTCCTCTTTTACCGAACCGGGTGGCCGGACACCAACATCAAATAGGTGGAATCGGGACCAGGGGTGCCTGGCCACGTGTCCTTAGTTTTGGCCTGGTTTCTAACTGAGACTTAAGTTGTGCCACCAGAGGAAAAGTGTCTCCTTGTACGACATCATGCCAGAATCAAGGAGTTCCATGAGAGTTGCAACCCAGATCACCACCCTCCAGCTCGCCATTTGCAAGTCTGTAAGTCCACCAGTTCAACTCTGTCACTCTCCTTTTCTGCAGCTCTTGGCCGTTTCACGCCGCGAAGACGTCCACCGCATGAAGCGCCCGGCTTCGCGCGCGGCGCAAGCGCATGAAGCGCCCGGCGACAGCGGCGAAGCTGGCGAAGTGCCTGAGAAGCGGATGCTCCGTGTGGTGTGCTTGAAGGATGGCTGGAGGGTTGAGACAAGGAAGGGGGACGAGTTGGAGTGGTTGTGCTTGGATGATCCTTGTGAAATTGCAGTTCAACACGAGAACGAAAAGCTGCCATTTGACGTCAGATTTCGACTCATGGGCACAGGCACAGTTGTCAGAAACCATCGTGCACGACGGCTTTCTTCGTCATTATTTATTGAGTGACACATGTGGTCATTTTCCACGACGACGACACTCAGGGGGAATACCCAAGCTGGGAAACTGGTCAGCAGGGCTTCGGACCGAAAGCCGTGCATGACAGAGGTAGCTCATCTCGTGGAGTTGTACCGGTTTGTCTCCTGAAATCAGTTTCTGTCGCTGTTAAGCTGTGAAGAGGCCAACGGATCGAGAGGGGTTTTCAGGTGTTTTCTTCTCACTAGAATCACCGGTGAAACTCACCTTCGACTCGTGACCAAACTTAGCGGCTGAGGTCACGGAAAAGTCCTAGACTGTTCGCGTACGACCACAAATCCTGTAGGGCAGGGGTCATTGTCGTCAAAGCTCCTGGCTGTTCTTCCCAATGGTTTTGGTATGGTCGTGAGTGCGGACGCATGTCGGAATGGCCGTCTGATAGGACTTGGACCATTCTGGCGACACGGATGCCCACTCCAGGGAATGGGAGGCAGGGTGGGCATTGGGAGTGGAGTCGACTCTTCAAAGGAGTGGTCCGAGGAACGGGGTTTTTGGGGTGTCTGGGGTGTCTGTCCCTTTGCTTCACTGAGGAACCACTGGGGTGTCTGGAAGGTGTGCGTTAGTTGGAATTTCCAGTGTCCCGGGGCGACCGGTCGCAGGAACCGGGGTAGTCGGCCACCTTTTTGACGTCGTGGGGACAACCCACACCGTTGCCCAGAGTTGTGAAAACGGGTCGCCCAGAGAATCAATGAGGTGTTCTAGGGAACCCACCAGCCCACCTGCCCACCTGCCCCCCACTCGACCTGCCCCTCTTCTGTGCCACTTTCCTATCGGGGTTTGAATCAGGGCTGAGTAACGAGTGGAGGGGTAGTGTGTGTGTGGTCGTTGAAATTGGATCCAAACGGAGCTTTTTCAGCCTTTTCGGAGGAACAGAGGGACGTTGCCAATGTGCTGCCCAGGTTGAGAGTGGTATGCACAAGTCGCTCACCAAGCAGATTACCCTTCTTGGCAGAAAAAACCATGCATATTTTTCTGCTACTAGTAGCTCCTGGCCTTACTACCAGGAACAAGAAGCTACGAACGTAACAAAGGGCATCGCTACAGGTAGCAAGGACACTACTAGGGGTGCTCCTGGCTGCCACCAGAACGGTCCCGTCCTTGCAGACGCGTTGGACTCCTGTTTTCTTTGACCTCAAGCTCGCTGCTTCTGACCTCAAGCTCCTCCAGCATGTCTTTCTTTTGGGACGTTGGGGGACTTCTGCTTCCGCTCCTTTTCTCATCAGAAGGAGACATGGCTGTCATTGCGACCAATGTCCTGTCGATTCAAGGGACCGGGGGATGGGTGAAACACATCCCTCCACTCCTTCCCTGGGCCCCAGATGTATGGAATCATTAGTTACCTAATACCTACATTGACCTTGGTCAACCACCCCAACTGATCGGCAAATCTTCCAGTCCCATGATGTGTTTGTATACTATATACATCTATATATACTATACTACAGCACCAGTCTGATGGTCCGCACCAGTCGCCCCGAACCGCCCGCACCTGCGGATTCCAGGTGGCCTACCCTGCGGACCATCGCGTCTTGCGGCTCTTTGACGAGCTGAAGATCACCGACGTGTCCATGCCGCGCCCGTGCCTCGCAGCCAAGCGATGCCGCGGAAACGTCCGAAACGTCCGGACACGTCCGGAAACGTCCGTTTGACCATGGCGAGCCATGGGCAGTCATGGCCAACTGAGTATGTGATGTTGGGTGACTTTATTTCCCAGTTGCAGACGACATAAACGGTTGCCAGGAGAATAGATACATGTTTCAATGTTGACTGCGTGAACCCCGCGCATATGGAGAAGTTTGCCCATCCTAGCTCTGGATCTCTAGCGAACGCCCACAAGCTCGGGAGAGCGCTTCGAAGTACAAGTGAAACGCGCGGCCGTCAAGGCTCGGATCCTCGGTGGAATAATTTACAAGTCATGGACATGGTGGAACCGATTGGGGATGGTCATGATCAGGTCCCCTTACCCTCGTGCAGGCTCAAGATGGGCCGACTTCTTTCTAAATCCTCATTTGCAAAAACTGGAGCCTGGGGTGCATCTGGTGTTGCACAGTGGTTTCTCCTGAGTGACTCAGGTGGCTTTGGGAGTCGGTCGATGGACCGGATCCAGATCACGTGCAAACAGTGATGGGGTCGACTTGGAGTGCTCGGCAGTTGGAAGCCTATGAGAAGCTGGCCACCAAAGCCACGTGGCAGTGGTGGAAAGAGTGAGGAGACCTGAGCCCGAAACTCCATGGGCACAAACACGCGTTTTTTACCTTTAAAAGCTCCATGTACGACATCTTTGCCAACATTGGGGGCGGTTGATTTCCTGGGTCAATGGGGCGGCATATTCCGGGAGTGGTTTTGTGGGCGTATCTTCCTATCAGGTGAGAGCTGAAAATAGTACTTACTTGTTGATGTCACATACACATACCGTAGGATTTCAACAACCATTGCTTTAATAACCTTTACTGAACGACTGTTGTTTTACTAAGGGTTTTACGCTACAAAGCCAGGGTCAACCATTTTCAATATAGTCTTGGGAGGCCATAGTGGCTAGGGCATACCCAGCCTGGGTGATGTTGGGCATATCTTCCAAACACCTGGAAGAGTCGCTGTTCGGAGTGTCGCTGTTCGGTCGGTCATGGGTTTTGAGGCGACCGACGAAGCAGGGAAAGCAGGGTCCAGGAGCTTCTGAGGTTGAACCGTTCACACTCCGATTGAGATTGTTCTTCAGATTGGGCGATCTACACTCCCTGAAATAAGTATGGAAGATCATGGAAGTGGACCAACCATGGAACCCCCCCTAAAATTTGAAAGGAACGTCGTCTTCCTTTCGAGACCGCCACGAAACCCATGTGACGTCTTCGTCCCAGTGCCGGTGACGGTGGAGTTCAGGAACTTCCTGAACACTCGACTTCGGTCAACATGGAAACTCTTTTTCAGCATGTAAACACATGTCCCACGTCCTATAGAAGTCAAAGGCCTTAAGTCCTATGACAGATGAAAGCACTTTCCAGGAACTTCAAGTCGAGACCTCTCTTCAGAGGGTTTGTGGTCGGGCCCGAACTTCGACCTAAACCCAAGGACCTTTCCACGGCAAGTTCTGCCACGTAGTCGAAGGTCCTGGGTTGGTGGTTACACCACAAAGGACTTAGGTGCTGAAAGAGATGGGACATTTGGGCGACTTAGCGCCCGGCGCGCTAGGGGTTGTGTGGCCGTAAGAGGGGACTCCTGAACCCTTTGCTGATGGGGTGGGGGCAGAACGGCATATGTAGCGGCAGAACATGAAAACGGAGAGAGAGAGAGAGAGAGGCAGACTGAGAGAGTCACCGAGAGCGAGCACCATACCACAGAACTGTGTGCCACCGAAGAGCAACGAACAGCCTAACGAACAGCCCAACCGAAGACACCGTGCAACAGTTGGTAGAAGATTATCACTATTTTGGAGAAAGGCCTTTAAGCGTCATCACCACCATCATCATCATGATCATCATCCACTGTTACTGGTAATGGGATGTACCCAACATCGATCCTAGGATCTTTAACAAATGGCTTCGTTGGAGCTTCGAGCGTCTCCACTTCCAATTTCATGATACTTCAACCAACACATCAGATCCAAGATCGGGTTTCAATCAGTTGAAGTCCATATATCAAGGCAGTTCCATATCACATTCCCCAAAAGGAATCCAGTTGCACCTTCTCATGTTCAGTACAACCGGACCGTCCAAGTCGACCACCGTCTCGACCACCGTCTCAGTGTCTCCGTCCGAAACCCGGGACCTGCGGTTCGGTACGTCCAGTCTGACCCAGTAAGACCTGGTCTAGACTAGCTCCTACCCAGTATTGGTGTTGTATGACCATCCCCAGTATTTCATGAGGTCCAACTGACTTGTAGGAGATCCCTCAAATTGATCCAACCACCAGGGAGATCTAATCACCATCGACATCCGTTGTCATATCGACTGTCCCGACGCACCGTTTGTGGGGCGCTCTGAGTCCGCACCGACTTCCACCGAGGCTCAGAGTCTCTTTGATGGAGGGCCACTTGGGGCGTGGTTTTGGGGGACGGTCGGGACAGTCGAACGGTCCGGGATCATCGATCCACATGCCCTGAAAAATATAGATCACAAAGATAGACAAACAAACCAAGAAACAAATCCATTAACTTTCAAGTTCAGAGAAGTGTTTATAGCCTAGCTGGCCTTTGAAACAATTTTTTGATGCATCAACCTCCGGAGGTTGGAGAACTCCGCAGTTGGGGAAGAAGATCAACGGTTGCGATGTGCAAAGCCTTGCGGTTTGCCAGGTGTTTTGACTTCGGCCGTTTCTTTTTGTGCTTAGGAAGGACGGAGGGAATGAATCCGGTCAGTGAGGGGTCACCTCCCTATCGTCTACACGTCGCACCAATCAGTTTGGCGCACCTGTTCTACGCCCGCGATCGGATGCCTAGAGATGCCGAGGAAAACCTTGTCCGACTTAGCTGGAGAAGGGCCTTTCGAGCTGCTTCCGCAGAAGATCACAGCACCTTGGTGCGACGTTGGACGTCGTCACACGTTGGCATTGGCGCCGGTGGAGGCGCCACTGGTGGCCGCGCGCGGGTCGCGGGGCGGGAACTCTGAAGAAGCCAGAACGTCGTCTCGTTGGATTAATGTAGACTCTTGAGGACCATAAACCCCCATATGAAGAGGGTTTTCCATTTCAATTGGGTGCTTTACCCATACACTCCATGTATGGAATATATGCCTACATACCTCCCTCCCGACCACCCCTGGCCGTTTTGAAGGCAGTCCGGAACTGGCAGTCCCAGACCAGGTCGCGTCTGGGCTCCCGCCCCGAAGCACCGAAGCACCGACTTTCAGGGCGGGTTGGCTGTCTGTACGTCGCTCACTGAAAGGGACATGAGGAGAGAATGTGCTGAGCAGTGCGCACTCTTCGATTTTTCTTCTCTCACACTCAAAGAAAAAAGCGCTTTTTTTTCCTGGACATTTGGGGCATAGTTGGACCGTTGGTGGCAGTGAGCCCCTTGAACTCACAAAGTGGAGTGCGCTCCAGCGGTGTCAACCATGGAAGATTTCATACCTTTTTTCGTTGCAAGAGGCTTTTTCTCCAGGGAAGCACCTCCAGGAAAGTAATCAACTACTGTACAGTTGACGGAACAGAGGTTCGGAAAACATCCGACAACCGCCTGGGAGGGACTCAGTGGGAAAATTCTTGAGGTGGTGCGGTGGTGCCAGAAAAGTATAACTTGTGCGCAGTGGGTTGATATGTGTCTCAACTTCAGAAGCGCTGACTTTTTGGCAGAAATCAACTACCATTGAAACTGAAGAAGATCCTGGAAGGGACCATCCGGAGTCTGGAGTCTGTCCCTTATATAATGGACTATATACAGCCCACCTGCTTAAAGGGACGTTCATTGCACACCCACACAAGGTTTGCTTCCATCCCGTTGCCCGCTGTCTGGGGCTGCCCGGCATGCCGGGCTCTGGTTTCCTCGCCAAGAACGGGTCTAGGTTGGACCACCCCACCCCAAGAAAACCCATGACAAATCACATACAAAAACCATGTGTTTTTGGTGCTTTCTGCAAAACTCGGATTTTTGATGTTTTGGGGGGCCCCCAGTACCATAGGTCTCCATTGGACATCCGGACGCACCTGGTGGTCTTCCTTAGGAGTTGGCTCCAACCTCTCTGGCTTCGCATCGGGGGGGTCCGAACCTGGCCATTTCGCATACATGTGAGCTGGCTCCTCAGCACTTCGATCCCACCAAGTCGTTGTAGAACACCGCCTCCACCTCCTCCGCCTCCTCCTCTGCCTTTCTTCCCTCAGGTGCGCAGCAGCTTCTGCCTGCGCTTCTGCCCTCATGCGCCCCGGACCTGCAGCTTCTCGCGCTGGGACGAGATGCCCACCTGCCGGTGTGATCTCGTCCGCCTGGTCGCCAGCAGCAGCGATGCCCAGCTGCAGCGCATCTGAGGACCTCCGGAGCTTGTCTCCGAAGCTCGCCTGGATCACCTGGAGCTGAGTGATTGGATCACGTGGAGCCACCAGGAGCTGCCAGCGTCAACCCAGACAAGTGGCCACCGGTCACGGCAGTGTGAAGCTCCTCACGGCAGAGCTCATCGCAGAGCTGCCGAGGAGGTCGTCCCAGTGGACACCGTTCTTGGGGAGTTTGGCGGATTGAAGCTTCACAGCAGCTGCCAAGTTCAGGAGAGAGCAGTGATAGTGATCTGTGGCAGTGAGCGAAGGGAAAAGGACCAGCGTGCCACTTTTCGTTCGGAGTAGTGAGGAAGCTCTTAAAGCTTCCATGTGTGTGCCAGCTGCTTCCTTTCGGAATCACCCACCGGCCGGTGCGGACCGAACCCGTCCACCCTTATATATATAGCATGCGATGTTCGTGACCAGCAGAGACCGACCATGTGGACCGATCTGTGGAAAAACCGAACACAATCGGCTGGTGGGTTGTTGGGTGGGTTGTGGAGTTGGTTGCTCGTGCCCATGTGGAGCTTTTTCTTCGAAGCTCAGAGCTTGTTTGGGAAGGACCCGGTCACGCTCGAGTATCCCTATATCGAATGAGGTGACCGATCGTCACGTTCCAGTCACGCTCCACCCCTCTTGGTTGCTTTGGAGTGGCCTTGCGACGTATTCCCCGAGCTCATCCACACGCGAATTCGATGAACAGCGACTGAACGGGGCGACCCTCCATGGAACGGGAAGAGGTACTTCAGGTACTTATATATACCTAGAACCTGAATGACCTCTATTTTGGACCACCAACCACCCAAAATATGGCCTTTTCCTATCAAAACAGGGGTCAGTGGGGTTCCAGGTACTTGGATGAGTCAGTTTCCATGTGGTCAATCAACCACCCCCGCGCCGGGAGTTCGGACCACTGGAGGGAGTCCACCCTGCCTGTGCTGCGGTGAGGGACTCGTCCTCGCTCGCTGTCCACCCCCTTTCGGTCGTGACTGACAAAAGGTCCGTGTTTTTCTCGGGACCGACCCCAGATGCCACCCTGGAGGGGGTCTGGGAGGGGGCTGAGGGTCCCCGAACGGAGCGTCGATCGACCAGCCGGGGCGGCTGTGAACGGAGCGTCGACGGGTGCGTCGGATGGGACGTGTTGGTTTGGGTGGAGGTCGAGCAGTGCGGGCGACCCACACCTCCTGGTGGCGTTTGTGAAGTCTATAGAAAGTCCCAGTCATAATCGTTTCCTGCTCCGCAACCTGCTGTATGAAACTCCTTTGAAGGCATTTTCAACGCCCTGATGCCCTGATGATATCACTACCAGCGGCCCTCGAATCCATGAAAAATGATGGTGTTCACATACAAAAACCACACATAATGTGTTTTTGCAAGGGCAAACCCAGGTTTGATGGTTTGCGGAGACCCTTGGATGCAGAAACGCCCTCTGCCCCAAGAAAGAAAGTGTTCGGCGGTCGCGCTGGCTTTTTTCCAACCCGGAATGCGCCTTCTCTCAGGTGTCCCACTGCTGGAGCAACACCTTCGAGGACTTCTTCCACAGCTTGCGGAACATGGCGCAGGGCAAGGCGGACTCCGGACTCGCGACGCGACGGACGCGAGACTGCGACAGGTGAGTCATGGAGTTGTGACAGGTGAGATCCGTGCAGAAAAAAGACTCCGGCTCGGGAGTCCATTCGCAGGGGCTTTTGCCGGGCCGCCGTGGGACCTCGGGCCGTTTGGACGAGTCCGGATGGAGCTTCGGTCCATCGGGGGGAGCTTAGGATGAAGACCCGACTCTCGTTGACCATTTCAAAAAGAATGGTCGACCACTATGAGGAGTTGTTCTGAACGCTTGGGTGGTGCCAAAGATCATCGAAGTGGACTAAGTGGACTTCTTTTTGGGGGTCTACACGAGTCTACGCAGTTCCTTTTGCGATTCTTGGCTCTTTTCTTCCCGCCAAGATACAACTCCCAAGGAAGACTAAGACCCCCCAAACCACATCTGGCCAGGCGTGCTGTGAGTGGCGGAAAGTCACGTTTTGGAGCCTTGGCTAAGAGCTGAACCGCTGGAGAGGTGGAGGGTTGTCCTTCAACGGCTTTGTGCGCTGTTGAGGGTTGACGTCGATGGTCGGTACTTGGATTCCTCCGACGGTGGGGGTTCGATCTGGCGTGACTGGCTATATGGGTCAGGGCTTAGTGCGGCGTCGACGCCATGACCCGGAGCCATACTACTGAAAGGTCTCCCCTCGATCACAATCAGTCGCTGCAGCTTCGATGCCCTCTTCTCGTGTCCTTTGTTCTCTCGCCAGGACAGAGCGAACTCCGCTCGTTCCGTCCGACTCGGTCCTTAAGCGCGTCGTCTCTGAGACGGGCGGCCTCGGTCCCCACCCGCAACGGCGGGAGACCGACTGCGCTCGACCGACTGCCGCGGACCCGTGACCCGGGGAGAATAAGGTTTCTTTCTTTTTTTGCAAGGTGGGGACAGCTTGGAAAGTGGGACAACGAGGGAAAACGACCCTTCAAAAAGGCTCTGTGGGGTTGCTTTTGGTGAGAACTCTTGAGGATGTTGAGGTCCTGATGTGAACCCCCAAAAAACAGGGAGCCGTTCAGAGCGACCACGCAAGTTCCCGCGTCTCACTTGGGAGGAAGGAACTGAGGCTGCAGTCCAGCTGGGTGTGTTCGCTCACATGTTTTTTGACCACATGTGCAGGTGAAGTGTCTATCCTTGGACCAATAAGCTTCGGGTGATTTGATTTTGCTGCGCCAGAGCCAACTCCTTCAGCGCCCAATCCTACTTCATGCAAATAAATCTGAGGGGCTGCGCAGACTGGACATGTGATACATGTGTGCTTTTTGGGCAGGATTCGATAAATCAGCCTCATCCCTGATTGATCAAACGATTGGAATGTTGATGCATTCATTATATATAACCATTTGTAGAGGTAAGAAGACAAGTTGGCTGGGTTTGTTGGATCCCTAGCTTGATCTAGTTTTAAGGTCGCCACTTCCTCTTTAATTACCAAGTCTTGTACGATGATAAGAAGAAAGCCGCCAACCAATGATCCATCCACGGCGATGTAGTCCTCGAACAGCAGACGGCCAAGACAGGCTTTCGGTCATTTGCCTAACATGTTGTAACGCGACTTTCACGATGCTCGCATGCTGGTGGGCTGTCCGGATTTGTTTGTATCACAAGGTGGTGTGAGGGAGGGGGTATATGGCTGCCAGTTTTCTTTTTGGAGCGGCGTTCTTTGGCCAATCTAGCCGAAAAGCAGTGTCGCGATGTTTCCGCAGCCGGACCGGGAGAGGGCGCGAAGCATGGCCGAAAAAGCTCCTTCGCTTCGCTCTCAGGATTTGTTCTTTCAGCAACAACCAGTTCAAAGTCCAGGACACTCAAGTGATGAGAGTTGTTTTCGGAGCCATGCGTGGCCTAAGCCAGGCTCGTTGGTAGGCAGTCGTCAAAATGCGTGACACTGCGCGGCAAGACGGACAAACAATGACAAACACGCATACATACATATAGATACAGATATGATATAGATATAAATAATGTATATATATATATTTAGCTGGTTGTCCCTGGCCCCTTCTCAATTCTTTCAACAGGAGGAGCTCGGGGATGGGGACCCGCTGAAGAGTTCCTTCTACTTGGCGCTGCAGAGTCCCGAGTGCCACGGCACCGCGATGGTACTGGACAACGATTGCGTGCCGCTGCCGCCCGGCGAAGATGGGAGAGACGTGGCGGCTGTTCTTTTCTTCAATTCAATGGGCTCCTGCCCACTGAGCGTGTAGCCGGAAATGCAGTGGGGGGTTCCGGCTCTACCATTCCTGGGAGATCCATGTAGTTTTGATGGGTTGGTCATGTCTTTTTTTAGCAAACAAATTGAAGGCTTTGACACTTTGCCATTTTCATACGTGTTTGAAGGGGCTGGGAATTGAAGTGTACATCGGCTGATTCCAACATGGAACCTGCAACTCTGAGGCCTCTGCCTGCCATGTGTGTTCTTCACAATTGGTTTAAGTGGACGTAAATGAATCCTTCCAAATCAAAACCAGATCGAAAAAATGATGCCTTGTGGACGCTGACTCAGTTTTGAGGATGGACCCCCTGAAGTTGTCCGACTGGTGTCGCGCAAAGGCCCCCGAGTTCCGAACCCAGCGCCCGCCACGGTTCGGCATCCCTCCAGGTTCCTCCACCCCGAGGGTGCGTCCCCAAGCACCCGAACTCGCTCACGCGTAGAGTGAGCGGCCTCCTTCTGCAGCGAGGCAGCGCTCTTGGTGCTTGTTCGAGCTCCTCCAGACGCGTTACGTGGCGCCAAGGCTCAAGAGCGGCTACGAGGCGACCGGCGGCGCCGTGAACCGGTCGAAGGTCCGGGGGTGGTTCGCGTTGAGGCGACGAAGGTCGGGTTGGAGATGCGCGGGGTTGGGTGGGTGTCTCACCTGTTGGAATAAGTGCCCCTATGGATATATGAATGACACGTATGCCTTATGAAATGATGAACATTAACATGTGCCTGTAAAGGAATCTCCTCAAAGAACAACTACCAACTTCCTCTTCCTTGTCAGCACGTTCATCATATATTGTCAGTGATCAGTCATCAGTCATTAGTCATCCACCCTCATCATCATCATCATCATCATCATCATCATCATCATCATCATCATCATCATCATGAGTTACCATGTCATCATCGTCTCCGGTTCTGCGGTCCCTCCGCTCACCCGGTGCACACTTAGGGGCTTGCGCGCTGGTTCCCGCACACCCGTGCGCCCGCTCAGCCCGCTCAGCCCTGTACACCTCCCAATATTCCACCGTACACTGGCCCGAAGTTATTTTAGTCAATGCCATTTTACGAGTCCTTCAGTCGTCATTTCATTCACCATATAGTACACATACAGCACCATTTGTAATAGGGTGCAAAGCCATGGATCATCTCAACTGTTTCTATTTGGATCAAACATGACCCATTTCAGGGATCACCGTCGTAACCTCCTTCAATGATTCAAGAGCATTTTTTGCCACACAGGACACAGGAGGAACTCACGTTGCACCCACCAACCATCTTCCGGTTCTGTGGTCGGCCGTGGTCCACGGCCGACCCGAGGGACGCGGTCGACCGTCGTGGGTCGACGGGGTCGTGGGTCGGGTCGCCAGGGGTTGCTGCTCTGCACACCCAGCGGGGTGCTCCAGTGGGGCAATGCCCATGTGGACACCGTGGTGCGCTTGGCCGAGAAGGTCGGCGAGATTCGCTCCTCGGCGAGATTCGGTGGCGAGCTCGGGGGTGGGATCAGATGGCAGGATGGTGGCACATGGTGAAGCGACACTGTGTGTTATATGGTGATGAGAGTGAATGAAAATTTGTGAAAAAGAGAAGAAATAAAAAGGAGAAGAAGAAGAAGGAGAAGAAGAAGAAGAAGGAGAAGAAGAAAAAAAGAAGAACAACCACATGCTTCCAAATGACTCGTGAAAGGAGAGCTGTATTGTATTGGATTGGATTGGAGGTGGAACCCTTGGTTCAATAAGAGGAGAAAACTCTAAGCTTCAGCCAGCATCGCCCGTGGCGCCGGCCAGCATCGCCAGGTTTGGAAAATGCCGAAGCCTCGCGCGTGGAGGAGCGGCTGATCCGAGCCGAGCCGAGCCTGGCGCTTTCTTTGGCTTTTGGGGTCCGGACCGGTCGGGCGTCGTTCACGGAGCGTCCGGGGCCTGGGGTGGAGGATTCTTTTCGCCCCCCCACCCCCTTCAAGAACTTGGAACCTGGTCCCATTCTCCCCATGCGACAGGGGTGACACATCCGAACGTCGACACGTCGTGTCACGTTCGCGTTCGAGCGTCAAGCTACACGACTCGGGCCGTCGCTGGCGGATGTTCAAACAGGGGTGAACAGGGTGAACGTTCACCCAGCTCCCACCGGCTGGTGTTCAGCATGCTCTTGCTCTTGCCCGGCCGGGACCGGTCGGTCCCAGCTGGGTCGGGGTCGGGACCTCGGTCGAGGACAAGATCATGATCGACGCGTGTGTGATTGAGACGGTCCCGGGTGGCTTTGCAGAGGTGAACAAGTTCGCCAAAGAGTGCTGCCTGGTTGAAGCGGGTCGTAGTCGCGTTGCGCAAGAGGCGTGATACGTGCGTCACGTTGTGTGGGCTGTGGTATTTTTTGTGGTGAGAGTTCTAGGATGGGTGCTCCAGTTTCATTACGACACTGCCTGAGGACACTGGCTATAGGTCACCTCCTTGCAACGCCGTCGAATCCGTCCAAAATGGCTCCAACCTCGACCACCTGACCCTTCCAACCTCGACCACATGACCACGAGACCGGAGACGAGATCTCGCCCGGTGCTTGGCCCGCCCAGCCAAGGCATTAAGACGGTGCTGGATGCAGCGAACGGCTCCTTCCAGGTGCGAGTGCAGGAGACCGGACCGGGGACCGGGGGTGGGTGGTTCTTTTTTTGAAAGAATCGCAGAAGGAAAGGGATCGATTTTCTCTTCTTTGTCCGCGTTCGGAGAAACGGACGACCTCACAGGGCGAAGGTGCAAAGTTCGAGAAACAATTGGGGGTGACGACCTCCACGCCATTTTCACGCCAACTCACGTTCCAACTGCATGGCTCATGTTCTTTCCTCTTAGTAGGCCCCCAGACCATCCCAAACGAACCGAGGATGAGTCGTTTCCGCATTTGCTTCCTGTTTCGTTTCCCACGCCCATGTGACACAGACATGTCATGACTGCCAGCACCCTCCAACAGGTCTCCTTTGGAGGCTTGTTAGGCCCTAACAGGTTTCCATTGGTGACCTGTTGGAGGGTGCTGTTGTATACTTTCGCCTTGAGAATGGGATGATGCACACATCTTTTGAACGCTCACAAACGAATTTGGTGTGTTTGGGCGAGGCAGATGTCCAAAGGTCTAGTTGCGCGCACAAAAAAGGAGTGTCTGATTTTTGTTTGAACATGCGGTGCTTGCTTCCAGTGTTGACTAATTGAGAAGATTTGTGAACGCCTCCTGATGGGATTTATCACGGGGTGTCCTATTTATCAACACTCAAAGATTGTGTTTCTGTTTAACTGTTAATGACCAGCAGTGCCCCATATCTCACTGGTTGAATACTGGCCTCCGCTCGAATGCTCCATCTGATTTCTAGTTCTCAGTAGCCAGACCCTCCATGGGACCGGAATAGTTAACTTGCTATAGGGTCATTGTGATGGGGTCAATATGCCTTCCAGACACTTGATGGGACTGGAATAATTACGTTCCATTGACCCCTTTTCAATCAATCAGCCACCCCCTGGCCTTTAAACGTTAGGAGACTGCCCAGTCCCTTTCGTCTTTTCTCTCAGGGTCGACCTTTCCTTCCACAAAAAGCCGCACCGCACGAGGCTAGCCGCACCGAAGGACACACACCCGGGTTTTACCCCGACGCCCCCCGGGGACTTGGGGACTCGGGTGTCAAGATGTAGCAAGAAGTTCCAGTGTTCTGCGTGGCATTCGAGAAAACCCTTGGTAAAGCGACCGTGGATTTTCCAGCCTATGGCTTGACCACTCGCGCCCCCTTCCTTCGGATGGTTTGGGATCGGTTTTTTGGATCGGTTTTTCCTAGGAAGCCCTTGGATCACCTTGACCTTGAACTGTTCAGTCTCCAGCTCTTCCAGTATACCTGGTGAAGTCCTCTCCCGGTCTTGCGTCGTCGTCCTTCCAAGACAAGCACCGGCATCTGTTCCGGCCCCGTCGGCCCCCGTCGGACCGGGGCGCTCTGCCGGCCCTCCTCGGACCGCCGCAGGAACTTATGCAGCGCCTGGATCGCGAGGGGTCGCCCGTCGCCCCGCGGCTGCTGGGGCGGAGCACCTTCCGCTCGCAGCAGCACTATACAGGCACCGCCAACCGGAGCAGAGCTCGTGGAGCTCGGCGCGTGGACGTGGAGACTGGGGAAGGGGGGCTGGGAGGAGTCGAGAACTGCTTGGGGTGCATGTTTGAGCTGGGTTGGCAGTGGGGAGTGTTTTGGTTCACGAAAAGAAGAGCAAGACACTTTGGCACGTAGAGGATACAGTCTACACATCCTCGGACTATTTTGCATCTTTTTTCGAGGGAGTGGGGCACAGCGCAGTCTGATTCCAGGTCATCTTTCCATGGTACAAACTTGATCGAAGATCAGACGTGCGTTCGGCCACCTAATTGTTCAGGATAGTTGGACACTTGATTCAGCAAACATCTGTGGAAATCCTCTGGAATTGTCCGTTCACTGTAAACCAATTGTCCGTTAACGCGCACCCTGGACCCTCGAAGGGACTGGGGGCCGTGGCCGAATCCGAACGGGTCAGGGGTCCGGACATGGATCCGTATGGTTTTGAGGGAGCAAGGTGACCAAGGTGTGTTTGGAGCGTCTGGGTGAGAACTGAAGCTGCGAGTCAAAAGCCGGAACCCCTGGCACCCTTGTAGGTTGACCTCCCAGGTAGTCTATTCCATTCATGACCGGTGGCCAAACCCACATGCCCCGGTTTTGACCCACAGCCATAATATCACGTCGTTCTTCGTCGCTCCAGCCGCAGTCCAACCAAGAGGGTTTGATGGGTTGACTCTCCGACAGAAACGCCTCTGAATGCAGAGATCTGCCTCAGTTTACCCAGTCCCAACCAGAAACAAATGGTTCGAACCCAATAATGGTGCCAGCTGGAGATCCTTTAGATGACAAGCGGTCGTTTGGGAAAAGCATCATTTAAATCCAACTTGAGATGTTCCTGCAATCATCAAGTCGATTTACAGGGTCTCAGCATCGCAGGCCGGAGTCTTTTGCAGCTTTCTTCACCGCGCACCGCCCGCGCACACGCGCCGACGTCACGCGCGGCCAGGCGTGATGAAAACACAGCAGGACTTGCAAGATCATCTCTGAGCCCCCTTTCCGAACCCGGAAAGTCCATGAGCCTTAGAGAGAGGTCTGGCTGCCAGGCGTCCTCTCCGATCCGCGCGCGCGGTGGCCGATTTGCGCGCGGGCTACCATTGCGTGGCGCAGCTAGTGCGCGCGAACGATGGGAAGGTGGCCCGGTGTGGCCGTGGGTTTGGATTGGGAGCACAGTACAACTGGGGAATGTTCTTCCTGGTTCTTCAAAGTGACCTTTTGACATGCTGGTTGAGGTCACTTGGGGACTCCAGAAAGGTCACGTACTGAAGAAGCTGGTTTGATAGACCGAACGGTACCCGGTGAACGAGGCCCGTTTTAGTGATAGGACGGCACGATGCACGCTGTTCGGGTCAGGACGGCACCGGCACACCGGCACGAGGTCCTTGTGGGTGGATGGCTCATTTGACTCGGAATGAGTCCATGACTCATGAACTAGCTCCCCACAATGGCAGCATGGTAGTGGTGGAACTATGACTATAACAACCCGGTAGGGTAGTTCATGAGTCAAACCGGACGTTCTGCTAATAGCAGGTGGTACATCCACGCGTTCTGTTTGAATTCCCGTGGCGCGGGGTGCTGCTACCAGGTTCTGACCTCTGAGAGCACTTGGATCTCCCTGCGAACGATGGGAATTCGATGCCGATTTTCCACAAGTGAAAAATTGCCCCCCTTCCACCAAAGCCCACAAGTGAAGTTGCACCTCATCCACGGCTCACTCGTGGCAATCGTGGCAATCGTGGAACAGCATCATATTCAACAGAAACATGAAGCATGACACGTCGCGTGGTAGTGTTTGGGGCCTGCCCTGGCAAGGGTTCAGTATCTAGCATAGCTGCCGCTGTTTTTGCGGTCCGAATGATGGCCCTTACGGCCAGTCAACGTGAGGTCCGCGGGTGTTCTTCATCCCCAGAGCGACCGTTGCATCAGTTGCATCTCAACCCTGAACCAATCCAGGACTACTCAAAGAAACATCATGTCCTTTTCGGTATTTCTTGGATAATTCTATCATATCGGTATGTCTTTTTCAGGTATACCTGGAAACCCAAACAATCAACCCTAAGAATCAAGGACCCTCAGTTCGGTGAAGGTTTGGTTCAGGTCCAACCCCCTGCGTTCTTTGCGGGTCAAAACCCTCCAGAAGTGGTCGGGTCCAATGATTCTTAGGGAGAAACCATGTTGTTTTTCTCCCAAGCAACCACTGGTCTTTCCAGGATCTCCACTCACCTCCAACCTCCAGTCGAGCCAGAACCTTCTCGATCCTGTCTCGTGACCGAGCGCCGAACAACGTAGATGCCACACCCGAGCGAAGCAATTGTTTGACCGAGCGCTTCCACCGCCCACATACGAACGCCCATATACTACTCATGCTCGGGATATGTTCATCCCAGACCTCTCGTTGCGTTGCTCGATCACGGCACGTTGCTCGGCCACCGATTTGTAACGCTTTGGCCAAGCACGCGGTCGTCTTGTACAGGTCCCCGCTCTGGGGATTGGCTGGCTGGGTTCCGTTCACGGACGTCGTTGGGTGGTGGTCCTCTCTAAGCCTCAGAGCAACTTCACGATGGTAAACAAATCCGCACTTGGGAGGGACCAGTCGCTTCATTCGGATTCAACGATCAGGTGTGGTGAGGGATCACGACGAACGGGGTTCACGACGTGGGAAGAGGGTGCGAATTGATTCAATGTAAGATCAATCTCCTGAAGCAGCCCTATATAGTCTGTACAGCTGAATTCTCATCACCCATAGGCTGGAGGCCACTCCTTCCGCGATGGAGAACCCAGAACATGGAAGACATGCGACACAAGTTCGCCCAAGTACACCCTGCGGTTTCTTCGCTTTCTTCACTCTGTGCTGATCTTGGCTTGTTTCGGGTCTTCCTTTGGCATCTGATCTTCGCAAAGGTGGAGAGTCGCTCCCACTCGGCGGACGACTGAAGAACCGCAAGGGGTGGACACGACCAGTCGCTCCCAGGGATGTCCAGACACTGTCGACAGAGTCGATCGTCGAGAGTCGACAAGGGATGGCTGTGACTGCAACGAGAGGTCGACCTCTCGTTGACAGATGAGGTCGAACGGGAGGGACGAGGACGGGAGGATGGCGTTTGGAAAGGGGACATGGGAAGTGGCAAATGCCTCCTTTGTGGGAAGCAACGACAGAGGTTGCTTCGGAGACACAGAAGATATGGCTAAGATTGGAAATCTAGTCATGTGGATGATCACTATAGTTATATATATATATCTACTCCTAAAAAATCATCGCAGCCATAGAACCCCACAGACTCAAACGGCTCAACTCCCTAGGATCCTATAGGGGTTCACAAACATTGTCTTTGAGATTACGGGCCAATGCTGCGAAAGAAGTTCTTAGTGCTGTGAATTTTCTGTCGGAGTCTTGTTGATTTTGGTTTCCTGCAGGTGCACTTGCCATAGTTCATAGGATCAAGTGCAAGGCAGTGAACGAACTCAAGGAGCGGGTGCCGGGTGGCAAGAGCTGTCAAGTGCCGGGTGCTGATTAGCACAAACTCACTTGTTTTTTCGCCGCAGCCTGCGGCTCCAACAAGCACAAACACTCCACTGTTTTGCAGTTTGAAGGAACTGTTTTTTTACCAAGGCCAGACTCGGATGGCCAGAAAGTGAACAAAAATGGAACTGTTTCGTCACGCTCGTTGGTTCAAAAACGGCCTTCAACGGTTTGCAACTGTCCACAGATCCGAGTTGAACGACTGCAAAGCAAGGCAGCTTATTGCTTGATCCAGCAAGGCAGCCGAAGCATCCCAATCAGTGTCTCTGTCCGACTCTTCTCCGGCCAGAAGCGATGGGTGAGGCCAGCGATGGGTTCCAAAAGGTCACATTGTCACCCTCCAACAGGTGTTTTCGTTTCCAACCAATGCCCAGAAACCACCGGATAAACCACCGGATTAGGGGGTCTCCAAACAGCCGAACCGAACCGAGGGTCCCTGGTGGATACCTGGTCAGAGACCTCTTTAGTTGGGATGTTCGTCAGACCGGGCAGAGCTCCCGACGCAGGGGGCCGGTGGTTCAAGGTCTCGGGTCCGGACCCGAAGCAATCCCAGAGGCGACCCGTCTGGGACTGCCAGTCCGGACTGCCTTCAAAACGGCCAGGAGTGGGTCGGTGGGGGGGGTCTGTCTGGGGCGGCAGTCCGGACTGGCAGTCCCATTGGTTGTGTCTGGGCTATGGTGACAGATCTTCGCTGGTGGGAAACTGGGAGCACAGATGTTTCCAGCTCGTTCCGTCCGAGAACCTGAGAGTCCGAGATTGGTGAAGTTTGTGGGAATTGATCGTGTTTGGTCTGTGCACCTTTTTGGGGGTTTATGTTTGCCTTGTCACTCAAAGCATGAAGAGAAGTTTCAAGACAAATGTGAGCAGTTTTGTCCATTTCAATAAGGCGGGGGGTGGCAAACTTTCGTAGCCTTTCAAGTAGACAAATTTCTGCTGTTCGGGTCAGTTCAAGCCCAGTTGTTACATGTGATCAGTAGTCTTTCTTGGCCATCTGCCAGCCTTGGCCGTGGTTCATCTGCCACCACTGGGTACCGAGCCGCGTCATGTGTGGCACTCCTCACAGGCCGGAAAAAAGGACACCCGTCGGTGTCGTCCCAGCCAAGGCTGCGCAGGAGGTTGCAGGATGTTGTCGGGTGATTTTGGTGTTCCCGAAGATCTGTCGTTGTCCTCCTCCGAGTCTCCAGCCACGATGGCCTTCCGCCGCCGCCCGAAGCTCCGGGCGCACCCGGCGGGCTTCCGCCACCCGAGGCCCACCCGAAGAGGGTGCGGTTGGCGCGCCTGGCGCCTGGCGCGCCTGGCGGCCCATGAGTCGGAGAGGCGGTTCGGGATGGAACAGAGGATGGGGGATGGGGGGACAAGGACCTGGAGCCCGACCAGTCCTGGTCCACCATGTAACTTGACCCATGTAGGTCTGTCGTGACGACTGCGAGAAGCCCGGCCGGTCGGTGAGAGTCGTGCGACTCGTTGGCTCGTCATGAGTCCATGAGTCCGATGTGGGGAGAGAATACCTGAGTCAAACGGGTAGACTCTTGATGAGTAATACCCCCACATGAAGAGGACTGAGTGCATTCAAATGGGAGGGTTTCTGAATCAAGAGTCTACATTGAATATTCTTGTGCGGGACTTGGACTTGTGCCCCAAATAGGATTTTATGGGGCAAACCTTTGCTTCAATGGGGCTGAATCCCGAAGATCGCCATGTTTTTACCGCCTTCTTCCTCCCACCAGGTCTTTCCCCATTTCTTTCAAAAAGGCGGGCCGGCAAAGAGACAGGGTACGGCGAATCGCAGGAGTTCGGGCGACATCCGCGGCGACATCCGCGACGCTCTTTGCAGCTCTGCGGGGGTCGGAGGGTCGCAGCGTGTCCGTTTGGCTCATGTCGGGACGACTGGATGAGCTGGAGAAGGTGAATGTTCCAACACTTTATTTCAGAGTGCCGGAGGATTGCCCTGCTTTCGAAAAGGGCAAAGGTGACGGCAAAGATCAAGGCAAGAATCTGGGCAAAATCAGGCTTGTGGACCTGGATTCTACCGGAAGGTTTGGTGTGAAGATCGCGCGCATTCGGCGTGTCGACAAGACTGACCCTGGCCCTACCTGTGAAGACAAAGACATCGTCTACCCGGGCCCCAAACACGAATTGAAGAGAGGCATCTTGACCTTGAAGAGTCACACTTTAGCTTGGTAGTCACATTGAAGAAACCAGAACAACCAGAAGATATCAAGGGCCAACGGATTATGTAGCACATTGCTTTGAACCAAGACGTCCGAGGGTTGTAGATTGCGACATCCTTTTGGCGAGGCCGAGGCGGCCATTGTTTGTCTCATAGAGATTGACTTACCCTGGGTTCGTACCAGGTGGCACCACCCAAAAGCTAAGTTCAGAAGGCTGAGAGACAATGAAGAAGCCCCCAGTCTTTTGGTTTGACCATCTCTGAAGCAGGTGACGAGTGTTGGATTATTCCACACCTGGGGAAGATCAATGAAGAGACCATGGCTGTTCGTGTCCAAGATGCTGCAAACGATCTTTCGACATTTACGAGTGCGATTGGCATCAAAAGCGAAGACTTGACCTGCGAATTTCTCCCTTGTGTCCGTGTTCCGTATAAGTGCTCAAAGCCGGCCTCGATTTGCACAAATAAATTCCTTACAAAGGAATTCCGTGAAAAGGCAGCGAGCTCAATGAACCTTTACAAGAAGACGACTTTGAAGCCTGACGACGTCGACGTACTCGCGCTGAACATGCGCCACAACTTCAACATCAGCCCCCTTGCGGTTGTGCATACCGGTGGGGATGGGTTGTGCGAGATTCCCGAAACGACCAGCACCCTTCTTTTGCCTGGAGACCATTTGGTGTGTTTCCTTCCGTCCCATACGTCCGAGCGGTACAAAGAATGGTTCGAGGAAACCATCAGCATCCTGCGAAATGATGTTTGGTTGAACTGTCGGATCGAGAACGGGCCCAAAAAGCGTCTCATGCGTCGTGGAGGTGGAGGAGAAAACAAGAAGCGGAAAGCAGGCGAAGTACCAACTCGCCCAGATGATGCTCGTGGTGGCCACAAGGGCCCTGAAGATGATGCGGGGTGTAATTAACCAGACAGAATCCGACTTCTCCGACTGAGATCCACCACGTGCCCATCCAGAGAACTGAGGTCGGACATCCAGATACTTCTGGGCTTCGCTTTGCCTTTGCTTTGCCAAAGCAGAGGCTTTGTAGCTGCGACAGCCAGAGTTTCCTTTGAGCTTTGCGAGCTGGCGATAGCTGGCGACAGCGGTGGCACCGTGGATCCGCACCAGAAAAGCGGCCGAAAGGATCGGCGCTTGAGACAATACAGCTGGCGGACGTGTGACGGATGGATCCGCGGACGTGTGACCTTTCTGTTTTTTCTGTTTCAATGAGCTCTCATGACGCTCTCGATCTTGAGCAGGAGAAGACCCGGAAGATCACGAGCACTTCCCCGTGTGTCATGGGGATGGCTACGTCCCTCGTTAGGCCCCTCCCTCAAATGAGTCATATGTACCTAGATCTTCCAACCATTGCCAATTTTTTGCCTGACTGGGCTGGTTTGATGGATGAACAGGCAGAAATGTGGCATAGTTGGAAGATCTGGGTATGAGGATCGTATCCCATGCGCGCAACCATCGGATAAACACCCACCTCGGTGGGGTCCCGCGCTTACCGCCTCGAAGCAGCTCGGTGAAGGTTGCATGACAGAACAGAGCCGGTCATGAAACATGACCCATGAACATGTACATTGCAATGTAAGCATCCGTCCCATTCCTCATCCATCCGTGTGGTCTGATGAAAAAATAACATGAGGTCCATTTTCTGTTGGCGTGTCGGTGCCCTGAAAACCCTTGTATAAATGGTTCGATCAGCCCCACATTCGCCGGAGGTCCGCACTCCATGGGCTTCGAGCTGCTTCATCCCGGGGTGAACAGAGTACTGCGGCTCGATGCAGTGAGGGCCTTTGGGAAGGGCTTGCTGCGCTCTGCCCTGGTCGTTTAACCTTCTGCATGGGACGAATGGGAGTCGCCCAGCGCCCGCGCGCGCCCAAAAGGGGCGCGTTTTTCGGTGGGTTGATCCACCAAGGTTTTGTTTGGTGATTGATATCATTGGGGGGTCTTCGGTGGTTGGTGGTCTTTTCTTTTCAACACATCATTTTATCCCAAGATCACTGGCAATCATGAGGTGTTTCTTTTTTTTGGACAATGATACGGCAAAGATACGGTTCATGGACATCCCATCACGGCGACATACGGATGACTCCTCGGCACATGGATTCGGGTCCATCCAGCCCGGCGACGAACACACATGACTCGGTTCAGCCCTGAAGGAATCCATCAGTGGAAAGTGGAAAACCCATGGGTGTCACGAGAGAATTGGGCGGGTACATGGCTCAAGAACCCCTTATGTACACTCCTTGACATCGTCATGGTTATGTGGATGGCTGGTGCCACTTGTTTGGAGAAAAAAGGAACCCACTTGATCGGTCTTTCTGAATCTGGGTGGGTGTGTGAAGCCTCGATACTAAAGTTCTGTGTATTTCCACGTGTTCTGTGTATGCATTTAGTGAATACCCATTTCAGGCTTCTTCGGGTTTGGTTCGACCATGACAGATCCCAACCCACGTGAAGAACATAGGGGCAACGTGGAGAGACATTTGCATGATCACATTGCAGGACAAAAAAGGCACCTACAACAGACCAACCTCAGAAACAAAATAGTTAGGGATACCCCCAAGCAATTCTCCCTGTGAAGTCCTGAGGCCTCTGTATTTTCAACCTTGTCGCTTGGTGAAACCAATGATTTTACGTCTCTGCAGAGCTCCAGTTACCTTTGCCATCGCCACTTCGTTCAAGACACGCCATGATTTTCCCAAGCTTAAAAGTAGCAAACATCTTTAAGAGATGTTTGACTTCAGATAATTTTCTCACACTATTCAGCGGATGAAGAAAATCAATCCAACCCTCATTGCTTAGCTTCTGCTCTACACACGCCGCACACGCCGTACTGCTCGCTGCGCCCAGCGACGCTTGGGCTGCGATTGGAGTTCCGGGTGGGCGAGTTTCGCAGTCGTTGAGTCAGTGGCAACCAAGAGAGGTTCAGTGACCTTTAAGGGACCCTAGGCCCTAGTGGGGTACCCAACTGGGATAGTCGAAGAGTCGGGTCCTTCAACCTCTGAGTCGATGACTTCGTCCCGTACCATCGGGCACACATTGACGTCGAGGTTTTGCGAACGTTGACTTCGAGGTTGTGGCCCAGGTTGTGGCCCAGTCCTGTCGACGTCGACGGAGAGTTTGGCACAAAAAGTGCACAAATACAGATGGACAGCAGTGTACATGTCACATGTCACATTCAGGGCAGTTGACTGGTGGTTCTCAATCTCTTCTGGTACGTGAACGCTTCCATTTTTTTTTGGGCAAGCTGAACAGTGAGAGCAGCAACGCCGGTACCTGGATTGAGATCATTGAGTACTCACTGAGATCATTGAGTCATTCTTTCTCACCTGACATTCATTCCTCAATCCAGGCCGGCCACCCCCCACTCTCTTCCGGAATGCCTTTTTTCGGGCCACCGAGGCCGGCGGCCGAGGTGCGGAGCCCATGAGGTGCGGGCGCCTTCGCCGTGTTTCGACCCATGGAGGTGACGGTGGACAGATGAGACACGTTTCGGTAAGCGAAACGCGCCTTCGCTTCGGTTTAGCGACACGGCACGAGCGACCGATGGGTTGTTGAATGAAGTTGGCCAACGCGGGACGTAAATAGATAGATAGAAACCTTCCCAAAGCGACGGAGAGAAGAAAAGCAGCTTTCCCACCCAATCTGCACCCCAGATTGGCTTGTTGTCCGTAGCCGAGAGTTCGTCTTGAGTCAAGGAATGATGTGTTCGATGTGGTTACTCGATACTGTCATCACCCGGAGGTTGACGGATTGGATCGGGGAATTTCACAACAGCCCTGCACGTTGACAACCAAATCCAACATCCGGCGCTTGGGTCGCGTGCGGTTGTTCCGGAACCAGTGGTGGACAGAGGACATCGGGGGTTTGCCTGCAGCAAGTTCCATTGGGTTTGAGGCTTTACGTCGTTTCAATCCATACACAAGCCATGAAAGCTGATGCAGGCGATGAGTAGTTATTTCTCAGAGTTAGCTTTAAGATCTTTCAGGGTAGTTATGGCACCCCAGGATTAAACTACTTGGAACTTAGAACCTGCAAGTCTTTGTCGACTGTTACCAAGTCACTCTCCCTTGGGTTTCTCGTAGGCAGGAGTGTAACTATAGTGATTTTGGCCCATACATGCTCAATACTCCTATATAGATGGAGAGTAGTTATTTCTCCTGGATCCTTCCGCAACCTCCCTTTGTATTCCCCAAGAGTTGAGAACAACGGAGCGAACACGTCTCCTTCGATCGTTCGACGGATCGCGTGGATCAGTTGGGAGCGATTCGATGGATCGTGGTGGGGAAGACGCACCGCCTGGGTCGGAGCTGTTTTCTTTGAAGCTGGGCTCTGTAAGCAGGGCCCCATCATCCACTGGGCGCTGGGAATAGGATGGACCCAAGCCTCTGTGAAAGCAGCTGGGACAGCTGCAAGCAGTTTGGGTCAATGCGGCCCCCACCATCTGGGATCCAGGGTTGTCCTCCAGGTAGCGTATACCTGGTGGCACCCCCAATCAGCAACCAGTGGTTGTTCCAATATGGCGCCAGCTGGAGATCCTTTACAAGCGCCTGTTTGGGAAGAGCTTCATTTGTTCCTGGTTGGGACTGGGTTTCCAGGTAGACTGCTCCCAAGGATTGATTTATACCTTTCCTTGACTCGCGTCAGAGGTATTTCTCCTGCCCGTGGCTTGCCGTCCAGCTTTGGCCATGAAAACAGCCCAGCGACCGGCCACTATGTGAGCGGAACATGCCCCAGCACCAAGCTGCAAATACACATGGCCTACAAGTCCCAAGACCCAGTAAAACCTGGTCTTTTACTTGCTTAAGCATTGGTTTTGTACGACCTTCTCCAGTACAATGAGGTCCAACTGACTTGTAGGGAAGGTGTCACAAGGTGCAGAAACCCACAGAGAGCGAGGATCTTCCACATCTCGCGGAAACATGTGGTTGAAAGCTAGTCTCCCAAAACCAAACATCCGACCAATATTCGATTAGATGGAGATTAGTAGAATCTTTGGAGCCCCAATTTATTGGCCGAACTTTTACCAGCTTCAGACCATTCTGATAAGCTTCTCCATGGATCTTGAGACAGTTTGTAGTGAAAGAGGTCGTTGTTGTCAGGGGTTGTCCTTGAACGAGCAAGCTCCTTGAAGCCACACACAACTTTCTGGTTGATGCGCTGAACCTCCAGTTTCACTGCAGGTTCTGTGAGGGTTTTGGAACATCTCTAGGCCCCACGGTGCCAAAAGGCACGCGCACACAGAGTTTCATCACTGAACATCGCTAAACTGGACTCATGTTTTCTTAGATTCTTTGAGTGATCCCAACTCTAGTTTTACCCATTTCCTCAGAGTGACTCTACGTTCTCCTCTCACTCTATGGCGCGGCTCCTGGCCCTGCTACTACATGCCGTGGGCGTGTGGCCTGTGGGGGGTGCCAATCCATGCACCTTGGCAGCCTGCGCCGATCAGAAGGGCGCGCCCGGCTAAGGGCGACCGGATGGAGCTTGGGACGCGGATCTAAAGAAGCAGGAGAACAGAGGTCGGACATGGTCCAGTTTCGTTTTGCACGCAACGATGATTACATTCTTACAAAGCTCTTGGAGGAGGTAATGGCCTTTTTCTTATTCGCTCCAACCCGTAGAATTCTGTGCAATACAACCTATCCATGTCCCAAGAATTCCTGGATTGGGAGAGAGTCTTTGACCCGACGTGGCCTAAGAAGGTCGTATGAGCTCCAAGTCTTCCACCCTTTAAGAGCAGTTGTGACCAGTTCTTTCCACAAGCAGTTGCGGTGAAACCACATTATCTTTACCTTTCGATAGCTGTAGGGTCACCAGAAACTGCCAGAAACCAACGCCACTCCGCGTGCCAACATTTAACGGTTGGATAGGGTCACGCTACCTTAGGATTTCCTTGGGGTTACCTGACTCTATTCCATAGGTTAAAACATAGAGTGACCTTAGTATTACTCTATACCAGAGGCCCTCAAACCGTCCCAGTTTTCCGAATACAACCGTGAATAGTTTCTCACTTCACTAGCTGCTCACTTTGCTCGATACTGGGTTATTCTAGCCAGTAAGTGTTGTTGTTGGTGTGTGAGTGTGCCTCTGTAGGTGTGATCTTCTCCTTGCTTTTCTCAGAAGCACTTCAGTCTGCCACCGGGTCTGCCACCCAGGCTGGTCCGGGGACTTTAGCTTTGCCAGCTGCTGCCTGGTGAACAGCGCGCAGGCGCTTCGAGCGCCAGAGCGGCGTAGCAGAGCTGATCGTGATCGCGTCTCTTTTTTTGGGGGGGAGGGGGCTGCCGAGAGGGGTTTGAAGGCTGGCAAACGGCGCTCGACATCTAGCGTTTGGGACTTTGTCGCCATCAGATCAGTTTCTCTTTTCTTATCATTCTTTCTTTTTTGCCGTTTCTTTTTTTTTTTTTTTTGGGGGGGGTTTGCTTCAGGTGATCGTCGGACGGAACAAAAGCAATATGCTATGATTGATTCATAGAGATTCATAGATTCATTTGCTTGACTCATAAAGCTCCGTGTAGTGCCATGCACTCTCAAACCACTGTAATTGGCTCAAGGTCACGTTCTTGTTGCCTCTGGAAAGAGAAAACTATTCTTTTGAATCCACATACAGTATATAATTCAATCGTGTTGCTGCACACTATAGACAACACAACACCTCTAGATACTCTATAGTCTTCATGTTCAATAAACAAAGTGTCTGTCACCCACTTGAACTTTCAGTGTTTTCTTGTCCCTGACCGGTCTGACCGCTGGCGGGCGGCCGTGGACAATGGCAGTCAGCCCTTTGGAGCCACCATCGAAGAGAGTTCGGAAGGACATTCTCTCGAGCGAATTGGTGCAGCGACTCTGTGATGAAGAACTGGAAATTCAGGTGGTGGGCGTGGGCGGAGACGGATTCCAGGTCCGAGTGCCCAAGTCCCTGACTTGCTCTGAGCTTCGAAGAATCATCCGGAATCGACTTCCGCTCAAAGCTGGAGCAAGAGTCACTGTGATGAAAGGCTCTCAGAAGCTTTCATTATCGAAGACTCTGGCAGAAGAAGGGCTGGTGCAAGGAGAGCCAACTTCTTTGTCCTACGCCTATGAGGTGGCTAACCTGCAGGAGGCTTGGAGATGTATCCATAAATGCACTGTCGACAGTGATGAGTCAATGGCTCTTGAGGGGATACGGCGGCTAGATGGGCTGCAAGAGACAACTCCGCTTAGGCACCTTGTCAGCCTCAAGCACCTTGCCTTTGGCATTGACTTCAACGAGAGTTTGGAGGGAGTGGCTTGGCCTAGCGGCCTTCAGAGTCTTTCTTTTGGCACGTTGTTCAACCAGAGTCTGGAAGGAGTGACTTGGCCTAGCGGCCTTCAAAGTCTTTCCTTTGGCGAACAGTTCAACCAGAGTCTGGAAGGTATGGCTTTGCCCAGCGGCCTTCAAAGCCTTTCCTTTGGCCAGGAGTTCAACCAGAGCCTGAAAGAAGTGGCTTGGCCCAGGGGTATTCAAAGTCTTTCTTTTGGCTTGAAGTTCGACCAGAGTCTGGAAGGAGTGACTTGGCCCAGCGGCCTTCAGAGTCTTTCCTTTGGCGCGGAGTTCAACCGGAGCCTGGAAGGAGTAGCTTTGCCCAACAGCCTTGAAAGTCTTTCCTTTGGCTGGAAGTTCGACCAGAGTTTGCAGGGAGTGTCTTGGCCCAGCGGCCTTCAAAGTCTTTTGTTTGATGGCTGCGAGTTCAACCAGAGTCTGGAAGGAGTGTCTTGGCCCAGCGGCCTTGAACGTCTTTCCTTTGGCTCTTCGTTCAACCAAAGCCTGAAAGCAGTGGCTTGGCCGAGCAGTCTTCAAAGTCTTTCCTTTAGCTGCGACTTTGACCAGAGTTTGCAGGGAGTG
>CAXAMN010011148.1:117887-142957 GCA_963970005.1 Durusdinium trenchii
GAAGGAGTGACTTGGCCTAGCGGCCTTCAGAGTCTTTCCTTTGGCGGGGTGTTCAACCAGAGTCTGGAAGGAGTGGCTTTGCCCAACAGCCTTGAAAGTCTTTCCTTTGGCTTTGCGTTCAACCAGTGTCTGGAAGGAGTGGCTTGGCCGAGCGGCCTTCAGAGCATTCAGTTTAAAAGAGGGTTTGGTGCCCTCAAGAGAGTGAATTGGCCAAGCAGCCTTCAGTGTTTGGTGGTTTGGGGCCCGAGATCGGAGGTTGTGGAGATGGATCTTCCTTGGGGTTTGCAAAGGTTTGAATGCAGATTGGACGAGGAGGAGGAGGAGGGCATGCATCAGACATGGATGATCTCCACATCGGAGGATCGAAAGGAAGAGTGACGACAGGAGCTCCCAGTGACGACGATGGACTTTTGGTCCATGGCCCCCCTTTTGCGTGTTGCGCGGCGCGGCGCGTGGTCCAGGGTTGGCGCCGGCGCTCTTCGCTTGGAACCACACGAAGCCGGCGCCAAGTCCGCGCTGGACTGAAAACGAAGAGCGTGACTTGGGACTGGAGTCTTGGAAGAGAGCCATGTTCGGGGGATTGGTGGCACCCGACTCAAATCCAACAGGTTGAACGATCTAATTATTATATACTGTTATATAGATATAACACACACACATATATATATATATATATATTATATATATATTACATATAATCTATATTTTGCAAGGAAACGGCTTGGGGGTCAGAACTTGTCCATCTCTCTGGAAGTTTATAATTCAAAAAACGAGCCCACCATGCGTGGAGTTCATGTCCCCACCATACGTTTACCTCACCTATGTGCCTAATGTAGGCAACTAGCCCCAGACACGTCGTGTTTGGGTATGGACAACCTTTGCTCCCTCCCAAGCCTCGGCCCTCCACGCCCTCCACGCGCTCCACGCGCTCCGCGCTCCGCACAGTGCTGGGGGGGTGGCTTCACCTACGAGAGATGCTGCCTTCAGAGCCCCTTGCTCTCGGCGCCCGAGGCTCGACCGACGTCGCGGGCAAGCCTGGTCGCGGTCTGTTTGGGTTCGCCGGGGCAGGCGATGATTTTAATGGTGAGGATGTGAGTCATCACTGAGCGGGGAGGGGGGGGGGTAGTGGCAGCTGCTTTTGGGCATCCGGGTTGGTGGTTACTGCAGGTTCCACGATGGAAGAAAAGATGAAGGGTGGTCCCATTGGAAGGACACCTACAACCCAAGAGTGTGAGACCTTTCAGTAAAGTTCCTGAGTCTCAACTCAACAAGTCAAGTATACCGCACACAAAACACATACAGTGGATTGAGAGTAGATGGCACAATGACCAAAAGGTGGTTTATATGGATCCCCATTTAAAGGACATCTGGAGGTTTGTGCCATCTACTCTGAAACCACTGTATTTCATCATATGTCAATCTTCTGCTCGCCTCCCTCGTTGTTTGTGTTCGACTTGCAGTCAAACATCCACCCTTGGTTTGTTCCTTCGACCTCAATGCAGAGACCTCGGCCGTCCAAAGCTTCGGCCCGGCAGGTTGAGGCAGTGAGGAAGATGAAGAGCCAGGCCCGCCTGGGAAAAAAGGGAAGCACGAAGACGTGCTTGGGTTTGACGCTTTTAGATGCCCGGGATCTGGAAACCTTGTGAAGGATTTGGATGATGGGCCATCATGGGGGTTCAACAGTTTATCCTGGGAGTCCAGTCGGCTGATGAAAACATGGGAGTTCAGTCGGTGACCTTGATTTACTGGCATCTCCTGAACACAGTTAGAGTGGCCGTTCAGGTCTACAAGGTAACAGGTAGAGTTGATTTGCACGAATCAGAAAGGGACAGATGGCCGATTAAGAACTACATACCAGCAGTCACAAAGGGGTGCGATCCATGGAGGTTAGGGATGCCCAAAACATTCACTCACTGGATGGGACTCAAAACCACCCAACTCCATGTGACTCCTGGTACATTTCCTAGGTCCGGGACACCCGAAGGACACCCGAAGGACACCCGAAAGGGTCTATGTTTCTTCTATGTCCCGGAGCATTCGGCACTTTTCGTCAGCCGGCAGGGACTGAGCATTCGGCCACGCTGAAACTGCTGGGTGTGGCCGTGTAACACCAAACACGTGGAACATCGAGAGACCTTGCCATGTGTGTGACGGCCCGGCACACACGGCCGGTGTCTCTCGAGGTTCAACGTCTCCGGTCGTCTCGGTCTTCCCAACGAATCGGTTGGACCGAATCGGGTGGACCGAATGCACCGGGGGTGGAGGGTGGAGGGACGAGGGGCCAACGGATGGTTTCGGGTTTCGACGAGGGTGGTCAGAAAGGTGTGGATGAACGGATCTTTTTTTTTTTGAGTCAGAAGCGTGCCGTTTTTAGAAGGCTGACAGTGCCGGTGGACGGGGCTCCACAAGAGAGGTCACTGAATGTGCGTTCAGATGATTTCTTGTTTCTGTTTTTTTACATGTACCCTTCTTTTTCTTTTTACTTTTTTCATTCAACAAGCAGAAACAAACAGGTCAACAAAAACACAAACGTCGGAAGATGTGGATAGACGTGCGACCAAGATGTTGCACTGATTTTCCATCACCAGCAAGTGCAAGTTGGCCAAGAATTGGAGACGATTTCCCTCTGGATATCATGCCATGCTGCCATACCATGTCCCACATGGCAGGAGTTCTTGACCATGGGTTTTCCACCAAACCATTGGATGTGTTCGAGCGGTCCTTGAGTGGTTGATGGGGCGGGTATTGTAGCGAGTCCAGGCGCTGAACTGCGGCTGTGGCAAGCCGGTGGCCCATCTGGGGAAGTGCGGTTGATGGTTCCAATGGTAGAGATCGGCATAGACGGCATGATAAACTGAAAAAGAAGTAATTCTTATCCCTTTTCCTCAATCATGACCAACATCATCGAAGTATTTTTCAGCACTTTATTCAATTACCTGTGGGAACCCATGGGAACATTTTTCACTGGACTGGAACACTATAACTATAGACGTGGCACGTTTCCATTGGATGAGTGCGCATGGCGATGTGGGGCAGGGAATTGGAATCGTGATTCCTTTACACAAGAAGGCATGGTTGAGGACACTCTGTGCCCAGACACAAGGCAATACTGTAGGATCGCAAAACACAATGTGTTAGTTAGACTAGAATGTCCAAGAGAATCCCAGAGGAGACCTTTGGGGTTTTAATTGGTTGGGTCCAACCTCTTTTGGGATGTCTAGGTTGGGATGTTAGAAGGACAAGAAGTCAGCTGGATGTTTTGTGGGATGCCTTTCAATGGGGTTTTGCACTGGCTCGTTTCCACTGACTGCGCGGCAGTTCTGATCCAACCCACAGTTTCAGTGGTGAGGACGGGAGGACGGAAGGACAAAAGCCACGGAAGGCTCCAGCAGTTTGAATTCGCTTGACCGAGTCGAACATGGAGGGGTCTGGGGTGGACCCAATCCTTAGGTTTTGAGGGACGGGTAGGGCTCTTTTCACGGAGCTTCTGGGAGAGAGCTTGGTAAACTCAAACTAGGATAGCTGTTGGTCTTTCAGGGGCATGGCATGCTGTTCTTCTCGATTCAGCAGACTCGTTCTGCCAGATTCAGCCGGGGCCGGGGCGAAGGTCACGGAGTGAGCTCCGTTGGCGTCCGAGGACTTGAGCCACCCGGCCTTCAAGGGCGGCCGCTTCACCTGGTGCCGCTTGGTGCAGAACACGGCACGGTCGCACCGGCTCTGGCTCTGGCCAAAGAGATAGAGTTTCTTGTCATCACTCGATATCATCAATCTATTGTTCGACCCTCTTGAAAGGGTACCTTTTTTGATGGAGTCCTAATGATTTCCGACAATGCTTGCAAATTGCAAGTAAGCAGTAACACAGGCAATTTAGTAAACAGCAAGACATAATAATGTGTAAGAGGGTCCAAAAACAGAGTGATTCTATGTGATTGTACAGTATACATGTTTCTTTTGTTTCATTCATCCAATGCATGCTGCGTTCATGTCTAAGTCTGGATCATGCACATAGTTTCTGTACACAATCGCTCTACATTTCGATCAGCCTTGAAAGTGTACATTTTCATTTGGTCCCCAAAATGTGGCCCAAGATACACATTTGCAGGCATTGTTGGATATAAGTTGGTCCCCCGAAAACTGTGCAGTTTCCACGGCATTGGAAACATAGAGTGATCATGTACAATAAACGATACAATTGCAACCAGCTGATGCGTATGATGCAAGAATGATATGTACATATATATATATATACTGTAGATATGAAGACATAGACTGTTGAGCGGGGTCGTTTGTTCGCCTTTCATGGGCCTGGTGGATGCAAATGATACGACGGTGAGAGATTTGTCAAACATAGATGATATGTGACAACCATGTACTGTATTTTTCCATGTTTTCTACATCCCCCACTCCTTTCCCAGACGCAGCTTATGATGCAGAATATACAATATCGATCCCAAACCCAAATGCCCCCCTAGCTAAAGCTATATAGCGGACACGACCCAACACAGTCACAATCACGCCCCCTGGCACCTTCGGTGCGGGCGGATATTTTTGGGACTGCTTCTTTGGGAACTCAAGTGCAAACGGCATGAAGCCACTCTTTTCAAAGGTTGTTTCGAGGACTTCAGCAACACAGCTTCACTGCAATATTGCCACATTGCAGATGATGTTATTTTCACTTGAGGTAATTCGGATGTCGCGCGTCGTGGGCGCCCCAGAAGCGCAGTACGTTCGCTCAGCTCGCTCGTGGAGCTGTGGAAGGCTTGCTCGCCTGCTGTATCCCGGCTGCGCGCAAGTGGATCACCGGCCGGTTGACCATGTCCCAATGCAGCGTGCATGTGCCAGATCGTGTGGTAAATCAGGTCCGAGATCATCGGCAGCGCACAAAATCGTCAGATCGCGCTCGGAGGAGCAGATGGAATTTGTCATGTTTGAGCCCACGGTGGTGTGTCTGTGGAATGGATGCGTCAAACAAGCAGGAGGCTGCGCCCTTCCTTGCTTGAAGCTTGTCATTTGACGTGACGTTTATGCAGTGTGAACCGGTCAGTGTTTGCTTGCAGTGGTGGGGCCTATCTGGCACCTGAGTATAGAGGTGTGAAAAGGGATGCTCGCAGGAGTGAGTAGGCCGTTGCTGTTGGGCGTGGTCACCGCCGTTGAACTTTTCCAAGTCCCAGTGACCAATCACATCCAATAAGACCTGCGCGCAGGGTGGCACCATCCGCGCGCATCGTCACAGCGTTTGATGCGTTGTCCGATCCCTCGAGTGGAGCGGGGTCCGTGGCGGGCGGCGGGGCCGTCGGGCCCGTGGCGGGCCCGTTGCGCCCGTGGCACACGCGTATACATGACCTTTCTTGGATGCTTATATAGAGATTTACATATACAGTGATAGAATTTGGCACAGACCTGTGGTCGGTTCCCTCCAAACATTGGTCTCTTCTCAGGTAGTCGAATTCTGCTCCTTCAGGGAAAGTCAAGGAGTTGAGGGGTCATCCCATCCATACCCCATTACTGGCGGGCAGGTCTGCTAAAGGAATGATTCCTTAAAACACTACCCTAAAGTCAGTTGGAGGAGAAGCTCGCTTTGTACGGCTGACTTTGGGCAGGCAAGGGTGCGCAGGCCATTTTTTTGGTCAAACAGTCAAACATATGCAAATATCATTGAACCTCATCAGAAAACACAATTAAACCACTTTGGTAGTAAATACTACCCATCATATAACCCTCTGAACCTTGGTTCCTTCTTCCCAAGAGCGGGCTTCCGTCTGGATCGGCGATTCAGTGGAAGGCGTCGTAGGCACTGGGCGTAGCGCAGCGTATTGGTGTTTTGCGTTCTGGTGCGTTTTCGAGGCAAGTTCTACCAATCCATCATGCTCAACCAGGCGCGCTCCAGCGACTGGGTCGACCTGGTTGGTTGGAGCACCGATGCTTCCACGCAAGAATGAGGATGCCCTGAGAGTCCTTAAATGACCTGAAGTGACTCATTGTGTTTCCGTAGGGTAGTGGCAGATTATGACTTTCATGCGCGGGGCCGGCAGATCCCCTCTGAAACGTGAGTAGCCAGTGCTGTATGGGGGCCACTCCGGACGAGGATGGTGGTGGCATGCAAGGGCAAGTTCCAAGGGTTGGTGTGTTCCAGATCTGAAGGAAGTGTGTACGGTTGAGTTCACCAACCCAGACACATCTGAAGTTGCTGAGATGGTTCTGATCCTGATCAGCCAAAGATCAACTGAGATCAGGTCCATTGAAGATGCCCTGCGACTTGTCCCAGGGGCACCTGGACTTCAGGAGGCCATCAATGAGAAGAAGAAGAAGTATCTGGAGGACTTGAAGCAGCAGCTGGATCGAGTCCGCAAAGGTGTGGTCACCTCAAATCGTCAGGAGCGAGACAAAGTCCATGGCAAGCGTTTTGCTTACCAGAAGGAGCGTGGCCGCAAGAGAGCTGCTCGGCATAGGCTTGCTGAAGCAAGGCAGGGACACGATGGTGGCCTGTCTGCCATCCAACAGATCTTTGTTGATCAACGTTTGCGAGAACCATGAGCAGATGTTCATTGAGGGACGCGCCACAGGATTGCCTTTGAGGCAACGGCAACATCCATAGGACCAGACAGCAAAGGCCAGTTAAAAACGGCCAAGCTGAAGCTGAAGGAGTACCCTCTTGACCTATGCAGAACTCTTGCGGAAATCATGGTGGAATTGCAACGATCACAGGGCCGTGAGCTAGAGCTCCCAGAACACTTTTTGAAGAAGGTCAATGAGCTCCTTGCGCCAGCTAAAGACCGGATGTAGGGGGAGGAGGAGATTGTTTGGTTCGGAATGTGGTGCCTGAGAGGCCTGCCACGGGCAAATTGTCCACAGCCAAACAGAAAGAAAACACATACACAGCCGAACACAAAGGGCTGGAACAGCGAGACGCCTTTCCAAGTGGTGGTGCCATTGGGATTTGAGTCAAGGGTTCCGTTGGGGGATATAGCTGTGCCTGAAGCGATGATGACCCTTCTGCCATGAAAACTTGCTGATGCTTTGCGAGGTTTTCTCCGGTGCTGAAGACATCTTGATTTGGAGGTGGACTTGTCATCAATCCTCAAGTCATGTTCCAGTATGTTCCAGTATCCCGATGAAAAACTTTCATCAAGACCACCTGCAAGTCGATTCGGGAAGCTCTGGCCGCTGCTTCGTGAAGGGGATCGCTGTTCCCGCCTGTTGTTTGTCCCAGTCGACGCTTTAGGTCAACAGTCGAGGTGGGGAGATGGACTGAAGTTCTCTGAGACGAAGCATCCCTGTGGCGATGAAGAGCTCTGATCGGTGAGTCCCGTCCCGTCCATAGCGTCCATCCGCGTCGTGGCTTCGAGAAATCCCATCCGTTGCGCTTCGTGGTGATTTCGTTCGGCCAGCGCGGAGACCTGGGCGTTCCTTCAAAGGCCCGGTTGAACCGAACGCTTCGGTTCCAGAGACCTCCGGAGACCGGCGGCCCGTCCAGGACTCGTTTTGGTCCAACACACTGATACACTCCGTCGATGGGGTGGTGTGGCAGGGGCACCACGCAGGGGTGGCCGGGAAGGTCTCCAGACAGTGCCTGCACTCCTCAGGTCCTCATGCACCCCTTGTTTAGGAGAAGTCTGAAAGTGGTTCAAATGGGGAGTGGGTCAAAGGTTCAGTAGTTTCAGTATGAATAGTCTAAAGCAGAACAAAACCGGTCGGGTGGGTTGGGTCTCTACAGTCCAACCTGCGGTGCCGGAACCGGAAGAGTCAACAGAGTCTGGCCAGAACAGTCCAACCCATGGGGTTTCATGAAAAGAACCGTCCAAATGTGAAGATCTCCCCATCCCCAAGCGGGTTTGGAGGGCAGACGTTCGGCGCCTTCCGCAGGACTTGCGGCCCTTCTACATGCCCTTCCTGGAGTTATCGGTCGAGCAGCTGGCGGAATGCCCTTTGGGTAGCCTCGCGATGGTCCTGATGGACACATCGTTGAAGGTCGCCAATGCGAAGGTGGGAGACTCGGGTCAGTCCTGGTTCCTTTGCCCAAGCCTTGCGGGGCAGGGTAGTGAGGCCTGCCAGTCGTGAATCTGTGTGTATAAATCCCCCGGTTTTAAAGCACAACGTCCGATTCTTTTTGGAGTGTCTTTGCGAAGGAATCGATGGCCAGCACAGGCTCTCTTGCATAGGGTGTCCAGTTTGTGCCCTCACAGAATACATGTCTTCCCTGCAAGCCTAAACCCTGGAAATTTGTAGGGTCTGAATTCATACCTCGGGTATTCGTGAGTTCACAGGCAAACATCGGGTTCTCGTGGGAAACCCAGGGTTTGGACCCAAGCCATTCCCCAAACACCTTCTCGATAGGCGCCCCTTCAGTAAAACTGTATGCCGAGGTGTCTGAATGTGTGAATCCCAGACACCCATGCATGGAATGTCTGCCTACATTGACCCCAGGTCAACCACCCCAACTGATCGGTAAATATGCCACACATCGAACGTCTGAGACAATCACGGCTTCCCAAAGTTTTGCACAGATGACTTAGCCCCCGGACATGCTCCACAGATGAGTTGGGCATTTTGGCCTCATCAGAAAGGGGGCCTTCAACACCGCTCGTCTCGTCTTCCTCCACCGGACAGTGCCTTGTTTCCTCCACCACCGGCGTCGGCCAGCGCTCGTGCCGTGTGGAGCTGGGCGGGGTGGGAGCGCTGAACGCCCCGGTGGCCGGAGCAGCCACCGGTCGCCGGGTGGATCTCCCGTCACCCTTGGACACCTCACAGGATCCGATTGGGCCACGAATTTTCATTCGGGTGATTGATTGGGCAAGATTAAGAAGGATTGGGATTGCCCAAATGTCTGCCTGACTGGGCAGGGTTTATATGGATGAAACAGGCAGAAATTGGGCATTTCGTTGGAAGATCTGGGGATGACTTGATGGTTCTTTCTTCGAAGTTTCGATGGCCTTTCGCCATCGGCCTTCAGCGTGAGTCAGGGCGCTCCGCCCAAGCTCACCGAGATGCCCAGCTTTTTGAGGCGCCGAGACCGTCGCGTCGCTCGTTCGGGAGAAGTCCCTGCCCCCGAGCGACGCCGCGAGTCCTGAGCATCGGGAGCATCCAATGGGACAGACTGGTCCGTTTGGTCGGAACATGGGGGTACACTCTCTGGAACTAAGATGGAAGTGGAGTTCACCACCTGTTTGTGGTGGCTTTCATGGTCTTCCGAACTCGGGGCCAGGCCATCCACGTAACCATGGGGCCGTTCCAGGAAGTGTATGTATAGGCTCGGTGACTCGTGACAGGTTTCTTTGATGGGACAAAGAAGAATGACTTGGGGTCAATGACCATCTATTCCAGTGCCATGGATGATTTGGGCCTGTTCAGACTCCGGCGTCACTTCGTAGACCAAGGGAGGAGCTTAAGGTCTTGGAAAATGGTTTCAGGTGGGCGATGGTGAGGTCCTTGGGGATGGTGTCAGAGACATCAGGCTGATTTTGACCACCAAACTTGCCTCGGCTCACAGATTTTTTCCGGGTTGGAGCAACGAGTAACTAGTGGTGAACTACACTTCTCGATGAACCTAGCTGTGAGCCAACTAGGGTATGAACCCAAGTGCATGTTACATGTTATGTTTTTTTGTTGGATCTGCAGTATGAGCGTTGGGCGCCCCTATTCCCGGTGTATTTGACACAATCAATCGTTGACACACCCAATGAGTTTGGGGCGACTTTCCTTCCGGTCCAGAATTTCATACGCAATATGGATATCCACTACCAGAAGAGACCTGTTATCGGCGGGTGCTGGTCGAGGGTGCTGGTTTGGGGTGACTTTCCGATGTCTTGCAGGGTCCAGACATTGCAAGATTCAAGAACGAAGGGAACCTTCAGGTCCAGACCCTTTGATTCAAGAACGAAGGGAACCTTCAGGTCCAGACCCTTTGATTCAAGAACGAAGGGAACCTTTCACAAAGTTGAGATGGAACATTTGCCACTGGACCCAGGGATTTGGATAGCCCCTTTGCATCCCAAGCGCGCCTGGGAAGAGTCGACGCTCTGCAAACAAATCGTGGGTCCGTCCGGTCTCAAAGGGTCAAAGGTCTGGGGGTTTACTTTGGGGTCCATCCATTGTTCCCCCCATTTTTGGGGCAGTCAATGACTTGACCATTTGATATTGAAAGGTATCAAATGGTATCAATCATCAGCATACATAAACATTTTTCATATAGGACAAGATAGGAATTGAATTAAATTTGTGATATTTATCTACTCTAGGTTCGACTTCTCATTTTCGGAATGACTTCTCATCTATGCCTTGTAGATGAGGTTGCGCTCGCCTCGCATTTCCGTCGCTGGGCGTCTCTCGCAGGGCGAGAGAGATGCTGCAGATGATCTTGGGCATGGGCCTCTCTTTGAAGCTCGGGCGAAGATGCTTTCACCGGCCGCCACGGCATGGCACGGCCGAAGAACCACGTCAGGAGGTCTCTGCGTTTGACTGCCTTGATTCCATATGCCCTCACGTCCTTGGTTGGTTGATTAGACAGCAAATCCAGGTGTTGAGTTGGTTTATTGATGAATTGGGGGAAAATGGTACCTGGGACCAGACCCTTCTGTTACTCCGTTACTCCCAAAGGACCACCAAACAGTACAGGGTGTCTTATGGTGTCCGGTGTTTGGTGTTCGGTACCTGGATCTGCAGTTTCATACGCTTTTGAGACATGTCCAAGTCATGATGGTTTGGGACATGACACATATAGATGGTTCTGGAAAGATGGTCGAGATGGTTTTGGAACGGGTTCTCCCTGCCAAAACACACCCAGCTAAAGGTTCTTGGTGACCACTGTCCCACTTTTTCAAGAACCAGATGAATGGGACGGAACACATACATGGCTCCGCCCCAACGGTTGGGGGGTGTCCGGGTCGGTCATGGTCTCCAAACCGCGCATGGCGATCGTGGCATTGATTCTAGTCTTACCCAGACCGTTCATGTATATATAACTATATATATATGGAATATCTACCTATATTACGAAAGCCAGCCTTCGTAGAAGGCGCTAGCAGAGTTGTGTCTGGCGAACGAAGTGAGTAGTTAGGGGGTCTGGGGGGGTGGCCCGAGAAAGGGACACGTCAACTCAGCACATGCTGGGGCAGGAGGGTGCTCCGAGGGAAGGTTTTTTGAGGTTGTGTTGGAGGTGATTTTTGAGGGGTGGTGATGCAAGAAATGCCAAATGCATCATTTGCATCATCTGAATGGAAAGGTGTAGTTGGCACCTTGCAAGGTAGAGAGACCTAGGGTAGCTATAGTGCAGCTACCAGGTATAGTACTTCAAGTTCCCTTTCCGTCAACCGCTTGAGAACCTCTACACACGCACAGCAAGCCACAGCCTTGAAGTCTCATTCGTGCTTTGAACTTGTATAGGTGTGTAAGAGGTACAGCAACATACTACCTGAGAAGCTGCAAAACGAAAGCCAGCGCTTCCCTTTCTCGAGAACTGCGCGTCGAAGCATAGGATAGAAAGGTAGGTCTGCACCCTAGATCCACCATCCCACTCCATTTTCTTTCATTTCTCTACGGCAGCTCCGCTTGGCATTTGCCAGGTGGAGGCGGCCGTGAGACCTCTTACACACCTACACAAGTTCAAAGCACGAATGAGACTTCAAAGCTGTGGATTGCTGTGCGTGTGTAGAGGCTATCGAGCGGTTGACGGAAAGGGAGCTTGAAGTACTATACCTGGTAGCTGCAAGCAAGGTGCCAACTACACCTTTCTTTTCAAGGTGGCCTGAACAGAGTGTTTCAGGGCAGTAAACCGTGGTCTCAGGCCACCTTGAATTTAGCTTGAAAACCACAGCTACATAGCTACCCTGGGTCTCTATACCTGGCAAGGTGCCAACTACACCTTTATTTTCAAGGTGGCCTGCGCAGAGTGTTTTAGGGCAGCAAACCCTGGTCTCAGGCCACCTTGACTTTAGCTTCAAAACCACAGCTTTGAAGCCTCATGCGCGCCATACCTGGGAACAGAATTGTAGCTACAAGACCTTTATTTTCAAGGTGGCCTGAACAGAGTGTTTTAGGGCAGCAAACCGTGGTCTCAGGCCACCTTGAATTTAGCTTGAAAACCACAGCTACATAGCTACCCTGGGCGTCTATACCTGGCAAGGTGCCAACTACACCTTTATTTTCAATGTGGCCTGAACAGAGTGCTTTAGGGCAGCAAGCCCTGGTCTCAGGCCACCTTGACTTTAGCTTGAAAACCACAGCTTTGAAGCCTCATGCGCGCCATACCAGAACTGTAGCTACTTGTAGCTACCCTGGGTCCGTATAAATAGGGTTTGCTGCCCTAAAACACTCTGTTCAGGCCACATTGAAAATAAAGGTGTAGTTGGCACCTTGCCAGGTATAGACGCCCAGGGTAGCTATGTAGCTGTGGTTTTCAAGCTAAATTCAAGGTGGCCTGAGACCACGGTTTGCTGCCCTAAAACACTCTGTTCAGGCCACCTTGAAAATAAAGGTCTTGTAGCTACAATTCTGTTCCCAGGTATGGCGCGCATGAGGCTTCAAAGCTGTGGTTTTGAAGCTAAAGTCAAGGTGGCCTGAGACCAGGGTTTGCTGCCCTAAAACACTCTGTGCAGGCCACCTTGAAAATAAAGGTGTAGTTGGCACCTTGCCAGGTATAGAGACCCAGGGTAGCTATGTAGCTGTGGTTTTCAAGCTAAATTCAAGGTGGCCTGAGACCACGGTTTACTGCCCTGAAACACTCTGTTCAGGCCACCTTGAAAAGAAAGGTGTAGTTGGCACCTTGCTTGCAGCTACCAGGTATAGTACTTCAAGTTCCCTTTCCGTCAACCGCTCGATAGCCTCTACACACGCACAGCAACAGCTTTGAAGTCTCATTCGTGATGTATCATATATACATATGGAATATTTACCTGCATGATCCTACATTGACCACCCTTTTTCAACCACCTCAATGTAGGCAACTATGCCAGTCCCGGTCTGGGGAGAGGATTGGCTTCGGTGCCCTCGGCGGCTTCGGCCGGGAATTCCTGGAGCTCCTCAGGGTTGATGTGACCACCTCTGGCTGGATGCTCTTCAATCAGGCGGGAGGGGGGGCGCTCTGAGTGGTTGCTGGCTGGACTTCAAGGTTTATAAAAACCATCTAACAGGCAGACATTTTGCACAGTTGAAAGATCCAGGTATGACATATCCTTCAACTTCAGGAACATAGAGATTGCTAGAGCTGCTGAGCTACATAGACTCAGACCCCACCGGGGCAAACCACATGTTTCACACTGCAGCCATTTCAGTCTGCTCTTCCCCCCCCACACACACAGAGACAAAGAACAGAGAGACATAAAGAGATAGAACGTCCTTTCTTCGTTGTCGATTTTATCATCTTAATCACTGGTCATTTATAAGGGCGTCCACTGATTTTCTTGCTATTGCGCCGAGTCGCTGCTCCTAGCCAGTAGGTGTCTCTAATTTTCCCAGACCATCCATGGGACTGGACTAGCAAAACGTAAATTTATAGACCCGCATTTTCATCATGTGCGACCCCATCCATGGCTTCACTCTTCCCATTCCTTTGATCTGATCTGGCATGATCTGGCTATTTGGTCCCATCATCTCCCACGGTCTCCGCGGCCTCCGCGCTCTGTGTTTCTCCAGGTCAGCGCCCTCCGCGGCATCCTCCTCCGCCGCGGCGGACTGGAAGCGCCCAGCGAGGGCGCTGCGGCGTGCCTGCAGACGCCCGCAACGGAGACTTTACCGGGAAGGCGCGACGAGGTGATGGACTCGGTGATGGACTCGGTGATGGACTCTCAGGTTGACTGCGGTTCGAACTGGGCCGGGTTGGACTGGGCTGGTTTTGGGGTTTGGAAAGACGTAGAATATGATCATACCTCATGTATATGTTTTTTTTGGGGAGAAGACATCACCAGGTAACTAGGCTTTTTGATGCTCGTTCGTTTGGTTGTTGTGTCGGGGCGAGATGTATGTAAACACTCTTGGGTCATGCTCTTTTGGGTGACGTGCAAGAATCAGTTGAGAACTTGAGGATCAACTATTCCTTCATGTTCGAATCCCGCTGCATACTCCGCATGACTGAACCTTGTACTGAATAGGCTGAACCAAAACCTGGAGGCCTCGCCGCCAGCTTGGCAGCTTCTTTGGGGGTTTGGTGCACCTGGGGGTGGCGGGGCATGTGCAGAACCTGCAGCTCACCTGACTGCAGGATGCTGCAGACCATGATGGACGGGGCCAACTTTGTCCCTGTAGGCCTGTCCCTGGAGGACCTGACGGGCTGAACCTCTCGGTCAAGTCCGGATGAACTGCGTAACTCTCCGGAAGAGTGGCGGCCTTTGTGTGGCGGCCTTGGCTGCCTACATTGACCCCTGAAATCAATCAGCCATCCCAATGTAAAGAATGTAGACTCTTGATTAATGCACCCAGCCATTTGAATTGAACATCCTCATATCTGGGGGGGTGTATGGTCCTCAAGAGTCTACATTAGGTCATAGCTACATTGGGAGGTTTGGGCTGTCTACAAATGAACGTGGTCTGGTTATATGGCTCGACACTAGCACGACGGAAGATGATTCCTCCTCTGCCGATATTTCTGGTGATCCAAAGAGACGCACCTGACCTGTTTGGGGCCCTTTGGGTATGACCGGGGTATTTGGTATTTATATAATTGCACTTTATTCTCTACAGTTGGAGACAGGGCCAAGGATGTAAGATGGAACCCAGTGTGAGTTTGCTGGGGATGGTGCTTGTACCCTCTTGTGAAATCTTCAGCTTGCGGAGCAAAGACGTTGGAAGACGCCAGCGATTTCCATTTTTTTCACGGACACTGACTCAGTGAGTCAAGCTTTTTACTCCGAACTCCAAGCGAGAAAGACCTGGCCGTGCGGAACCCAGCCTCCCCCGTTGATCGGTTCAGAACCGACCCCTGGGGATCAACGGGGGTTCCCACCGAATGGTGCCCGATGGTGCCGCCCCATTCCTCTGCCGCCTCGTCTTGCCTCGAGACGACAGACCCGCAGGCACCAAGGCCTTGCTCCAGCTTCTCCAAGCGCCGCCCCCGGGCCCCGCCTGTCGTGTCACGGTGCCTGCCATGCAGATGCCCCACGGCTGCATTAGCACGGCGCGAACCGGGCCGGGGGCTTTGTGCCGGTGCGAATCGTGTAGGAGTTTGGGTCGTTTGCTTTTGAGGATAATTACTATAGCAGCTAGTCTGAGTCTGATGAGCCAACATGAACATGTGGATAACGCTGCTATACAAATGTTTCGTGGTGTTTTTTTGCGAGGACCTATATCGGGCTTTATAACTTTTGTTCCAAAGGATTGACTTGACAAAGACAGCCTGAGCCACCAACTATACATCAACAACTTCTTCAACTCCTGGCAGAGTCCAGGTTCTTCTTGGTAGGAGTTTGTGTCCAGCCTATCTTACGTAGTTACAACAATAAGTACCTCTTCTTTTTCTATAAGGTCCGGTGCGAGAAGAACACAACCTGTCTGGGACTCGCAGGCATTGATGTACCTACGTTGGGGTGGTTGAAAAGGGCTCCATACATGCCTGACCCAGGTCTGACCCAGGTCCAGTCTCCTTGAAAAGGCCCACCGGATTTGTTCGTCACGTGCTGACCTGTATGATCAACTGACCTGTAACAATGAGGTCCAACTGACCCGTAGGTCTTCTCAACGTAATGGCAGGAGCCAAGTGGCTTGGTCACGAATGATGGGTGATTGGGGTTGTTCTCAGCATATGGCTTTGAGTCAATGGCACCTCCACCGAGGCTGATGGGAGCTCGGTTGACACCTCGAACATCAAGAGATCTCATTTGACCCGGGGTCAACCAGGGTGCCTGGGTTTTGAGCCACAGCCATATATACAAAACACTGTAAAACACGATGTTTTCATAGAAGAGGTAGGTACCGATCAAATAGGTACCCAGGGGGGGGGTTCCATGGGACCTGGAGTTGGAGTGTTTGGCATCTACACTATACCTGCGCAGCAAAAGACCTCCGTCCGAGTCGCTGGTGACGGTTCGTTCGCCACTAGGCTGGTGTCCTATGGGTTGCTGCAGCATACGGCGCCTGAGCCGCAGCAGACGCATGTGCCAGGAGTATCACGGTTTCCGTGCCTCTTTTTTGGGGAGGAGGTGAGGAAAATATGTTTGAACCTTTGCCCTTGAACTCGCACTGGTACTGGCCAATCTCCGCATAATCCAACAAACATGGAAGGGGTCTGGTCGCGGAAGGCTTGGTCCTTTTTTTTTGGGGGGTAGCTTGTGTCATTGATTTCAATCCGTGTTTCGCCAAAGCAAACTGCCCTCCCCACGATGTGGCGAGGAGCCGACCGGTCTGCGGAGCGCCGACCGGTCTGCGGAGCGCCGGGTCGACCTGCGGCACGAAGCCGACCTGGTGGGTCTTCCGGCTTGGAACCATCACTTTTTGATACTTTTTGCAAGAGATGTCGATGTCGGCGGTTTCCAACATGCCTGGGTGACCCAGGAACCCGTGACCATGACTGGAACCGCCCCCCCACCACGGGCGAGGAAGGCACTGCAGGCACGTGTCCATGGACGGGTGACCCACCATGACCTGCTCCGAAAGATCCTTCCTCCGCTGCACCTTCCATCCACGGCACCCTCTCGCACCCTCTTGCAGGAGCTCCACTGGACTCGAAGGCAGGAGATGACTCGATGGGATCACCGAGGGAGTCGAAATACACAAGACCCAGACACGACTAGTGGGACTGCCATAGGACTGCCGCCCGACCCCAAAAACCACCCCAAGTGATCGGCATATATGGCAGTCCCATGGAGTGTCTGGAGGTAGTGAATATATATAATATATATATAGGTTGGGTCTATCGGCTCTTACCTGTAACAGTCAGTACACAAGAACATCACTTTTGGACAAGGCCTGCAACCTAACCATAATAGGATAGACCCTATGTTGTCTTCTGGGCACCGAGGGCTTTGTTTTTGTCTGGATAGTTCCTCGCTTTTTCTCGGAGGGTGTATCACTAGGTGGGGAGGTTCTTCACCATGACTCTATAGGTGACAGGAAGGCATCGGAATCTGAACGTTGGTATTTTCGAAGATCCAACCAATTGCTCTTGGCTCTTGGGGTGCTGGATGGTGCTGGGTATGTGGGCGACCCATTTTTTTTACAGCGCGCTGAAAAAGCAGAAGAGAGATTCGCTTAGGGCCCGGATCCGTTTCAATGATCTCTTTTTGGGGTCGGAGGCGCCCCTAGGTTAGGCTCTGCCCCCTGGGATGGGTGAATTTCCCTTCAATTGTACGGTGGCTTAGTGTGATGGATTCGTTTTGAGCTTCTGAGCTGCTGCTGCCGCCGCGGCTGCTGCTGTTGGTTTGTTGCTTTGCTTTAGCTCGACCATTCGTCCACCCCTCTCTTCTGTGGGGATTGGTCCTCAACATCCACATTTCAATTCCTGCATGGCCTACAAAGGGCATCCTTGTGGAGGCTGAAAAGCAGCCCTTTGTAGAAGACACATCATTCTCCTGGGCCCTAGATGTTCCACTGAGGGTGTCAAGGAGGGAAGATCTTCCTCGGTTTCTTCGCTGTCGAAGGGGCAAAATCCCAGACAAATGGGACTGGAATAGAGTTACCTACGTTTACCATCATTCAACCCAATTGATGACCCCAATGTAGGTAACTATTAATTCCAATCCCATTTGTCTGGTCTGGGAAAAGAAACACATCCAAATCATGCAGCTTTTCTCTAGAACGACCATCACGGAGGCCGTTGGGCCTTTCATGTCATCTCAGGAGGAGGGTGAAGTGCTGCTGCGCAGTGCCGAAGTGCAGCTGCGTCGCTTGCGAAGACCGAGAGATGCCGCCGCCGATGCCCGACTCGTGCGACTGTCCTGGTGGACTCGACAGATCCCCCTAGGTTTGGAGGAAAAGAACAAGGGACGCAGATCCCCTGACCATCCATCTTCTTATAAGCTTAATTTTTCGTTCGGTCACTGGAAAGGACTTCCAGTTGTTGAGTCATTGCGGGAAGGTAAGGACGCAGATCGCGAGTACTTGCTAACACTTGCTATGAGTGCATATATGGATAGTGAATACTGATACTTGCCGGATAAATCATGTGTTCACCTGTTCAGCTATGGTACGTCCCGATCTGATACTCAAGACCAATGGGCATTCGGAAGACTATGAGTCTATGAGGAGTTCGTGACTGCAGCACCAGCTTTTGCCACTATGACGTCTATGAGTCTATGGTTTCAAGAAACCCTGTTCACCCGACACATCCGGGTCAAAGGATTTGCGAACAACTGGACTGGATCAGTCGGATCGTGTGACAAGAGCCCAGAAGACGTCGGTTTTTTTTTTTTGTTGTACAGATCGGCGGCCTTGTTTTTTTTTCTGTCCGACAAACCATCGTGTGGTGTTTTTCTCCTTGTTGGGATTCTCTGGGCACTCACTCCGTTCCACGTCCATCTGGGCGTGTTTTTTGGGCCTGGGCCGGCGGGAATCCAGGATGTTGGTGGTCGAATCCAGAAGGCGTCAAGAACCTGGACAGAGCAGCACTGGTGGACTCGACCTCCTGCGGTTGGAACGTGGAATTCCAGGACTTCACTCGAGCACCAGCTGACCAAGAAGGACATCACCCTGACTTGGTGACACGAGTTTATATGTGGAATTTCCTGAACACGACTCGGTGGTGTCAAAGAAAACACACTGCTTGGGTTCATCTGGACTGTACTGCTGCGTTGGGACCCTTGTCGTGTGTTGGGACCCCTACCGACCTCCTCTGCACCCGGACCACGACGGTGATACGATGGTGTACGTCCCCCGTGGTGCGACCGCAGCGTTACGAACCCCCCAAAGTGTCCGCGTCCAAGTTGGGCTCCTTTCGGGTCGCTCGCTTTTCGTTCTTTTTCCCGCTCCAACCGTAACACGGTGGGACACGGGATGTTCCCCGTCGTCGTCGCTTCGGGGGCTTCGTCGTCGCCACGTCGTTCCGGCGGGCTTCGTGCTCGACGGTCCCGCTCGCGAGGCACGGCGCTGCTGGAAGACTCGGGAAGTCTGAAGGTGCTGGGCCTGATGTTGCTCTCGCCCTGGCCGCGTCTCGGTTTTAGTTAGCTAGCTATAGTTCGCTTGTTTCTTTCTTTCTTTGTGGTGTTTGTTTGTTTGTTTGTTTGTTTGCTTGCTTGCTTGTTTGTTTGTTTGTTTGTTTGTTTGTTTGTCACTTATTGTTTTTGTTTGGGTGGGTGGGTGGCACAAGGGACGGATTATTGTTATAGTCAGTCAGTGTATACTTATTTTTCTGGGGGGCTTACGATCACCTCTTAAAGCTCGCAAAGAGAACAAGAAAGGGATTATATATATGATCCAAAACTGAACAGCCAAAGCAATCTGACATGTTGCAGATCAGTGAACCGACTGTCGCTCAGGCGGATCGAATAATTACCCAGCAACAGTTGTAGCAAGCTGGGTCATGACACCCCGCCAGCCCTGGCGCAGCCCTGCAGGCCTAGCCCATGGTCGACCACGCTGAATACACGAATCCATATGAGATGACAACCATCCGGGCCCCTATCCCAATGGAAAGGGCTTTGGTTCGGGGTCCTTCTCCCCCTGCGTTTCAATGATCCCCTGCCATAGAGGGCCCATTGACCACAGTATACCGATTTCAAGTGCCTCCTGTGTGCCGCTGCGCTCCTGGGTCGCAGACAGGTGAGGAGGCGTAGCACCCGAGACCAGCCTCAAAGCACCAGTGTCAACGGTTGAAGGACTCGACTCTTTGACTATCTCAATTGGGTGGCCCTGGCGGTCTCCCCAGGTCTCCTGGCGGTCACGTACCTGGCTCCCGTTCCACGACTCTGGTGGCTCTTGTGCTCCCGAGGATCCCTGAAGTCTTGGATCTCTTGAGCATGCCGGGTCGTGTGAACCTGACGGCGCGGCGGAACGGAAGGGGGGGGGCGGCCTTCGGAGGGGTGGAAGGTCGGGTGGCGGGCCGCGTTCGGAACGTTCGGTCGCGCAGGGTCCCGGCTCCGGTGCGGCGCAGGTCAAGAGCGAATGAAAGAGGGCAAGGTCTTGGAAAGGTCATGATGTACAACTTCCACCATATGGCAGCTTCATTCATCAGCAAGCAAACCATCCGGGATTCGCCCATTCACCTTGCTCAATATTCATCTTTTGAACGTTCCTACTACCTGTGGTGACCAACGTAGTGAAAAGAATTCTTTAAGCAACTGTATGTAGAGCTGGTATAACTGGAAAGGCATTCAGGCATACAACTTTCCTGTTTGCTTGGGTTTCATACCCCGAGTCGTATATGCTTTCAGAGAAAGCATTGTCAGAAGCTTTGTTTGGCAATTCCCGCAGTATAAGCTTTAGTTGTGCTAGTTACTTTCTGATGACCGAGCGCGTCCACACAATGGGCACAGCCTTCCATTTTTGGGATAGCAATGATATCAGGCCTCCCGGCGCCTCAGTGGGGTGTGCTTGAGACACCTGGATTCATGCAAACAGGACACCCACGAACCACCAACTTCCCGGCAGATCAGCTCTCACCCAGTACGGTGCATGGCGCTGTGGCCGGGATGGGTCGTGACCCACCTGGAAACCACCAGAGCCCACTAAGGCCCACCAAATGTAGCCAACGCCCAAGGTCGGTCGTGCCCGAGTCCTTTGCGGGTCTCCGACCGGCTTGGTGAAGAACCACCCCCCCCACCCCACGCGGGCCGACGCCCGACGCCCGACTGCCCGCAACGGTTCGGAGCGACGGTTCGGAGGTTCAAGAGGCCATGCTGGAGTTGCTCAACCTCACCCAGGCCCCGCGCATCATCGCAGCCATCGCGTCACCTGGGCGGAGGGGCCCGCCGGACGTCTTCCGGAGCCTTCGACCTCGGCTGCCGGCGGAACCAATTCGGTGCGAGAACAGCAACTCTTCTGCGGGACCTCGGAGCGTTCTTGCCAGGTGTTTGTGGGTGGTTTGGGATGTGTTTCATCCGAGCCTGGTGGGGATCCATATATGACCCCAAATGAGCATGAAGAGACCATGGTCGGATTTTTGAATCATCCGCAGCGATGGTACTCGATGAGGGTTTTCAGGTTGATCTCACTACTCCAAGACGAGCAAACTGTTTGGAACTTTCGAAGCACCCTGCTACAGTAGCACCCTCCTACATGGTGGCAGCAACCGACCGCAGCCTCTCCGAAGACCGGCTGTTTGGAAGAAGAGGGGAAGGGGGGAAGGGCGATCAAGAGAAGAAACATGGCAACCACGTACAGACCACGGATGCTGAGTGCAGACGGTGTGTTTGTATGAAAACAGGACCTCGGACCGAACCCGGCATGGCGTTTCGATCCCCTGGGAGGTTCAGAATATAGACCAGTGTACCCATGGGTTGCGGGTCTCCCTAGCTTATAAGAACTGAAAACAGAGAGAGGGAACCCTTTATCTGAAAGTGTGAAAAATGAGTGGCAGTTCCAACTACCCTCAAGCTTTACTTGCAGTCAGATGCACGCTCAGTGGCAGGATCTTATAAGTTTCGACTTTTGTGGAGATTGGAGTTGTGTCATCTCTGAAATCAGTGGTATTTGAACTGATTTTTGCATATGACATCATATGACTGTGATGTAACATGAAATAGCGAACACACCAACCAAAAGCCACGAAAACAGAAAACACACCGGACTCTCCTCCTCTGCAGGGCCACCCTCTCTGGGATGCCGCGGTGGCCAACCCCGTCAGCGGCCGCGCGGTCCTCAGAGTTCTTCGTCGCAGTCCCCGGTGTTCGGTGTTCGGGGCGGTCGACGGTGACCAGGCAACGGTCGACGGTTCTGCGCAGCCTTCGGTTGGAAAGATGGACATGTTTTTTCAAGATCCTCTCACCCAGTGGGAGAAAGACTATAAAGCTCTTGATCAAGCTCATGTTGTCCGGGCAGGTGGGGACTTCCCAGTTGATGTCCAACGCCGCGTATGACGAAAGAAGAGCAAGCCCGCTGGAACGATGCCTTCCATCCACCGCGTGTGTGTTTGCGTCTGGTTGACTACTGATAAGTAAAAACCAGAAAGGAAGTGGTTGGGATATAACCATCAGTATGGTTGATTATATCTGGTATTATATCACAAGTGGTTGATTATATCTCGTTGGGATATAGGTGATCATGATATAATCTCTTTGGACTCCTTGTGCTAAAGGCACCGAGGGAGGGACTGAAGCACCAGGGTCCTCTCAAAGCACCAGACCGGCAACGCGTGCCACGTGGGCCACGCTCGGTGTCCCCGCCAACTGCACTGAGGGAACCACAGTCCGACAGCCCGTTGAGCCGAGTGAGATGGGTTCACCACTTCATGGGAGACGTGGGCAGAGAGACTGACGCACTGGAACGCCCCTCACCATGGAAAGCAGATGTTGCACATGGCCAAGGCTATAGCTTCAGGGTCAACCCCTACCGCGAGATGGTGAGCGACATGGTTCGCCACATGGTATTGCGAGATGGGAGGGATCGCGGGTTGGTGGACTTTCAGGTGGCAGGAGGTGGCAGGAGGTCAAGAGAAGGGGTCAATCAATGACGAAAGATTGAGAACGTCCATGGAGATATACCATCCAATCCCACCAGACCATCCATGGGACTGGACAATATATACATTCACCCCTTTTCAACCACCCCATTGTAGATAGCACATTTACTCCATTTATGACCCTAAGGTAACTATATATATTTCATACATGGTTGGTCTGGGAAGCCATTTTTTGATTCCCTTGCGTGGACCAAAAGCTAGTATAGATTGTATAGGTCTCTAAAGAGTGAATACCCTGGGAGCCAATGATTATAGACCGAGTTACTGTATCTGACTTGGGCATTTGAAAGGGAAACATCCTTTGCTCCACTAAGGCTTCGCTAAAGAAGAGTATAGTTGAACTGAACTTCTAGACCGGTCGCCCACGTCCCACCGGTCGCTCACGTGCCCCCGTTGAATCCGTTTCACCTTTTTCTTCAGCTCACGTTCCACCTGCACCCCCTCGCAAAAACACAGCAAACACGTCTGACCTTTTCGCCCTGTTTACGTCTTTTCCTCCCGTTGGAACTTCATCTTCTTCCTGTTTCAACTTCCAGAGATCTCTTTTCTCGACCCGCCTCCTCCCCCCCTCCGCGCCTCCCCCCACCGCTCCCATGTCGTCCGACCGGTGCGGCGCTCTCAGGCTACACCCGGCTGCCCTTCTGCGGGCTGCGGCCTTTCATGCGCATGGTCGCCTCGATCGCGCAGGCGCGGGTCCTAGTCCTGCGCCGGGCGGAGGACCGGTTGGAGGTGACCGGTGACCGGTTGGAGTTTGGGAGGAGAGAGAAGACCTGGTGATGCGTTGGTTGAGGCGTTTTGGAGTTTGGGGAGGTTGTTTGAGATGGGGCGGTTGTTCTGGAGATGGGGTGAGGGAGGGGGAGATGGGCAGAAGGAGTGTGGTTCTCTTGGTAGATCTATCTTTCGAACATTTAGGAGCATCAGTAGAAACAGTCTGTTAAGATGTTCTTTGTGGGTTTGAGTAGAGAGATGATATGAACATGGAGGTTTCTGGCCTGTTCCAATTGGGTGTTCACTAACCACAACCACAACCAGATGATAAAAGAGGATAAAAGAGGACTATGAACATCCTTTGATTATCTTGGGTGCCTCTTTGGTAGATTTGTTGTTTACTCTTCCTTTTTCTCTGTCAGGTTTTGGCTCCAGCCCCTCCACAGCCGTGCTATTCCGCAACTGCGACCATCCATGGCGCGCGCTTCGAATCTCCTCGTCTCGGCCGTGCTCTTCGCCGGGGCCTTCACTGTGTCCCGCTGGGCGTTCGTCGCGCCCAATGTGAACACCCAAGGGTTGCGACAGAGCTCTACGGCCTTGGCAGCCCGTGGTGGTGGGGAGTACGACATCAGTGATGCGGACATCCAGAACTTCTACAATTCACTGTTGATTCTTAGGCTAATGTCAGCCTCTGAATCCCTCCCCCCTCCCCTTGATCAAGTGCAGACCCTAGATAAGAAGCCAGAAAAATACAAGAAAAACATCTTGATCTGAAGTTGAAAGAACTGGAACATGAAAGGAAAGAAACGGAAATGAAAGAAACAAATAATTGAAAGGAAAGAAAAGAAAAGGAAATGAAAGGAACAAAGAATTGAAAGGAAAGAAACGGACATGAATGGACACTGAAAGGAAAGGAAAGGAAAGGAAAAGAGACGTAACAGAACCGGAGATGAAAGGAAAATGAATGGAAATGAAAGGAACATGAAAGGAAAGAAAAGGACATGAAACAAAAACAACAAGAAAGGGATGTGAAGGGAAAAGAAAAGGAACGAAAAGGACATGAAAGGAAAACGAAAGGTCTGGAGTAATTGAAGGTTTGGGCTGCTTGTGAGGGGTAGTCTTTACGGGTTGATTTCAGGTTCCAAGTGGCAATGCCCAAATAAGACAAATTGAAAGCACAATGCAGCACCAAAGTCAAAATCCAGACACATTTGAAATGAAAAGGTTTGAGGAGCTGAAAATCCGGAATCAATGTTTGAACAAACTAGCACAATTTGGGGTCCCTTTATCATGGGTTTTGGAAAAACAATAGCATGATTCACGGTCCATTTATAACTCTGGGGTCAACATTAATTGTTGTATGCATGGTTCTATTGTTGTCTGCACGACCTAAGGTGCTCCCAACACCAGAAGTGCCGTGGTATTGCTTCTCTCAAGTGGTGCAGGTTTTCTTCCATTCACAGCGAACTGTGTCAGGATGTCAACTGAATCAATTGGCTTAAGCACTGAGGACTGGCGCTGGTGGTGACCCTCCCAAGGGCACCGTGCTCTCGGAGTTGGTGGTGAAGTTCTTCCACGGTGACTTCACACCGCAGGGCTTCAAGCGCTACAGCGGCCTCTGGAGCGGGGTGACGTGTGGGTGGGACTGCGGTTGAAGCACGAGTGCGCTGCGCACACGTTGGGTTCCAATTTGGCTTGTGAACTCTCATCAAGTCACGAAAGGTAGCTTGAGCTACCTGAGTTCTCCTTGCTTTAGCAAAAATGTATTACAATCAGGAGTTGGGATTGTGCATTGAATTTGGTCCTGTAAGAGTTGATTCTGTTCGTC
>CAXAMN010011148.1:143057-198154 GCA_963970005.1 Durusdinium trenchii
AAAGAGTGACTAGGGCGTACACGGTAGAGGTGCAGACCGCTAGTGTCTTTTATGCGCAGAGTCTTATCCTCTTGCTCTTTAGGTCCATTGACCCTCTCTTGAGCCTTGAAGCAGTCAAGCATGGACACACTATATCAGCTGTTGGAGTGGAACCCTGTACAGGTAGGCTCTACTTTTCAGCAGGCACAAGATTCATGTCCACTTCTAGCTGATTGCGTATGTCGCATACTCTTTTTCTACTGCAAGGCTAAAACAGTCCAGCTAGCTCTGACAACTTAAAAGAAAACTACGGTGCCATGTACTTACCTAATCCGGTGTGTTTCACACTTCAGAGAAGGTAATCTCATAGTTACTAAATACAGTGAGGGAGCAATAGCTGACTCACCTCAAGTACAAAATCAAAACGATAATGTACCTCGGCTGGAGACTGTACCTTTCGCAGGCGGAGATACCATGTACCGGCGCTCACTAGCTCTTTATGGCCTGAGCTAAATCAAACTAAAAGGGAAAGCGGCTTTTTCTCTACAGAGACCTATAAAAGAATCAAACGACACTCGCGTAACAAAGAACTAAAATTTCAAGACCGCACAATGCAATGAATTAAGATGCCTTGCAAAATGCAAGGAGCGTACGGTCCGAGGAATAATCTTCTCGTGACGTGGTCTCGACCGCTTTCATTCACAGACAAAATAAACTGCATCAAAAGGACTCTCTTTCACATTCACATCAAAAACACAAGAAGGAGATACCGGCAAATGTATGTACAAAACTTGCACTACAATTGCAAATCATGAAATGACTTAATCATCAACCATGACTGGTTGTCCATTAGAGGTCATCTCAGAAAAAGCGGCTGTGATAGATATCATCAGTTATGCAAAACTGTCCATACCTATCTGCATGCTAAAGCGTATAAACCTGGAATGCAGGAGTATCTTCTTTGATAAAAAGTTTCTCCTCATTGCAAACCAGAATTTATTAAAACTTCAGCCTGGCAACTTAAAGTCAAGCCTGGAAGCAAAGTATCAACTGTAACCAGAAGTATCTTCACTTCCTAGCCATCATTTAAATTTCAGCCTTCGCTCAGGAATTATGCCGCTGCAAACGATGAAGTTGCTTGATCAGAAGTTGGCGGCCTTCCTTTCTTTCTATTCTGCTTTTGTCTCTCCTTCCTCCGCAAGTTCGCCTCTTGAAGCGTTGCTCCCATGCGATACTGTCTTCTGTCTCCAGATGAAAAGGAAGCTGGTCTGAGTGAAATAAACATTGGACCATGACTGTCCTCGTCAGTGGGCCTTGAGCACATAACCTCTGTGTCAATCATAGCAAAGTTCTCTGAAAAATTACAGATGAACTCCTTCGTGCTCACTGTGGAATTTTCATATTCCTCTACACTCATTGAATGACCCCATTCAACAATGGTAGACAAACATGTATCGCCAAGCTGTGATCCTTGGTATTCTTCTTTCTCAACAGTAGAGTATTCTTCCCAGAGTTTGTCAAAGTAATCTTCACACTTCTTGAGGACCTGTGAAGTTGAACTGTAAAAAGTTCTGGGAATAGGTGCTTTGATACCAGGATCTGCTTTTACACGGGCTTCTGAAAACCTGCGGATCCAATGCTGCATGGTGCTGTAATAGTAGTTAGCCATTGGCTGCCTTTTGTACCCAGACATTCTGTAGGCCAAACTATTTGCATCACCAGAAATGATGTCCACCTCATAGACAAAACACTCGTAAAGCATCAGTGCTGTCTGTTCTCCTGTCAGTAGGTGGGCATCCACAGCACAGTGTGTATCAACATGATAATTACAGACTCTGATGGTATGCATGTTCGCTCGAGTAAGTGGAACACGCTTGTCTTCAGGACCATAGTCATCAAATTCAAAGTCTGCATCCTTGAAATCTTGACGAGGCCTTGTTTCTCCAAAACAAATCTCGTAGATAGCCCAAGTTACATCACGCTGTTCACAGTGACCAAGTTCTTGATCATGTCCAGCAATGATCTTAACATATCCACCTGGTGCCAATCTAGCCATCACTGCAAGATTCTCCCAATCATTGAAACAAACTGTCCAATTCTTTTGCTCAATAAATTCCTTGGCAGGAACAAGAAGATGAGCTTCCTGGAGAATCACGACATGTGCACGTAAAAAGAAGAGCATGTTGAAGAAAAGGTTGTTCTCAAATTGCTCATTCTGAAGTGACATGGCGCTCTGTTTGCGTGGCCTCATTGCACCATCAAGTCCTTGGAGAAACCTTGGTGTGGTGTACTTCTGACCACGAACCATGTTGCCATAGTTCCAGGATAAAAATGTCAAGGACTCTGAGCTGGCCAATAAATTAGTTCCATATGGTTCTTCTATTCTTCCCTTGAGGAACCTTCTGCACAGCTCTTCATAGAAGGTGACAAAGTCCCAACTGGGTCCCTTGGGACCATATGATTCCAGTTCCTTCTTGAGTTCCTTTTTCGTATCCTCCAATTCTTCTCGAGCATGACCTGCCCTTTCAAGGGCCTTTGGATCGACTTGATACCTGCCATCCAAATAGATGATGCGGTCATCATTGATGAAGAATCTCTTCAAATCATGCCTTGGTTCATGTTCATAACAATCAGGTGGAGGTACTGGACAGACATTTTGAATGGATCGAACAAAATCATTCTCGTTGATCCTTGACTGATAATGAGGATGGGAAATCTCACCTTTTCTGAAACAAACATGATTCAGCAATCTTGCATGAGTTTCCCTGAAGCGTAGTTGATAAAAGCCAATACCTGGATCTCCTGTAAGCTCTCCAAGCAACTTCAAAGGTGAAGTATGCAACTCATAGGTATTGTTAGCTTTTGTTGTATCCTTTTCAACAACTACTTCAGATGGAAAAGATTCTTGGACTTCAGCCTCCAATTTCTTCTCTCCATCATCCTCTCTGACCTCTTTTATTTTCTCCACCGCCTCTTTCTTCTCTTCCATGGTTGCATCATCCTGAACTTCTTCATGAAAATGAGGATCAGGAATCTTATTCAGGCGGCTTTTCTTAGATTTTCGCTGACCTGAAGTATCATCAAGGTTAGCATCCATCTCACCTGATGGTAAGTGCGATGCAGTTGAGTCTTCACCTATCTCTCTTGACAGAAAGTGTGGTGTTGACTCTTCCTTGGCTTCCTCCTGGTCAACTTCCATCTTTGGTTCCTCTGAAGGAAAAACACCTGCATCTTTATTAAATATTTCTTGTTCCTTTCCAGGTTCAACTGCAGGATCTTCTTCAGGAACTTCCTCTTCCATATCCTCATCTTCTAGAAGTGTCATACTTCCAGTACAGACTTCACCAGCTATAGTGGAGACTCTTGTATAAGGAGGAACTTCTTCACCTGCTTCAAAAGCTTGTTCTGCAACATCCTTGGTGAGCAAGTCCTCTACAAGATTTTCTCCCTCGGTTCTTGGAAGAGGTCCTGAGGTCTCATAAAAATCTGTCCTCTCTGAACTGAAAGCTTCTGTCGCCTTCTCATTGTCCTTTTGATCCCTGAACAGGTGAGTAATCTTCACAGCTTCTCCCTGTAGCACCTGATCACCTCCTCTATACTTGTCGACAATGGAGCGCCATACTGGAACATCATCATCATCAAAATCAAGCTCCATATCATCTGCCAACAGGTATGAGATGTTTTGAGCTGCCTGTTCTTCTTCTTCATCACGTTCCTTGGCAAGCTCCTCATCCTTCTGGATCTTGAAGATACCCTTCAGGATGTCTTGTAGTACCTTTAAATTCAGCTTCGATGATGGCTCATACGTCCCTGAACTTACAGGCTCAACTACAACACGAGAGCAAGAAATCGCCTCCAAAAACTTGGAATTGTATTGGCGTTCAAACTCTTCCTTCTTGATCATCTCATACAAGGGATCAGAAACTGCAACACGCGCCTGAACATAATCACGAAGTTGATAGCATGCATGCTGCACAAATCTACTGTTGGAGTTGTGAAGAAAACTCTCCAAATGATTCCTGTCACGGTCAATCAAATACCACACAATCCTTGCAGAAAAACGGAATTTCTTGAAGTTCATAGCAAAATGTGTATGATACTTCTCTGGATTCCTTTCTGCTTGTAAAGCGGCCTCTGAAGTCTTATAAACAGGAAGTTTTGTGTGTGGATCCAAAATCATAAACTCTTCCCACAAGATCGAGTGGTCAAGAACCCACTTGGGAAGCACCTTGATGAAAAAGTCACAAACAAGTTCTGACACAAGGTGCATGACACGACCAATCTCTTCCTCCTGCTTGAAGCGATAGTGCAGTTTGGCAAATAAAGGATTGTTAAATGCTTCCTCCACTGTATTGCCAAAAATTATCCCACTGAGGTTCTGGAATACCAAAGTTCCAACCCAGCAATTTGGGATCTCTGCACATGTCCAAGAAGCTTGAAAGCTCTACAGAAGCAATGCCATGGTCTGTCAGAATTTCAGCCCAGCGGCGTCCATTCTCCCAAGCACGGATGAAGAAAAACTGTTGGTATCCAGTTTGTGCCAACTCCATCCACTGAGAAATTCCGGGTTCAAAACTCGGTGCATACGTCTTGGGGTCTTCCTCTGTTCCATAAACACTTGGACGTAGCAACTTGTATCTTCTACAAAACTATTCTCTCTGGTGCCTTGTCAACCTGTCCCAATCCCTCACGAGGATCACGTCTTCTCCAGTGCTCTGGAGTACACGTGTCCCTACACGATCATGGAGTGATACCATGCCAATGTCATATACCATCCATGGGTTGAGAACCAGGTTGTTGACATTCTGAATGAACCATGTCATCTCACGCTCAGCAACATGAGCAGAGTCATCTTCTTCATCTTGTTGAGGTTCTCCAGAAGTCCTGGCTGTTGAGCTCTTCGAAGTGATGTCCGTCCAAATGTGATCAAAACGAAGCACTTCCTCATCAGCCTTCACCAGTTTTGCCTGATCCTTGCTCAAAACTAATGGGTGAACCATAAACAAGGACCTTGAGGTAACACCATCTCCATCGACAATCAACTTTGGAGTACTATAGCCTAAGATACTCCAAGGATCACGATCATCGATTTCCTTAGGTGGAATCAAAGACCATCCTTGAAGATAATGGCCTTCTGACATCGACTGACGTGACCTCAATCGTGACCGATTGTACTCACGTTCAGGATGATTCTCATATTGGACAAAACGGGCGATAGCACCTAAATCCAAATTGTCCAACCACAAAAGCATATGCCTCTTAGCTTGTTTTGTCTCAGGTTCCTCGGCATGAATCCTCCTGAGAAGTTCTCTGGCATATGGCTTGTCAATAGATAATCTGGTGAACAAAGCTCGCACTCTCTCTTGTTGCACCTTCTCACTATTGATGAGCTCCATCATCTCCTCTGCGGACTTAGGATTTCTCAACTCCTTAGCTGGCTCTGGAGCATCTCGTGGTTGTGGTTCATCCACACTAATGTCCAAGTATTCGGGCTCCACATCACAATGTGCAAGCACCACTCCATTGTTGCTGAAGTACAGAGGACGTCCAGCCCGAAGCCAAAGAATCACATTAAGCTTCACATACAAAGGCTGTCCATAATCTCTTGGAACCACTGTACCTGGGCCTAAAGGAATGTAAAGCGAAGTTTGTGGATTGCTGTACATAAAATGAACATAATCTCTTCCTTCACCTCTATTCCTTCTATTCCAACTTTGAGGGTCTCTCATCAAACCATACCTCTCAATGCTGGCCCAGTTCTCCTTCCTGGTAACATGAAAAACATGTCCTAAACATCTTGCCTCAATAGAAGTCAATCTATGATTCAACTTCTCTGGACTGATGTTCTGCATGAGTCCTGTATGCCCTTGGTTCACTCCCAAACGCATGGAGAAGGGCATATCGTATTGATTGCCTGTGTTGTACCAAACATTCTTGTCCAAGCGAATCACCAAATGAAATCTTTGCTTCTCATCGCTATGCAATATAGCAAAGAAGGAATTAGGATAAATACGAAAAGGTGATGGCATTCGAGCAGTTCCCTCTGTGATCAGAGGCATAAGCTCTATCATTGCCCTACTGTCCATCAACCTATCGAGAGAACGATCATGTCGTAGCATATAGTTGAGCCCCGTGGCTATCTTCCCATAATCGTTTTGCCTCCACGCGACTCTTGTTGCCACGAACTGCCTACTTCTCTCATATTCATCCTCTTCCTCTTGGGTGACATAGCCAAGAGCGTATCTGGCAATCTCTGCGAACCACCGTACTCGAAAATTGAACTTATCATGGTTCTCAGGTGCCAAACACATTGCAAGAATGTCGGTTAAGATCAATTCATCCTGCTCTGAGTTCCTATGGAACTCAACTGGCGTACGTGGGCGTCTCAAACGGTTTGCCCAGTTCTGAGGTTGTCCCCAAGGAACCTTTTGTGACCAGTTTCGAGCATACTCAAAGATGTTGACCATATTGGACGCTCCCTGACCAGTCATCTCTGTTGATACAAAGTACACCGGTCAGAGGCCAGTGTCCTAAGTTGTAGAAATGACAGGTAGTCAACGATGCAAGGCAATAGTCTTCGAAAGAAAAGTGCTGATCTTGCCAAGCTAAATTGAGCCGCAGGCACAAATTCATGAAAGAAATTCAAATTTCTTTCAAACAAAAGTACATGCATTGAATTCCTCCTCTCACTCTCAGTGCAAAGAATCTCCAAGATAAAACACATCATGTGAAAAGTCAACATGTGTGCATACTGTAGGAAGCCATCCACGCATATATGCCTTGTGTTCAATAAAAGATCTAAAAGGTGGATGTGCATCGACTTCCTTTAAACAACCGCTGCGTACTGCATCTATCAAAGCTTGTGGACTAGCAGACTTCTTAGTAAGACAGTCAGCGAGACACCACTGAGTGCGTATATGTGACAAGTCAGCAATTGCACCAGAGCATGCTTCCTTCCTAAGCATTTGGATCATATGAATAGTCTCCTGTTGCTCAGGAACATGAGTAGTACTAGCTGTAGTCACAAGATTGTTAGCATCAGTGCGCATGTGAATGTCAGTAGAGTAGCCTGTAATGTCCTTGATCAAGCCTCTAAGCATTTGGCAAGTGCCATAACACTTCATAAATGCATACAACTCTGCAACAGTTGTGGACAGGGTTGTTCTCTTGATCTTGGAAGATTCAAAAAAAATAAGTGAGCCTTTAGTGTTCTTCTGTTTTGCCTTCCTTTGCTCACCCATAAAAATAACCATCGCACGTTGAGAGGATTTGTCACTGTTGTTCCTGAATGCGGCATCTGGCATAGCAATTAACCGTGGACTACCTTCAAGTGGCCAAAAACGTAACTCCATAGGGTCAGTCACGATTTGTTTGCACAGCTTGTTCAGGGCCTTGCAATCACCTATTGTAGGTCCTGCTGATGCTGATGCTGACCTGGAGAATTGGTAGCATGCTTGGAATTGTGTTCTGGATTGTAACCAGTTTATGCTGCCAAGAAGTGATCTGAAGGCTGTGTGCATGTCTTTGTCACACTTTTCCTCATCCTTCAAACCTTTTGGAATGATAATCTCAGTCAATTCCTGAACACAAAGGGATTGTTCTACGGAGATGTACTCCTTCTTCTTGGTCTTCTCTTGCATCTTCCAAGCAACACGTTGTCCAGTAAACATCAGGTCATTAGTGTCCTCATGTCCAATCTTAAACTGTGACTTCACAATATCCTTGAACTGTTTCAAAAAGATATCATTACCCGTCACAAAAAGATCATCAACATGTAAACAACACATACCAATGGGTGACCTATTCTTAGAATTACTGCCATGCACAGGGTCCATAAAATGCTCAAGCAACTCTTCCACAACTTCAGGTGTAAGCTGAGGCGTTTGTGTCACAGTACACGTATGTTCTGCAGGAAGAAAAAGACTGACAAGCGTTTCAGCTTCTTCCTCCAACGTCACTGCATTCTTCTCGTTTCTGATATCCTTGTTTGTCTCGAGAAGCCACCAAACACCCTTAAGCTTAACTATTGAAGTCCGAAAACAAAAACGCGAACGCGAATACGTAGGTTCGGGAGTACGAAGAGCTTTAGCGCGATAAGCGACTTGAGCATGGCCATTTGCATATTGATGCCAACCTGCCTTGTGCTCTACAGAGTCAAGGAAGTTCTGGAGTTCCTGATCTACCACAGGAGTCCATTTTCCATCCTCTGCCTTAAGCAGGCTACGCGTCACCGTCTTCTCCGACCTATTTCCGTAACACACCGAAAACAGACGTTCTTCACAGAGAAAAGACCTACGAACTTCCTCCGCTGTGTCGTGGAATTCGTTTGGCGGCGCACCTGCTACGTAGAAGGATACCGGTTCCGGTTCGGCTGGCATCTCCTCTGATGAGTAGTTCACAGCCTTAGGAACCTTCAAACATCCGGAGTAGCAAACGTACGTGCACCGATCGGCTCGTGTCGGAACTAATCCGAGTGAGTGCAAAAACTTGTCGAGTCGATTCCACCAGCGACGAGGCGCATCACTCAATCCGTACACTGAACGTGTGCACAATCCGACGAGATACGGAGGCAATCCGATGTCGGTCGGAAGTTGAACGTGAATAACGCGTCGCTCGAGGTCGTAAAGTTCCCCCTGAAGAAAGGCAGTTTTCAAATCGATGTGTAACAGGTCCCAGAAAGAAGAGGCTGCATGTTGACATGCTACGCGAAAACCATACCTGGTCGCTGTTGGCGAGTCCGTCTGGAGGTCCCATTTCTGGGCATCTTGGAAGCCTCGACAGACCCATCTGGCCTTAAACTTCTTAAAATTACCATCTTTGTCAATCTTGATGGTCAGGACCCATCGACCAGTAACATAGTTATCGATCTTATGCTTTCTTCGGTCTCGATACTTCATCGCAGTAAAGTCTAAAAAGCTGCGAAACTCCTCTAGTTTAGCTTGCTTGATCTCCTTCGCATACTTCCGTAGCACTTCCGGAGTGATCACACTCTCTGCCTTTGGCGTCTTCTTAGCCATTGTCTTCGCAAGATACTGGCAGAACTGTGAAAAACCTTTCGGATCATACGAGTTAAAACTCGGAGGAGCTTGGTTCGGACCTATGACACAAAAATCCATATCGTCAAAACTAACAAAAAGATTTTTCTCATCGTCCAGATCCTTGTCTGGATCCTTCTCAAAACCTTTCACATCTTCTTCATCAAAAATAGGTTCTGAATCTGTTTCATTTGTATCAATCGTCTCATTGTCATCGTCTTCGACTGTGCTCGTAGGCACAGGAATGTCGGCTGCTTGTGGCTGATTCGAACTTGATGCTGTCGGATTCTCCGAATGTCCAGGAAAGAAACTTCTTGGCACTGACTTCGGAGGTGCCGGAATAGGTTCGTCATGTCCCGGTAACTGAACCTTAGAACGTTTTATCTGAAACTTCACCTTCGCCTTTGGCAAAGCATCAGTTGAGTCCACAGAAAGCTTCCTCATGTGCTTACTGTGACGTTCACGATTCTCCGGAACATATGGTTCTGGCTCCGGCGTGTTCGAATCTGGCGACGGAACGAACGGATGAACGGGATCCGTGTCACTCGGAAACCCTATTGGTGGTTGATCCGGATCATCTGGCGGACGGGATTCACTCGTAATCTCCGGCATTGCCTCTTCCGGATCGCTTGATGGATATCCGAGTTGCTCCAAAGGAACATCGGGATTTCCGAACTGATTCGGACCAGCTACGGAACCTGTCGGAGGTGGTCCCGGAGGTTGTCCACCCTGATGATCATCAGGGTTGCCACCCGGTCCATCACCAGGCGGATACATATCTTCATCATCTGGATCAAAATACTGCTGTTCCCCCGAGACGGGAATCGGCTCATAAGCCATATCATCATCCATCGGTGGTCCGTAGTCTGGAGGTTGATCCTTTGGATCCTCTAAAGCTACTTCATCAGGAGTCACAATGCGCTTCACGGCGCCTGTCGTCTCTGCTTCGTAAACTATCATACTCCAATGATCTACCAAAAACTGTTCATGATGAGGAGACAGTTGTGACACAAACATAAAGAAAACCTGATGGTATTTTCCTGGCTTCCACATAATCAACACTGCATCATCCTCAGAGTTGAAGAGAGGATGCACTCTACCAAAAGTACCACGATAGACCTTACATCTCTCAAAATACATCTGTGGCAAGGTTCTTCGTCTAATCTCCTTCAGGCCTGGAATCAATGACACAATTCGAGAATCAGAGGATGTTGTCACATCAAACTCTGATCTCTGAGGTAGTGCATCTACCAGCCTCAAAGTTCTGATCAATTCAGTAGTAGTGAACCTTTGTGGTAGTATGTGTCGAAGTGGAACCGGAATTTCCGTCGTCTCTTCCGTTCTTACGGAATTCAGCAAAATTGACTGATGAGCTTCTCTCTCTAACAAAAGAGCTGTTCCACACAAGCTTCCAGAGTCAAAATTCTCCAGAAGATCTTCAATAAGAAAACTCTGACGCTTATCGGAAGTCTCACTATAAGGAAGGAAACGATCCATCTCAACCAAAAATGAAAATGGAAACTTCTTCCAGTCAGGATCCTTAAAGTACTGGTTGCTTCTAGTGGCTTGCACTGTTTTAGCTTGGAAGGAAAAGTCACCAATACCTTTACATCCCTGGCAGGATGCATAGGAATGGAAAACTGTCACATAACTAATTCCCTTCGGACAATAGCAGAAACAGTTCATATCCACATCAAACTTATAAAGCGGATTTCTCAACGAAGAGATGAACTTCTGCAAAAACAGACAAAACTTGTTTCCTTTGGGAACAGTCACAAACACATGTTTCTTTCTTCTCAACTGCCACTCAATCACATCACAACATAGCAACCAAATAGAAGCTCTGTTCTGTTTGGGAGAAGGGTTGTTGATCACTATACAGTGGGGCTGCAATCTCTCCAGTTGCTGCCAAATACCATCTTGACCCTTCATAGTGGAAAAGTTGTATCCTGCCTTGAAATCCATAGGAGATGCAACTTTAACACCATTCTTTGAAAGGAACCAAGATAATCCACCGTTTCCATGAAGTAACTCAACAACATCAGGATGATCATCATTACAGAAGAAAAAGGACTGTTCTCCGAATTCGGCATCAACATACAGTTCGTGATCTTCACGCAAGTTCTCCGGATTCTCATCGTCTAATGCCGGAATGGAAACATCATGCCACTCATCGTGATCACGTCTAACCTTCGACTGATTCACACGTATCACTGCCTTACCAGTATTGGCTTGGACCATAGCTCCTTCTTGTCCAAGTACTGTGGCACGAACCCAACGTCCTTTATCCTTGAACTTTGATGAATCCTGAGTCCAAACAAAAACCTTCTCTCCTTGGAAATAAGGACCGTCACTTGGCATAGTCCTTCTCGCAAGATCTGCTCGAAGGTCCTGAGCTTGTCGTGCTTCTTGATGAGCTCTCAAAGCCACACGTTGTAGTTCCAAATTTGTACGATCTTGTGCGGCGGCATTAGCTGACAATTGCTCAGGGCTTGCGGTCTCAAGGTCAAAAAGATCTGGTGGACGTCTTCCAGTTGCTATCTCTATTGGTGAATATCCACTGATAGTCAACTGACAATTTCTTGCCCAAACTACCTTCTTGACTACTTCTCTGACCGTAACACCACGAAAACGTGGGTCATCCAGATCTACCTTCATAACATGCCACATACGTTTGAACAAACGTACAGCTGTCTCTGCTCGGTTCGGCCAAGGAGTTCTTGGCCCACAAGGACATTGTTGTATACCATGGAACCTGTAGTATTCAACAAAAGCATCTGTGAAAAAGGCTTCGTCTCCTACGATGGCCTTTGGAACACAGTTGTTCTCATCAGACCATTGCCTCAATGCTTGGATGGTGGTTTGATCTATGAGGTCTTTCTGTGCCGTAGCCCAGAGAAGATTTGTGGCACCATCAAGAACAAGTAGAATGATATACTTGTTCTTGTGAAGTTCAACCTCACAATGATCAGCAAAAACAACATCACCAAAACATGAAGCTCTAATACCGGAGACTCTGGCTCGTGGCGGAGGTGCCACTGAAGTGTTACAAACACGGCAATTCCTGACAACCGATTCATACTTCTCTAAAACAGAGTCAGGAAGCTTCAACATAGAAACGCGTCTACGAAACTGAGTAGGACTCATATGGTAGTGCTTCACATGAAGCTTATAAAGCTCTACCTTGTCCTCCAGTCTCTGTAACATCTTCCTATATGCCGGTGTCATTGCAACAACTTCACTACCAGGTAATGGGATTGAAATCCGCCTAGGCTCAAGAGCGCCATCACCTGGTTCAAGTGGTTCATGTTTATCACTTGATGGTCCTTTTGATGCTTTAGGAATTTCTACAAGTTCACCTTCTGGCCTCTCAGGTGGTTCTGAGGGAGCATACTCCTCAAGATCATCACCCTTTAAATCATTCTGAGGCTCAGATGGTTTCGACTTGTGTCCTTTCCAAAATGGATCAAAACCCTTGGAAGTATACCGGAACTTTGGCGGCACGGGCTTTTCCGCGGCACTGGATGGTGCACCTTCCTTCTCTGACGAGAAGCCTGGTTCCCTGTCCTTTGCAATGGGAACCTTCTCTGAGGAGGAGCGCACCACTGCATCGGGATCACCAATGCCACGGTGCTCAATGCCAGCCTTCCTGATCTTTAGATCTGGAATTTTGGCATCTGGCTTAAATTTAAAAATTGTTCTACCACGCCATTCATAGCCAAGTTGTAGGTCCTTCCATTTTGCCTTGCGCCAATCATCTGTCTTCTTGATTTCTTCTCCTCCTGCTTTCTTCTTGATGATTGTTAGTCGCAAGTCTTCCAGCAAGTCAGTGTCTACAGGACAGGACTTAGTTGCTGGGAAAAGAATTTTCCTGTAATCCTTGTGGTGACGTATCAGTTCTCTCTTGTGAACATCTACTTCCCAGAAATCAACCACAGGATATGCATGCTCAGCTTCACCTTCATCACTATTGTGTTCAACAGAAATATGGCCATATTCATAGTGAGTGAGGTGAGAGTAAAAACTCTTCTCACGCTGAGTCTGCCAACGCACGTCAGACAGATACCATGCAATATCTTGGAAGTCCAACACAAGATGAGTACTGGCTGCAACCTTCAACTCCAAAAATTTGATACCAAGAGGCACCGATGTCAGATAAGCATGTCGAGGTGTCAGCCTGAGTTCAAAGCCTAAGTTCCTCATCTGTGGCAAGCTCATAAGCAAAGGGACTTCTCCTTCTTCCACTATGTCGAACTCTGTATGGTGGATCGTCCATGCACGATCATACATATAAATCACCAGTTTCTGAGAGCAAGTAGCCTTCTGGGAATTGGCAAAGTAAAACTTGCTCTTGGTAGACTCAAAAGAGTACCATAATCCACAATCTGGGTGATTGTCGACATAGTTGCAAAAATGGTCGACTGCTCGCCTTGATCCCATAGCTCTAGTGCATCCAATGTCCAGGATTGCAATAGTTGGCGGGAAGCGATTCTCAGTCAAAAATGAAATGGCCTGCATCTCCTTCACTTCTTCCTCAGCGCTCATAAGCGCAAAGCCATCAGCGCTCATAAGCGCAAAACCATCAGGAGCCTTTGTGAGCATCTCCTTTGACAAAGAGTACCTCACAGGGGCACTCATGTCATCGAAGATCGTCTCACCATTGTTGACCACGCAGTCAGCTTCATCTTGGCATGAGGTCATCATGCCTGACAGCAAGTCCACCTCACTGTCATGGACTTCAGCTGCTGCTGTCACACAATGTGCAAAGAAACCTTGTTGACCTCCTGATGCTTGTGAAGTTCTTGAAGGTGCAGGTAAAGAACGTGGCTGTTGTTGATTTGCATAGTTTGCATCTTGTTTGCCATCTCCTTTATCTTTTCCTTTTCCTTTCTTGCCTTTTCTCTTGCCTTTTCCTTTTCCTTTGTGGGAAAACCATGCTTCTTCAAGCTGTTGCCAAAAGTCATTGGCATCATCATATTCTCCTTGAAGATAGTCATTCATATCCTCGGCAAGAATGGCATCATATGCTCCTTGGGTTGACTCCCAAGTGTCCTCATAAGGATTCTCTTCAAGGTATTCATCTGGAAAAGTTGTCTGTTGATCATCAGCAAAATGGCCTTTACCTCGTCTCTTTCCTTTTCCTTTTCCACGAGGTCTGAAGAATCTACGGCCTGATCTTCCTTTTCCTTTTCCTTTTCTTCTACCTTTTCCTTTGCCTTTTCTGGCTCTTCTTCCTTGGAATCTCCTTTGGAACCACGAGAAGTTTTGATCATCATATACCCAAAAGACATCGTCCAGGGCATCTAAAAATCCTTCTGTTCCATCTTCTTCATCTTCGGCCCAATAGCCAAATGTACCATCGAGTTCTCCTTCGTCTAGTACGAGAAATGATCTTCTACCTCCAGCACCTGTCGGCTGCATCAATGGATTGTCTACTGAAGTCTTTGTCGTGCAGAACATCTCGATGAACACTGTCCTCAACTCTGTTGTGGTGTATTGCTGCAGGTACCTGCCACGATGAGTCATCAACGAAGTCAAAGTGTTTCGCTGGTCCTGAGACAAATCTGCAAGGGACAGCATGAGTAGGGCAATGAGATTCTCTCCTAAAGGAAAATCATTCTGATGAAGAATTCTCATATTGCCATTGACATTCTGCATGATTTCCTGAATCCTTTCTGCCGTTGGTGCTACTCCAGTCAACGCTGCATCTGCCTGCATCTGAGCAAGGACTTGGGGATGTGCTTGAGTGACTGGTTCTAACATGTCCATCCAACTGCTCATAAGCCTTTGGAGTAAAATCTGGAATCTTGTCATCCATTTCATCATGTCGGCTGATCCTCGATTGAATCGCACGAATTGCATAAACCTGTATAGGAATACATTGGTTGATCCTTTCACGAAATATGGTCGTAGTACTCGTTTGAAGTAATCTACTCCTGCTCCTGGTGGCTCATTAGCCTTCAATGAATCTCTGTCTAATACACGTTTGTATACTGCTGCTTCTCCTTCTAATCTGTTTCTCAAAGCTGGTCCTCTCTTCTCATCTTCCAGCTCGGTGATATCACACCAATCGTCTATGGCATCCTCATAGGAAAGCCATGAAGTCTTTCCATCATAGGATGGGGGCACCTTTGTAGTGACCTGTGTTGTCATTGCTATTGCTGCTGGTTCTCTTCTCACATGCCTATTCACGTAGGCTGCTGGCTCATAAGCCACATCCGCATCAGGCTCTTCCCAGTCGTCAATCCAATCCATGGCCGTTTGCCCACAAGCAATTCTATGCCTAGGAAAGGAGCTCACCTGGGTCTTCCAGGATCACAGCTCCGCTACCACTGAAAGAGTGACTAGGGCGTACACGGTAGAGGTGCAGACCGCTAGTGTCTTTTATGCGCAGAGTCTTATCCTCTTGCTCTTTAGGTCCATTGACCCTCTCTTGAGCCTTGAAGCAGTCAAGCATGGACACACTATATCAGCTGTTGGAGTGGAACCCTGTACAGGTAGGCTCTACTTTTCAGGGGGGCCCCCCCCCCCCCTGGATCAAATCCCCGCTGCGCCGGTTCACGCCGTCGTGGACTTCTACCAGGGTTACTTGTGATTGCCTGCTACCTTTCGTTCACCCCCTCCTCTCTCAAGTCTTAGGCCTTACCCTATCACGGCGGATCCTTGAACATCCTTTTTGGAGACTGTTTTGGGGAGTCCTTGAGAAAGCGTTGAGAATGAAATCTGCAATGAGAAGACTTCATCCTCCTAGTTTCCAGATATATACAACTCACTCTGTTCCGACAATGGTAACAATCCACACCCACAGGCTTCTGCTCACTGAACTTACTGTATCCCATCAGAGGTCTAAACCGTCCGGTCTGACAGTATGCCATTATGTATCTGGTTGGTTGGCGGGTTTCTCAGTGGCCAGCGATCCAAACCCTTTAGACCGGTTGCGAGCAACACATGAACGGGTTTGATAGATCATCCTTCAGTGTAGGTGGCACAAGTTACCCCAAGTTTGGTGGTTATAAAATTGACATATATGGCCCCCCCATGTAAAGGACATCTTTGGGTTTGTGCCATCTACTCCACTGTATGCCTGAAGTAGAGCACCAGTTGTTTCGAAGACACAAGACTCGTAGACGACTCAGTAGACTCAGTAGACTTGTAGACCTACAGTACCTATAGCTGCCCAGCATCCTGTGAAACCAGCACCTTGCAAGACGTTCTTTGGTGCAAGGGCTTCCCTACACGACGGAATGAGTCTCTTGAGTGGGTACCACCTCTCGGAAGGTCCAGGTAACAAGTATACAAGTTTTGTTGGCTGAATGGGATGCATGAGAGGTTTTTCTCCGCAGGAAGGGCCCTCCTCCAGGGAACATCGGCAAGAAGGACGGGAACCGGTGCTGCTCCGAAACGCATCAGAGAGAGCTGAAATGAGATTTTAACAGTTCCTTTTAAAGCCAGTGGGCCCGGCAAGCTGTTCTTTTCAAGTTCTCTCTTTTGAGAAAGCGAGCGGGTGTTGACCTCTTGCATTTTCTTCCCAATTTTGGAGATAGTGTTCAGGATGTCCCTCTCCAACCAACAGCAGGAATGAATTTGCTTCCATGATCTTCCATGTTCTTTGTCCGGAATTAACTGGGCCCATAGATTGCGTAAGGAAAAGAGCTTCCGATAACTGCAGGCTCAACACACATTATGTGGCATTGGCATTGGCATTGGCATTGGCATTTGATCAATGTGTTGCCCTGGTTTTTGCTGTGTGTTGATGGAGTGTAGTGTATAAATCTGTTCATGTCAATCTACACACGTTAAATCGATAAGCCACGGAGGACATCGCGGTGGGCGTGGCAAAGCTCAAGGAGCAGATGAGCAACCCTATGTTCCTCGTCTCAAAAAGGCCACACAGAACCAACGAACCAACGAACCAACCAATGGGGAGGTAGCCCATCAACGAAAGTAGACGCCAAGAGCCCAGATATCACCGCACGGGCTTCCAGGCCTAGTGAACCTCAAAACAGTGAAGAGGGCAGGAAGCGGGTACGTGATGAAGAAGGTGACTTCAACAGAAGACTGAGTCCCTTTGAAAGGATGTCCCGCAATCAAAGAAACACACATTGAACAACTCTTGTACCGGACTTGCAGGTGTTGAGTATTGAAATGGCAAGCTAAAATGCCCGCAATACTTGCACGCCCGTGCGAAAGGGATGTCTTTGCAACATGTCAACACGACGAACTACAATCTTGCTGGCGTGGACCAAGGCACCAGCGACGCTGAATCCGCAAGCAAATCGCACTACAACGGTCCCTGCCATATAAATACCATATATATATTATATATAAACATATCATATGCATAACTACTCCATGCATAAGTACAATCAATCAGTATCTACATTTACATGGTGGAATGAATGGTTTTTGATTGAGACTTTATACCAATATCGACACCTATGGTTACGTTTGTTGCGGCACGAGGTTCGTGACCAAGGGCGGCGTCGGCTACGGTGTGGATGAGACTCAGAAGGCACGGGGATCGACGTCACCGAGACGCGCACGAGGAGGTGTGAGGCTGGTACTGACGAAACATGTGAAAACATCCACACCCAGTGAAGCATCCACGGTTCTTTTTTTGCCAGTTCTTTTGGCTCGACGTTCAGTACGCGACCACTGGTTTTGGCCGCGTACTGAACCAGGTGCTATGAGCGAACTGACAAAACTATTGGTTGATCTTTTTCAGTCATGGCACGACCCTAACCTATGTCTTTGTGGAACAGGAGTTATCAGATGGACCCCACCAAAAATGCTAATCAAGTCAAATGGCCTTTGACTACACAAGCACTCTTGTTTGCTGCTCATGTCACCTGGCATGATGCATCTGTACCAGCCTGTCATCTATCCTCTCCCAAAATCACATAGCAACTATAGGGAAGACCAACATAGACCTTTGGAAGACTATATTATCTACAATCTAATGGTTTTTCAGGTTCCATGCGGGTCTCTTCTAGGGCGTAGCAACCAACACAGAGGCTTTAGAAGAAAACTCTTCCAGGTTCAAAAAAGCGTCCAAGCACGCGCTTGTGCACGCGCACCCTGATCTCTCAGGTGGAGGATGATGGCAAGGGCTGGGTGTGGCTGGCGGCAGAGATGAGCCCAGGTGGCCTGGCAGTGGAGCTGTTCAAGTCGGTGCCATACGGGACACTTGGATGATGGCAGTTCTGCTGGGCGGTAGGGGTGGCGGGGTGACTTGCCTGTGGTGCGGCAAATGGAACTTGAACTGAAGTGATTTCCTTCGCAGGAAAAATGCATTAGTTGCTGACTCATTCCGCCACCGAAACCATCAGCGAGGAAGCGCGCGATCCTGGTGGCGAAGCAATCCAACGTCGATGAGCTCTTCCAGAAGGTGATTCACACGGCGGTTGCAACGTTGGCCATCACAAGAAGGGGGCAAACGGGGTAGCTCAACGACTAGCTAGTCCTGGTGGCAATGTTCCAAGCATCTCACAATTTATACAGTAAGAACAGTGATGTTGGGTGCGGAGAGCACCACTTTGGAATGAAGGGAGCTCCCCACGTCCAAAGTAACGTACATCCGACATCCGTCACGTCCACTCGCGTTGACGTCGAACGTCCGTCACGTCGCGGCGGATCGGCAGGTGAATTGGGACACGGCCCTGGGCAACATCGAGAAGACCTTCGGAGGACCCCAGATCAAGCAGCGCTGAGCGGATCATAGCGGATCACCCGGGTAGTGTGAGGACAACATGGACATCAACTGTTTTGGAGCAAGATGAGGGTTGGACGAGAAAGGATTATACACGATCTCAACGTTGTCTTTGGCTGGGTGTCCATGTTAGTGGAAGGCCGGGTATCTTTTTCCGTGTTAGAAAATAGCTGTCGTCACCTTGTGATGCTGCACAAGAAAAGGAATGCGAAGCTGGGGCTGGTGTCAAGTTTCTGCCAGCCATTCGAGACAAAACCATTTGTTTACAGATGTCTTTTTGATTGTGGTTGACGGAGTTGAGATCGAAAACGGGGAGATCTCTTGCCCGAGGACATCCGAGGACCAACTACAACCAGATGATTAGATCAGGAGATTAGTTAGATGAACATGCAGTGTTCTGGCCTGGGGCACCCAAAAGAGGCGTTCACAACAAACCACAATCAGGTGACTAGATGATATGAACATCCTATAGGCTTGAACATCCTATAGGCTTTTGATGATTTTGGGTGCCTCTTTGGTAGATTTGTTGTTTACTCTTCCTTTTTCTCTGTCAGGTTTTTGGCTCCAGCCCCTCCACAGCCGTGCTATTCCGCAACTGCGACCATCCATGGCGCGCGCTTCGAATCTCCTCGTCTCGGCCGTGCTCTTCGCCGGGGCCTTCACTGTGTCCCGCTGGGCGTTCGTCGCGCCCAATGTGAACAGCCAAGGGTTGCGACAGAGCTCTACGGCCTTGGCAGCCCGTGGTGGTGGGGAGTATGACATCAGCGATGCGGACATCCAGAACTTCTACAATTCACTGTTGACTCTTGGTCGATGTACCACCCCTTCAGGCTCTTGGTCGGATGGTCCACCCCTTTAGGCTTTTGAGGTCCGGCTTCGACATTTGGCTGTTGCTTTGGAGAATAGGAGCATCTAAGTCATATATAAGGACCTATCACTTGTTCAGCAATGACAATCCTTTCCTCCCCTGGATTTGGTAGACAGGAATGGAAGACAGCGAGATGTCCCATCCCCAAAAAAGATAGGTCCCTGCCAACAATGATCTAAGTATTCCTAGTTTTGCCATCAATGGGTCGTTTTTTTCCCTGGCCAGCAGATGTATTTTGGTGTCCATTCTTTCCAGCAAATCCCTTGCTCTCTCATGTGTAAGTTTTTTTTGATTTTGCAGAGGCTATGGCACACAAGTTTTGGTTCACAGTCACCTGTGTCATAATGTCAACTGAGCCTGTCCTATGTCCTCGACTGAGGACCGGCGCTGGTGGTGACCCTCCCAAGGGCACCGTGCTCTCGGAGTTGGTGGTGAAGTTCTTCCACGGTGACTTCACACCGCAGGGCTTCAAGCGCTACAGTGGCCTCTGGAGCGGGGTGACGTGTGGGACTGCGGTTGAAGCACGACCTGCGAACATGTTGGGTTCCAATATAGATTGTGAGTCCTCATGGGCCTTGAGGGTAGATGGGGGTACAGTAGGCCAGACAGCTTTTAGCCTCTGTAGTTTGCAGTGACTGTGTGCAATGGATGAGAGACGGGATATCCTAAATGAACGACTGAAAACGAATTACACAGTTCAGCACCTGGGAGTAGAATGCTGCCATTGCGGAAACGGATTTCAATCGCATACGTAGGACGTTGGGACCCTTATGTTTTATTGTGGCTCTGTATATCCTCACACACACATTTTGTAAAAAAAGGAACCGATGGATCCAACGACTGAGGTCCCGCTTTTCTTAGAAGATAGTTAATTAGGCTCTCCAAACATACCCGCAAAATCTCCAAAGAGGGTGTGTGGATCCCTAGCGTACCTTGATTCAGCCTAGCTTCACTTGAGCAGACCAGATACCATGCCAGCTCACGAAATCTTTTGATGCAGACAAAATCTTGTCCAAGGCCCTTCAAAAACAGCGAGCTTTTGCATGAAGTGCAGTGCCAGTGCAGTAGATCATGTATCCAAATGCCAGTAGAGGATGATCGTATTTTGAATCACTTAGTCTGACCCAGAGCTGCCCAGGTTCCTGTGAATCCAGCACCTCCAAGAGGTTATTTGGTGCAAGGGCTTCCCTACACTACGGAATGGGTCTCTTGAGTGGTCAGCCTTTGGAAGGTCCAGGTAAACACTGTGGCTGAGCCTTGACTTTTTCCGCTTTGTCTCCGCAGGAAGGGCCCTCCTCCCGGGAACATCGGCAAGAAGGACAGGACGAACCGGGGGACTTCCGTCGGCTCCGAAATGCATCAGAGGGAGCTGCCAAAATCAGATTTAAGCTGTTCTTTTCATTTTTTTTGTGAGACTTCGATATGGAATCCACCAGAGTCCATGACATGTCCACCAATCCATGCTCTCAGCTGTTGCTCACCCGCAGACGTCTTGAGCTCCGTTCACGCAGTCGAAAACCGTGACCTCTCTCGGTGTGCTTTTGATGTGCCAACTACACCTTACTTTCTAGGAGTTTTCTAGGACTCCCGGCCTGTCGCTGTGAATCAGTTGCAGCGGAGCCATTGGTGGTTCCGTCATAGCTCTGCACCATGGCCGGTCAAGACCCTTGGCTTCGAACGGACCCCTGGTTGCATTACACAGGAACTGCAAGATTCTATTCATCTCCGTCTTCCTCACCGACCGCTGGTGATGCATCTGCTCGAGCCTCGGGCCTCTCTGGCCAGCCTATGACTGGTGGAGCTGCGAAATGGCATGGAGGGTCAGGAACAACTTCTTCAGGAACGCCTGGCCACCCCTTCAGTGCCGTTGGGAACTTTGCTACGAGTGCCACGCCTGTAGCTGCACCTCGGATGAGCCCAAGTCAAAATGCACCAAATGCTCAGATGACAGGCCACCCTGGCTTGTTTAGTCAGCCTTTGAGTCTTTATCCCCAAGGGAACCCACAGGGCATGAACCATGGGGGAATATGGCCCATTCGGCGCAAGCGCCCAAGCGCCTGGTTCTTGCAGCGCTTCTCAAGTGCCTGGTCCTTGCAGTGCCTCTGGAGCGCCTGGTCCTAGCAGTGCTGCTGGAGCGCCAAGCCCTTGCAATGCCTCTGGATGGTGTCAGCATTTAGATGCTTCAGCCTCTCCTCCAACGGTTGCTTCTTTGTGGCAAGCCGCACCGACTCCGAGGTTGGACCCACAGGAGACAATGCTGAAGGCCCTCACCGCGGCACTCTCTGGAGATCGGAAGAGCTTACCTACATGGAATGGTGATGTGGCCACGTTGAGGCCGCTTTGGGAAATGGACAACAACCTCCCAAAGCAGAAGTGGGGCTTGAAGCTCCTGCAGGCCTTTGCGGACCAGACGCCGCCAAGGAGAATCGCCGAGACTATCGACTTGGCAACACTGACCTCCGAAGCTGGCTATGCAGCTATCCTGACGGCCATCATGAACAAGTATGGACCGTATTGAAGCTGCTGGACCTGCTGCGATAGAAGCTTTCTTCTATGGGACCAAGCGCAATCGGTCAGAGAGCTTGGCGACCTATGTGGCTGCCAAGGAAGTCGCCCTCCAAGAGCTGGAGACCCGCTTGGGCGAGAAGCTGCCAAGCCGAGTTGCTGGGCGGATCTTACTTTGCCATGCCAACCTTTCTGACGCTCAACGTGAAGCGATGGCAGTGAAATACAATGCATTACTGACCTTTGAATAGGCCGCTGCTGCTTTGAGGCCTCTGGACAGGCCAGACGCCCTGGTGCAGAAAGTTGTGAAGACCTTTGCAACTTCGAGCGGACAGCCGGACAGCTGCCTGAGGAGCATGAAGATGAAGAAGAACTCCTGCCGGACGACGAATGGCAGGAGGATGAAGGAGAAGATGGCCCAGAAAGCGATGGGACCTACTTACTCTTCGACCCTGATGAAGAGTATACAGAGGAAGAAGCTACAATAGTGCCTACAAGGACGTGAGACGGGAGCTTCAGGCCAGAAGAAAGGGACGCCCGTTTTTCAATAAAGGAAATGGTCCGCCAGTGCAGAAGAGGGGCAAGACCAAAGGTTTCGAGCAATTGGCAAAGGCTGTGGAGGTAGTTTTGGCCGTGGGCGAGGACAAGGACGAGCAACGCCCGATGATTTGCTGGCTCGCACGAAGTGCTTCTCGCGCGGAGGCTTAGGTCAAATGTCTCGTGAATGTCCCCACCAAGAACCTCCTCATTTGCCACGGCGGCCATACACAGCAGCGAACCTATGCTGTGAAGGTGAAGCCCTCGATCCAAAAGCAGTTGGACATCTATGCAGGTGTCAAGACGGAATGTTTTGAGGGCGTGGTTGACACGGCCGGCAAGGAGGCAGTCATTGGCTCCACGGCCATGGAAAGACTTCGCAGTGCTTTGAGCCAATTTGGTCTTCGACCAGTGGAAGCAAGTGGCACCACCGCCACATGCGCTTGCATTGGGGGATCAGCGGCCATCAAGGCCGTGTATGACATCCCGATCGGAGTGGCCAAAACAAATGGGCTGTGGCGAGTGACTGAGATCGAGGACGTGGGCTCCTTCCAGACGCCCTTCCTCCTTCCGATCTCGTTCATTGAACTTGTCGGTGGCATCATTGACACCCTGGCAAGAATTTGTTCATGATGAAGGTGGCAGGAAGACCATGATGCGGCGATTGCCTTCTGGACACCGGACGGTGTCCGTGCTAGAGTTCAATGGAAAGTGGAAGATGCCTGAAGGCCTCGCCAAGAACCTCGCAAGAGCAACTTCACCAACGCCCTGGATTAGCTGTGTGGTTGAAAAAAGGGAGGTGAGCTGATCTTCATGGTTTCAATGAGCGCTCGCACCAACCTGGTCCATCCCTCCGAGATCGTCCCCAAGTGCTTGATCCCCTCGCTGAACAGGTCTCGTGTTACTTGTGCACACTTTTTGGGCCTCAACAACATTGATATCCACGACACATGGCAGCTATCTCATCAACGCCAACTCCCTTTTTGGTCGGGTGATCTGTTTTTTTGAACTTTTGACGCCTTCCTCACCTTCCACTCGATCCCCGACGGCGTCTTCAGCATCTTTTTCGTCCGCGGCCCAGGCGATGCCACCATATCCGGCGGCCCAGGCCAAGGACTCACAGAATAGCGTTTGCAAGCAGTCGGATGTTTTGTGTCAGCCTTTTGGTGTTGGAAGCTTAGCCCCTTTCTCGGCAGCTTTGACTCCTGGTTCAAGCCCTGACGGAAGCGTGCCGGACGCGAAGCATGCAGTCAAGGATCATGGCTGGTCAAATCCGATCAGGACGAGCCCGCTCAGAGCTCAAAGAAGAAGACACCGAGTCCAAAGCTCCTGGCCGCCTGGCGGCGCACGACGCAGCTGACAATCAACATGATGCTGACGATCATCAGGCAGTCAGTGACGGACTACATCACGCAACCGCAACAAGTACCCAGCTGCGGAGACGGAGCAGGTGGCAACTCAGAAGACGCCCAAGCAAGTGGGCGATGGCAAGAACCGTCGACGGACCCACCGTTGCCAGTGGAGTTGGTGACCAAGTCCCTCCTACCCGGCCAAGCTGCCACCTCCCAAGCATCGCTCGGTCTTGCCAACCTTGACTGTCACCGAGCTCACCGCCGAGGAGATGACTCCAAGCAGCGTGCCGCGGTTGGCCCTCCAGGACAACTCCAACAGGACTGCCTCAACGCTTTGTGTGATCGGCTGGGAGGATCCTCAGATGACACCACTCTCCACCTCCTTGCATTGCTGCCTTCAACTGGCCGCATCCCGAAAGTGGCCGACCAGAGTCAGAGATGTGAAGACTGCATTTCTTCAAGCCTTGCCAACCACCAGGAAGCGCAAGCTGGCAATTCGACAGCCCCGTGAACCACTCGAGGGCTATGATCCTCGACAGCTGCTGGTGGTGTGCACTGAAGTGTATGGCTTGGTCAGTGGTGGACCATCATGGTGGCGCAGAAGCCTCTTGAAGATTGCCACCGAGGACCTGGGCTATGAGGTGATCCCCAATGACAAATGTGTCGTGACTCTGCCGCCCAGTGATCCGAGCAAGAAGCTGAGTGAAGGGTTCCTGGTGATTGAAGTTGACGACGTTGCCGAGGCTGGATCGTCCAGACACCTGGCACTCATGGCCAAGATGGAGGGCACGCTGAACTTCGGCAAAGTGGACAACCTCCAGAGCAGCACCGGTTCCAACTATGCCGGAAGACACCTCCGCCAGAGGCCTGATGGTCCTGGTGCTTTTGAGTCTGACGGACGAGTTCATCTACGCCCGATTGCAGCCGATCTCGCTGGGCCGTCGAGTGTTGAAGAAGGACGCGGCCAAGGTGAAGCTTTTGGAGACAGAGAAGACCAGCTCAGGGGTCTCTTTGCCAGTCTCAACTGGCTAGCCCGGGAAGGGGGGCCGGACGTTGCTGCAGCCGCATCTTTCTTGGCAGCAGACAGTGGCACATGTCCAGTCGGCAAACGACATGGTTCGACGTGTCAAGACCAACCCAATCAAGTTGGTCATACACAGCATCCGCGAGGAGGACCTCCGGAACGTGCTGGTGGCTGACATCCTCGAGCTTTCTCTGCGAATCTATTAAGCCTTCATGGAGAGCAGTCGAATGGCTCACTTCAAGCCGCGGTCGCGGCAGAAGACCGAAGACGAGAAGCTGGCAGCGATGGGCAAGGGCACCGTGATTGCTAGCAAGTCAGCCACTTTCAAGACCCCAATTCGGTGGTCATCGTAGATGCGAAATCGCTCTACGACGCTTTGTGCTGGGACCAATGCACAGGTGAGGACGAAAGGTCCGCTCTCGAGATTGCAATAATCAAGGAGAGCTTGAGCATCGTAGGCGGAGGGCCCTCATGGGTACCACGTAACTTTAACCCATTTGATGCCCTCACGAAGCTTGAAGGGGCACACACACACCGGGCCGTTGAGCAAGCTTTTGAAGACCTCAAGGATGAGGATCGAGGAAGAGGATGAAATCCTCCAGCGGGGAAAGCAGAGCGAACGCAGGCTGAAGACAGGATTCGGTGGACCTGTGAGACTTCGATATGGAATCCACCAGAGTCGATGACATGTCCACCGATCCATGCTCTCAGCTGTTGCTCACCCGCAGACGTCTTGAGCTCCGTTCACGCAGTCGAAAACCGTGACCTCTCTCGGTGTGCTTTTGATGTGCCAACTACACCTTACTTTCTAGGAGTTTTCTAGGACTCCCGGCCTGTCGCTGTGAATCATTTATATTTTTCTTCTTTGCAGATTGTGTTCAGGAATTTCCTCACCGCCAACATCTGGGAATGCATTTGCCGTACTACGTTCTTTTTTGCCGGACTAGCCATCCAAAACTGAATCTGGTATTAGCTAGATATCCTGAGTTGTCAGCATCTTGGGCCAATATATATTCCGTACATTGGAGCTTAGTCTGGTGGCAGTCTCAAAAAACGATATGTGGCTTTAGCATTTTGATCCATGTGTTGTGTTGCGTGTCTTCTGGAGCGTAGTGCTCCCAGGTCACCGCAATTGAGGGATCGATCGTTACAAAACGATGACCGGATCGATGACCCATGCAGGACATCGCAGTGGGCGTGGCGAAGCTCAAGGAGCAGATGAGCAACCCCATGTTCCTGGCTTCAAAAGAGAAAACACACACACACACAGATTCTGGGCCCGAGAAAGAGGTCGTCTAGAAGCCTCCTACAGCATGAGCAGTGTGCGTGAGTGAGTGAGTGAGTGAGTGAGTAGCCGAAGAATGTAGGACTGGTTTATGTCTGTTCAGTTTCTGTTATATAGTGCCTTTTTAATGGTAACCTCATGATTCTCATGATTCATGGGGCACCCCTGCCATCAAAAACAGGCCTTCATGAAACAGGAGGGGAATCATGCTGATGGCCAGGGAAATACCCGCTTGCAGAAACTGAGATACATTGAGATACCATCTTGCTTTTGACAGGCCATCATGCTTGTTCAAGATGTTCAATGGAGGAAACACCCATCGCCGATCTGAGTAGGCAGACTCAAAACGATGTCACTGTATGTCACTGCTGCCTGCCAATGCTTTCATCCGAACTGAACTAGAAGCACTGCTACTAGCCGCTAGCCGTGTCGGTGTGAGTTTATTTATAGTGGTTTTAGTTGAGAGAGTCTTGGAAGGGTACATTCCCCTTCCGCTTTCTGGGTCATGTGAGTTTCACAATCCGTTTGCGTCACCGGTCCGTCCGATTTCGGCATCGCCCGGGTCTGGCTGGGCCCCACACTTTGTGACGGCAAAGCCTCACAGGCGGATCACACTTCGTTCGGTGCACGAGTGGCTGGTTGGGGTGAATTAATTCTACATTCCATGTGTGAGATTGACAATTCAACCAAAGAGAACAAATGGAGATCCGAATGGAGATTGACAATGGAGATTGTATGGATTGAATTGTTCCATGTGTGAGATTGACCATCGACACCGAAGACACCGATTGAAACACCATCCCCATTCGGATTGGTCCGCCCATCGACTGACCATCACCATCGCGTGACCTCGCTGATCAGCACGAGGTTCGTGACCAAGGGCGGCGTCGGCTACGGTGTGGATGAGACTCAGAAGGACCGGTGGATGGAGATGCATGCAAAGACACAGACACAGCCAGATGTCAGATTCCTTTATGGCGGCATCCATCCCCAGATGTCAAGACAATAACACATGTTGGACCTTTGGAAGAGATGCTTAGTGGTTGTGGGGCTGTCCTTGGTGGTGATTAGAACTGCTATGCCTCCGAGCACGCGCTGCTCCGCGCTGCTCACCCTTGATCTCTCAGGTGGAGGATGATGGCAAGGGCTGGGTGTGGCTGGCGGCAGAGATGAGCCCAGGTGGCCTGGCGGTGGAGCTGTTCAAGTCGGTGCCATACGGGACACTTGGATAATGGCAGTTCTGCTGGGACGGTGGGGGTGGTGGGGTGACTTGCCTGTGGTGTGGTGGCAAATGGAACTTGAACTGAAGTGATTTCCTTCGCAGCAAAAATGCATTAGTTGCTGACTCATTCCGCCACCGAAACCATCAGCGAGGAAGCGCGCGATCCTGGTGGCGAAGCAATCCAACGTGGATGAGCTCTTCCAGAAGGTGATCCACACGGCGGTTGCAACGTTGACCATCACAAGAAGGGGGCAAACGGGATAGGTCAACAACTAGCTAGTCCTGGTGGCAATGTTCCAAGCATCTCACAATTGTACAGTATATGATCAGGTGTTGCTAACCCTTGGGTATATGGCTTCAAGCGTGCTTGAACACAGGGTACACCACAAATCCAGTGATAAGACATCATGAATCATAAGACTGAAGATGGACTGAAAACTGTGCATCAACGAGCCTGATAACTTTTCAGGAGAAGAACAGTGATGTTGGGTGCGGAGAGCACCACTTTGGAATGAATCGAAGGGAGCTCCCCACTCCACAGTAAGTATATCCAGATCGGAACTTGCACGGATTTGTCTGTATATTTGAGCATCGAACGTCCGTCGCTTCTGTCGCGTGAAACGTGTCGCGGCGGATCGGCAGGTGAATTGGGACACTGCCTTGGGCAACATCGAGAAGACCTTCGGAGGACCCCAGATCAAGCAGCGCTGAGCGGTTGAGCGGATCACCCGGTAGTGTGAGGACAGCATGGACACCAACTGTTTTGGAGCAAGATGAGGGTTGGACGAGAAAGGATTATACACGATCTCAACGTTGTCTTTGGCTGGGTGTCCATGTTAGTGGAGGCCGGGTATCTTTTTCCGTGTTAGAAAATAGCTGTCGTCACCTTGTGATGCTGCACAAGAAAAGGAAAGCGAAGCTGGGGCTGATGTCAAGTTTCTGCAGCCGATTGAGACACAACCATTTGTTTACAGATTCTTGTTGATTCTGTTTAGGAGTTGAGATCAAAACAGGCGAGATCTCTTGCCCGAGGACATCCGAGGACCAACTACAACCAGATCATTAATCACAGCTATAAACATCCTTTCATGATTTTGGGTGCCTCTTTGCTAGATTTGTTTCACGCTCTTCCTTTTCTCTGTCAGGTTTTTGGCCCCAGCCCCTCCGCAGCCGTGATATTCCGCAACTGCGACCATCCATGGCGCGCGCTTCGAATCTTCTCGTCTCGGCCGTGCTTTTCGCCGGGGCCTTCACTGTGTCCCGCTGGGCGTTCGTCGCGCCCAATGTGAACACCCAAGGGTTGCGACAGAGCTCTACGGCCTTGGCAGCCCGTGGTGGTGGGGAGTATGACATCAGCGATGCGGACATCCAGAACTTCTACAATTCACTGTTGACTCTTGGTCGATAGAATTGCTGGAGGCTTGCGTTTGGTCTCGGGGTGTCTTTTGACATGGATTGGTCTCTGTTTCGCTGCTTGCGTGGTTTTTTTTTGAGCCAGTAGAGCAAAGAGTTGGACACATGGAACCTCCCCTGCCCTTCGGACCATGCCAAGATCCACATGGAACCGGTATTGCTCCCCCAAAAGCATACCAGACCATACCGGTTCCATATTGCTCCCCCCAAAACCACTGGCTGGGTTGAGCCGGTCTTCGGAAGATGGTCAACCGTACCACGAGCACGAGAGTTGGACGTCCGTTGGATGGTTGGCAGATGGACGGAAAGTGATCAGGTCATGGTTTGATCAGGTGGTGTGCAACATGAAGTCGTTTTGGCAACACCCCTCGTTTTACGAACCATTGATGCCGGCTGCTACAAACTCAACATAATACAGCAACTACCAGTGCGACATACCAAGCCATGAGCATGTGATTAATTGTTGTTTTTTTTCATGTTCAACCCCTAAAGGCTTCAGGGTTCATAGGCCTCTAAAAACTATAAGCTCTTCAGCCATGGCAATTTCTGCCCCCTCATGAGTCCCTGCTTCACAGAGGTGTCCCCTCCCCAACAACAGCCAAGGCTGAGGTCCCTGCTAACCCATGCATGATCCAGTATTCCTGGTCTTGGTTGATGATGCTGTTTGTTTTTGGTATGGCGAACACCTTCCAAGGATTCCATAGTGTCAGCGCATGTCAGCACAGCTTGCTTTCAATTCTTTCGAGGTTCCTCAAGCAAGTCCCATGTTGTATATGATTTTTGGGGCATTGATTTATAGCAGCTGCAGAGGTGCTATAAATCGGGACCATCAGAAAGTTCAACACCAAGCATCTGTCAACACCTATAGCATGAAATTCGTGGATCGATCCGTCAGAGTTCGCGGTGTACCCAACAGAATTCACAGCCATTTCGACAGCTCGGTGCCAGTGGGTGGCACCGTGGCATTGCTGTCAAGTCGGTGCAGGCTTTCTTCCATTCACAGCGAACTGTGTCGGAATGTCAGCAGAGTCACGTGGCTTTACGACTGAGGACCGGCGCTGGTGGTGACCCTCCCAAGGGCACCGTGCTCTCGGAGTTGGTGGTGAAGTTCTTCCACGGTGACTTCACACCGCAGGGCTTCAAGCGCTACAGCGGCCTCTGGAGCGGGATGGCGTGTGGCGTGGGTCTCTGATTCTACTGCGCACATGTTGGGTATATAACATAGGGGTTGAGAAGTCTCATGGGACCCTATAAGGGGTACAGCACGGAGAAGTAGGCCGGACTGTGTTGCTATATGGCAGTGGGATAGACGGGAGACAGGTATTCCTATATATGAATGGCCGAACATTCATAAATTATTGAGCTCCTGGGCATAGAATGTTGCCACTGTGGACACGGATTTCAATCACAAAATTAGGACTATGACATCTTCGCAGCTTTGTCATTGCAGCGCTGATTCGAGCTCCCAAGGCGTTTCTTTCTGTCAACGATCTCCAACCCCCGGCGACTTCGTTCGATCTCCAGCGACTTCTTCGCCCCCTGGAAACATCATCCAAATGGATGCCGAAGGGGGGGACACACGTCATTCGCGAGTTCTGATCGGCTTCACTTCATTGCTTTGGTCGTTTGATTGTTTTGAGGATCTACCCGCACATGTGTGTTTTTGGTGCCTGACGGGGACACACTGGCAGCGTCCGCGTCGCTCTCTACCGGTCCTGCTTGATCCGGCAGGAAGGGCCCTCCTCCAGGAAACATCGGCAAGAAGGACGGGGACGGTCCCGCCGCGGTTCGCTTCTGCGGCAGGACCTGGACGTCGGTAGGGCGTCACTTCCCTCCCAGCAATTTCAGCATGGTTTCTTCTGGTCGGGAATGGCTGGTCCCATTGCGTGGTCCGGAGCTTCCGGCGGCAGTCTCAAAAACATGATGTGGCATTTGATCAATGTGTTGCCCTGGTTTGCTGTGTGTTGATGGAGTCTAGTGTTGCCGGTCAAATTTGTCATGCCAACCTACACACCTTACAACAGGGAGATGGTTGGAACGCACTCGACAGCCGGAGGACATCGCGGTTGGCGTGGCAAAGCTCAAGGAGCAGATGAGCAACCCCATGTTCCTGGCCTCAAAACCCCCCTACAAACGCAAAAGAATAGAAAAAGGTCGTCTCCCCTACAACATCCTACAACACGAACAGAGCCGAAGAAGGATCGTCTAAGGTTTACCATGGGGGCACCCCTCTGCCATCAAACCTTTGGTTTTCACAAAAAACACCGTCCTGCCCTAAGGAGGTGGCATGACACATCTCGAACAGAGTGGCTGGTCTCGGCTCGAATGTTGGAATTCACCTCGGCCTTTCTTTTGCATATGGATGCCTTTTCAACCACCTTTCCATTTGGTGGGATTTGTACAATCTCAATCAATCTATTACTTAGAACCGACACCTGTGATCGCGTTTTAGCTCGCAGCACAAGGTTCGTGACGAAGGGCGGCGTCGGCTACGGTGTGGATGAGACTCAGAAGGCATGGTAGACGTCTGAGCGGTGGAAGTGACGAAACATCAGGACCAGATTCCAAAGTCCGGATTTGGGTCTGATGTGGGTCTAGCGACAAAAATACGACCGGCTGGGTGGAGACATGTGACGAAACATGTGACACATCTAGACTTGGTGAACTGGTCCACTTGGTTTTGTCGCCAGTTCTGACTCGACCACGTACTGAGCGACCATGTGACACCGGTACCGAGCCCGCTGGAGCGAACTGACCAAAGCATTGGCTGATGGATTTTTTCAGTCCTGGCGTGACTGGAAGACCTTCTTTTCTGTGGAAAAAAACCGAGATGGACCCCACCACAAAGGATCATCGTGTCAAATTGGTCGACTTCTTTTCTCTAGAAAGCAACCAATCAAATGCTTTTGTGATGCTTCGGTGCTAGGCGGTTCCGGTGATGCCTCACAGACCAAGTGTTTTTCACCTGCGTCGTCGGGCTTCTTGACCAGCCTGTTGTCATCCATTTGTAATCTACCGGAAGGAAACGTAATAACCGGCACTCCCCTTTTTCCAAATGCTATGCCCACAGATGTCAAGACAACAACCATGTGTTGGACCCCTGGAAGACCTTTGGAAGAGATGTTTAATAGTTGTGAAACTCTCCTTGAGTGGTGATTAGAACTGCTATGCGTCTGAGCACCCTGATCTTTCAGGTGGAGGACGATGGCAAGGGCTGGGTGTGGCTGGCGGCAGAGATGAGCCCAGGTGGCCTGGCCGTGGAGCTGTTCAAGTCGGTGCCATACGGGACACTTGGATGATGGCACTTCTGCTGGGCGGTGGGGTGGTGTTGTGCCCGTGGCTTGGCAGGCACAGCTTGCGGAGCTCCAAAAGCCTTAGAGGAGGTGTCCAAAGTGATTCCCTTCGCACGTTAAAAGCATCTTTGATGCTTTTTCAACACACCATCCGCTTGTCACCCTCATCACAGAAGATTCAACATGAACCTTTGTCCTATCATACAACCATAAGAGAACCACTGCCGCCAATGCGTTTTGGGGTTCCCGAACTCACTGGCAGCCGAAGCCAACAACACGGACCGCAGAGTGCTGCCCTTTCCGTCATTGCGAGGAAGCGCGCGATCCTGGTGGCGAAGCAGTCCAACGTGGATGAGCTCTTCCAGAAGGTTGGCCATCACGAGAAGGGGCCAAACGGGTAGCTCAACAACTAGGATTAGCTGTGCAGATTTCGTGCCAGGCGCAGCAAATGGCAAACCTTGAAGTGCAGATTTCGTGGCAAGCACAGCGCTTTGCAGACCTCAAATGCAGAATTCGTGGTAGGTGTGGCTTCAATTTGTGAACCTCGCTGCGCGTTTTTCCTTTTTTTGCCGGCGCAGCACCCTGTGTGAACCTTGCTGCGCACAAGACACGGGGCAGACACAGCGTCTTGTCCACCTCGAAGCGCCATCATGATCAACGTGTCCGGCATCATATGCCATCATATGCCGCATAGGACCGGGATTGTTCCGGTTATACAAATAGTTCCGGACTGTTTATAAAGCGTCCCAAGGGAACAGACAAAGAGGCCCACGGCCTGGCCGCAGGGATGGCCCAGACTTCGACACACCTCGGTCGCTGGGATCTAAAACGGGAAGCAACCACCCATTGGATAGCACACGTGTTTGCCACTTTTCATGCCTGTTGTTTCCAAAACTGTTGGTGCTATTTTCAAAGCGCCCTGAGACTCTTGTTGTTTGATTGTAGATGGACAGTTTGGGTGATGCTGCTTCCCATGAAGGCTGGATATTTGGTGAGCCAAGGTACTACCGCTACCCGCTAACTGCTATAATGTTCTATTCTCATAGGCACAGGTAGCTGGTCGGAATTAAACATCATGCAAAACTTCCACAACATCCAGTCCTAAGTTGATTCTAATCACAGCCCAAAGTCACTCTCATATTTGTGCTCTCAGCACATGCGTGCTCTCTTGTGTGGGGTCTCATTTGTGTGCTCTCATAGTTTGTGTGCTGTCATGTGTGTGTGCTCTCATGCGTTTGCTCACAAATGTCTGCTCTCATGTGTGAGCTCTCACCTGTGTTCTTTGCTTTTATGTGTGCTCTCATGTGTTTTCTTTCATGTTCGTGCTCTCTCATGCCTGTGCTGAGATATGGCTCACATATGTGTGCTCTCAAAGTGGATGTCAAGTCTGATAACCAAGGGGCCGGAGCCAGGTGAGGGTCTCCGGCCAATGAAGACACCCCCCACCTGTGTGCGAATGTACCTGCGGTCTTATAATGACTCCAATGTTTCTTCGCTGTGGTTTGGTTCCATGGTGGTTCCTTTACATGCACTGCCCCCTTTCCTTCCTTTTGTCAAACTGTTGAACACACTGTCCAATCGGCTCCTGCTCTGCTTCAAACTCACTCTATTTTTGACCCTATTTGATCGCAACTAATCCAGCTTCACCTTGATCACAACTATTGCTGCATTACTAATTTGGTTACAACTAACCACAGCTGGGAGGTCCAGATATCCTTGCTGAGACATTGGTTTCCTCAGGGGGTTTTCAAGTAATTATATATTTATGTGTGTGTTTTCACACGTGTGTTCTACTAAGCGGACACTCGCTTGTTGTCATTTGTTCTTTCTACTTAGCACTGTTTGGGGCCTCTTTTTACAGCAGCCCCTGTGCAGATCCCCGCCATTGGATCGTCGCGGATTTGCCCGTGAAACTAGCGTCCGCAGGTGAATTGGGACACTGCCTTGGGCAACATCGAGAAGACCTTCGGAGGACCCCAGATCAAGCAGCGCTGAGCAGTTGAGCAGATCACCCGGTAGTGTGAGGACAACATGGACACCAACTGTTTTGGAGCAAGATGAGGGTTGGACGAGAAAAGATAACACCACTGTACACGATCTCAACGTTGTCTTGAGCTGGGTGTCCATGTTAGTGGAAGGCCGGGTATCTTTTTCCGTGTAAAAAATTGGATGTCATCACCTTGTGATGCTACGCAAGAAAAGGAACACGAAGCTGCGATTGGGTGTCAAATTTATGCAGTTTCTTCAGCTAAAGAGAAGGGCAACATGTTTACTGAAGTCCTTTGATTTCGGTAACCAGACGCGATGAAAATCACTATTTCTGGCTCATTCCAGCTGGGGCACCGAAGAGAAGTGTTCACCAGTCTAGATGATATGAACATCCTATAGGTTTTTGACAGTTTGATGATTTGGGGTGTTTTTGGTAGGTCTTGTTGTGTACTCATCCTTTTCTCTGTCAGATTTTTGGCTCCAGCCCCTCCGCAGCACGGCCGTGCTGTTCTGCAACTGCGACTATCCATGGCGCGTGCTTCGAATCTCCTCGTCTCGGCCGTGCTCTTCGCCGGGGCCTTCACTGTGTCCCGCTGGGCGTTCGTCGCGCCCAATGTGAACACCCAAGGGTTGCGACAGAGCTCTACGGCCTTGGCAGCCCGTGGTGGTGGGGAGTATGACATCAGTGATGCGGACATCCAGAACTTCTACAACTCACTGTTGACTCTTGGGCTAGTGGTTGTTGTATTTTTTCACAACCATAGCTTATGCACCTCTAAAGTGAAGAGGTTTGGAGTACGAGCATAGAAGTCGAAAAAGGACATAAGTCTTTTAATCATGGCAATTCCTGCCCCTGCATATAAACCCTGCTCTACAGATAGAAGCGCTGGTTTGGTGGTGTTCATTTATTCGCGGGATTTTGTGAGATAGTTTGGATTAGCTAGGTGTGACATCCCCACCAACAGCCAAGGCAGAGGTTTGCTAGACCATGAATGATCCAGCATTCCTGGCTTAGCCTGATGATTCAGTGTTTTTTCGTGTGGCGAATCCCTTCCAGGGAATCTACAGCGTCAAATTTTGTTGCTGACATCTATTTCCGTTTCCTTAGGCAAATCCCCACATTGTATACAACTTTGAGGTATTTGTGTAAATGAATTCCATGAATCAGGGTCACCAGAAAGTTCAACTGTGAGCTGTTCTCCATCATCCGAGATAGTGGATCCACTCGACAGATAGTGGATCCACATTAAGTACTTGGACTCCGCAAATAGTCATCCCAGACATTCCGGCCACCAAACCTCCGTCCGGTTCCCTCGAAAGCTTATGCCTGACGTCCTGTTGCCCGAAACACCAAACCTCATGGCGGTTGGCAGTGGATGCGGTTTGCTGCCCAAAACACCAGAAGTGCCGTGGTATTGCTTCTCTCAATTGGGTGCAGGTTTTCTTACATTCACAGCGAACTGTGTCATAATGTCAACTGAGCCTGTCCTATGTCCTCGACTGAGGACTGGCGCTGGTGGTGACCCTCCCAAGGGCACTGTGCTCTCGGAGTTGGTGGTGAAGTTCTTCCACGGTGACTTCACACCGCAGGGCTTCAAGCGCTACAGCGGCCTCTGGAGCGGGGCGACGTGTGGGTGGGACTGCGGTTGAAGCGCGACTACGCTGCGCACACGTTGGGTTCCAATATAGGTTGTGAGACCTTATGGGACGCTATAGTTGGGATGTATCATGTGTGTTGGGATGCAGTAGGCCAGCCAGACAGTTTTTGGACGTTTGTAGGTTGCTGTGACTCTGTGTGTTGGATAAGTAGAGAAGAAATCCTAAATGAATGACGTGGCTTTGATTCCCAGCAAGGGCATTCTATTTTCTCAAGAGTTTCCACCAACCCTATTTGGATCCCACTACCGACTCCCTTTCGCAGACTAAGACCAACGTGGTTCAAATCAGCAGACCAGAATCATGATGGTGTGAAATCTTTATACAGACTCACTGTGACTCACTCCTTGAAGGATCTTTTGCAAAGTGGCTTTGCCAGAAGTGCGTCAAATGCAGTAGATCATGTGTAGAGAGGTGCCACCACATGAAGCTGTTTCAATGCTCAACCGCAAACTTGTAGACTAGACCTACCCAGGTTCCTGTGAAACCAGCACCTTTCAAGAGGTTACTTGGCTTGGGCTTCCCTACCCAACAGGGTGGGCACTTTTTGGAAGGTCCATTCAGGTATAGTGGCCTACTGGGATCCATGGGCTAGGCATGGCTAGGCCATTCGAGTTCTTTCTCCGCAGGAAGGGCCCTCCTCCAGGAAACATCGGCAAGAAGGACGGGACCGCTGCTCTGAAACGCATCGCAGCCCGACATTTTGCCGATTTTGCAGATGATGGTGTCTAGGAATTTTCCCTCCAACCAATAGCAGGGAATGAATTTGCCTCCACTTGTTTTTGGTCTAAAACCACCACAAACTGAATTAGCTAGCTATCAGCATCGAGGGCCAATATATTCTGTATGGAGGAGCTTCCTCCGGGGGCAGTCTTGCTATGGGATTTTGTTTGGAACGCACTCGACAACTCGATGACTCTCACGCAGGACATCGCGGTGGGTGTGGCGAAGCTTAAGGAGCAGATGAGCAACCCCATGTTCCTGGCCTCAAAAAGCCCTACAGACGCCAGACAACACAAAGAGAGTGTTGGGAGCAGAACCAGGGCATTTTGCTTTCTATTAGCGTGTATCCGATTGCAGAACTGGGGCCCAAGTTTTTAGGATGGTACTGCCTCCGGAGGTGGCATGACACGTCTATGATTGAAATGAACAGCAAGAACTGGTCTAGTTGAATGCTGGAATATGCCTGGCTAAGCATGGAATATTTGCTATTGGACTGACCATCATCGACCCTTTTCAACCACCCCACTGTTGATATTCCATCTATCCAACATGGAACGAAAGGGATATACGTCACTCGTACCAGCATCGTCACCTACAGTCGCCTTTGAGCAGCACAAGGTTCGTGACCAAGGGCGGCGTGGGCTACGGCGTGGATGAGACTCAGAAGGCACGGTGGACGGAGACGCATGCGAAGACACAGCAGATTCAGATTCCTTTTTGCAGCATGCCCACATGTCAAGACAACAACCATGTGTTGGACCCCTGGAAGACCTTTGTGGCATGCCGAGATGTCAAGACGACAACCATTTTCTGTGGATTCAGGACACCTGCAAGACTTTTGGATGTTTAATTCCAGATGTGGCATGCCCAGATGTCAAGCATTTGTTGGACCTCTGGAAGACCTATATTCAGGAACTTGGAAAGCCTGTCTAGTTCATGACATGTTTTGGCACCAAATTCAGATCCTCCTAACATGCGGCATGTTCGACGACATGCGGCATGCGACTCGTGCGGAGATGCCGAGTGCGGCCATGCGGCATGCTGGATGCCGACGGCATTCACTCGTTTCATATTTTCATAGCAACATAGCATAGCACTGAAGCAATGAAGCAAAACATTTTTGTTGTTGGTTGCTTTTCATTTTTTCCTTCCCCCAAACCAACATAGCAACCAATGCAACCATGGCATGCCGCTGAGCATGCGCTGCTCCGCGCCGCTCACCCTTGATCTTTCAGGTGGAGGATGATGGCAAGGGCTGGGTGTGGCTGGCGGCAGAGATGAGCCCAGGTGGCCTGGCCGTGGAGCTGTTCAAGTCGGTGCCATACGGGACACTTGGACGATGGCACTTCTGCTGGGCGGTGGGGGTGGCGGGGTGGCGGTTTGACTTGCCTGTGGTGTGGCAAACTGAACTTGAACTGAAGTGATGTCTTTCGCATGATGGAAAAAGCATGACAAAAAAGCAGATAGTTGCTTCTAGAATTCTAGAATCAACGACTCACTCTTTCCGCCGCCGAAATTGCCAGCGAGGAAGCGCGCGATCCTGGTGGCGAAGCAATCCAACGTCGATGAGCTCTTCCAGAAGGCGATCCACATGACGGTTGCAACGTTGGCCGTCACGAGAAGGGGCCAAACTGGCAGCTCAACAACTAGCTAGCTTAGCTGTGCAGATTTCGTGCCAGAAGGCAATCCAAGTGATGGACTTCCTTACAGATTGCTGGGACGGGGCGTGACACTGATGTTCGCGAGAACAGCGAGAAAGGGTTGGCTCAGGAGTATGGCTAACAAAGTCTTGGTCAGTGGTGGTTATCGTTCATGCAGCAAACGGATCGGGGTTACTAACCACCCGTATATGGCTCAAACACAGGGCACACCCCAAACCAATGGGTAAAGGTGAAAGGGGAATTGAAACCTGCGGGTCAAGACACGTTGTAGCTTCCTAATGTTATAGAAGAGTGGGCGCTGGAGAGGACAACCATAGGTCAGTCAAGCATAGGGACATCTCCGGATTTTCTGATCCGTATTTATACGGCAAATACAGGTCAACGATATACACACATTTTTATGGGTCGACAGCAGAAAAAAGGCATTCTCATGAGAACCTCAGGTGCACCAGAATGAATATCAATACCTATTGTTCCATATCAGGTCCCATCTCGAGATCTATCTTTGCAATCGCAAAACAATATTGTTGAACCGTTGGTCGCGGCGTCGACAGGTGAATTGGGACACGGCCTTGGGCAACATCGAGAAGACCTTCGGAGGACCCCAGATCAAGCAGCGCTGAGCGGTTGAGCGGATCACCCGGTAGTGTGAGGACAACATAGACACCAACTGTTTTGGAGTAAGATGAGGGTTGGACGAGAAAGGATTATACACGATCTCAACGTTGTCTTTGGCTGGGTGTCCATGTTAGTGGAAGGCCGGGTATCTTTTTCCGTGTAAAAAATAGTTGCGTCAGAGCCTGTGACGCTGCGCAAGAAAAGGAACCCAAAACTGGGGCTGGGTGTCAAGTTTTTACAGCTAATGGAGAAAGAACGATATGTTTACTACTGAAGTTCTTTGGTTTCGGTAAGGAGATGCAATGAACATAATGTTTATGTTTTTTTAATGGCCCATTCCAGCAGGGGTACCAAAAAGAGGCGTTCACGAACCACAACCAGGTGACTAGATGATATGAACATCTTTTTGGCTTTTGATGATCTTGAGTGTTTTTGGTAGGTTTTGTTGTTTGCTCTGCCTTTTCTGTCAGATTTTTGGCTCCATCCCCTCCACAGCACGGCCGGGCTGTTCCACAACTGCGACTATCCATGGCACGCGCTTCGAATCTCCTCGTCTCGGCCGTGCTCTTCGCCGGGGCCTTCACTGTGTCCCGCTGGGCGTTCGTCGCGCCCAATGTGAACATCCAAGGGTTGCGACAGAGCTCTACGGCCTTGGCAGCCCGTGGTGGTGGGGAGTACGACATCAGTGATGCGGACATCCAGAACTTCTACAACTCACTGTTGACTCTTGGTTGATGTACTTGTACCATCTTGAATCTTGATCCATCTTGTACCGTTCTTTGGATGTTCAATTCCTTGGAAGCTCTAGGATCCATGTCCCTCTCCCCATGTTATGCAGGTTCAGCCTTCACTTCACATACAAGTCATCAAGGGACCTATATAAGTTGTCTAGTTTAGTGATAACAATCCCTACCGAAATAGATCTAGAGGAAGGGCTTGTGAGATATCTATTGGCGTCCAATCCCCACCAATGGCCAAGGTAGAGGGGGAGAAGACGGAGAAGGTAGCTTCACCAGCTCGTCCAAGTCAACCGTCGGTCGAATCGGCCCCTCCGAACCTTAAGGGAAAAGCCAATCTATAGACCCCTGGGACTGGGACTTCCAGTCAACCATTTTCAAAACGGTCTTTTTGGTGATCCGAAAAAGAATGTCCTTTTTGGGGTGGTATCAAAAATATTCTTTGGACTTCTAGGGTAGATGTATTAAACGCTTCTTCTTAAAGTACCAGCATTGTCCAAAACCTCTCAGCAACTGGCGTGAAGGTAAGTATTGATAGCTTTTTGCCCGACACACGACTCTCCGTTGCGTAAGCGCGGGCCGAGCCAAGAGCAGAATTGCATTGCAACGGGTTGGATTGAATTGGCCAAGAAATCATCGTGAAGAAGGTTGGGTAGTCGGGGTAGGCTGCTGCTGTAAAAGGACTTCACATTTACTTTGGGGTGTTGATTGAAGTTCTACAAAGGTGCTTCTCAATCAGGGTCACCAGAAAATTCTGTCAGTGACTCTGTTTTCCATCATCCAGAAGATATACAGGGCATCTATTTGGCATGTGCCCAACAGATCCTACCACATGAGTAGTTGGACTCCCGGTCCCTTGCGCCATCTTGGGTCCCTTCCGCCCCCCAAACCTCCCAGTGGAGCATGGCAGTGGATCCCTACAAGGGCCGGTATGTTCGACCTCTCTCTGCAAAGCTTGTGCCTGACCTCTGATGCCCTGAACACCAGAAATGCCATGGCTTTCTTCCATTCACAGTCGCCTGTGTCGGAATGTCAGCAGAGTCGCGTGGCTTAAACACTGAGGACTGGCGCTGGTGGTGACCCTCCCAAGGGCACCGTGCTCTCGGAGTTGGTGGTGAAGTTCTTCCACGGTGACTTCACACCGCAGGGCTTCAAGCGCTACAGCGGCCTCTGGAGCGGGGTGACGTGTGGGTGGAACTGCGGTTGAAGCACGAGTGCGCTGCGCACACGTTGGGTTGCACTTTAGGTTGTGAGACCTCATGGGACGCTATAGTTGGAGATATATCATGGGTGTTGGGATGCAGTTGACTAAACTTTTGTTGACCTTTGTAGGTTGCAGTGACTGTGCGTGTTGGATAAGAGAGAGGAAGTCCTAGATGACTGACAAGTCTTGTGGAGTAGCAGAATCTTGCCAGTCGGTGCCAGTGCGGTGACAGAGTTGGATTTGCAAAGTTAGAACGTTGCACTGCCACCACTCTCGTTGCAGTTTTGAGTCCTTTTCTCAAGGATGAGTCCATCAAGCCTATTGATCCAACTACTGACTACCTTTGCAGTCCAAACATCTGCATAGAGGTCTTGTGGATCCCCCCCGTGGAACGTGGTTTAGCCAAGTGGCTTTGATAGGGTTCACTGGAACAGGACCACAGAATTACGCAAGCGTGAAACCTTTAAGGCAGACTCATCATGTGTAGAGGTGCCAGTAGATGAAGGACACCATCCAGTTGTTTCAATTGCTCAAACTGTAGGCTTCTAGACTCTAGACTAGTGGGCTTCCCTATATACACTATAACACTACAGAGTGGGCACCTCTTGGAAGGTCCAGGTATATAACATGTTGCTTAGTGGCTGACTGGGATCGAATGGCTAGGCCGTTAGAATCCAGTAGAGGCTTTTCTCCGTGGCAGGAAGGGCCCTCCTCCAGGGAACATCGGCAAGAAGGACGGGACTTCCGTCGGTGCTGCTCTTTTCAACGCATCAGTGTGCTGCCAAAATGAGATTTGAACAGTTCTTGTTCATGTTTTTCATTTTGGGAAAGCAAGTGGCCTGGCATGTTCTCGATATTGCAGATGGTGTTCAGGAATTCCCTCTCTAACGAGTATGGAATGAATTTGCTTTGATGTTGATGATGTTGTTTGATTTCTTTGTCGTATGGCATTTGGAGCCAATACGATCAACTCCACTTCCCAAGCGCCACGGCATCGGGGCGATGTTCGGAACGATGACCGGATGACTCGACCGATGGAGGACATCGCGGTGGGCGTGGCGAAGCTTAAGGAGCAGATGAGCAACCCCATGTTCCTGGCCTCAAAATGACCTACAGACGCCAGACGCCCGAAGCAGCAGAATGAACAAGAGGTTGGTTGTTTGAACATAGACTTCAAAGAGAGTGCTGGGAGCAGAAGAAGGCATGTTGTTTTCTATCAGTGTATGTATCCAATTGCAGAACCGGGGGCATACATGTTTGGGACTGAGCTGCCCTATGGACGTGGCATGACACGTCTATTTTTGAAATGAACAGCAAGAACTGCTGGTCTAGTTGAATGCTGGAATGTACCTGGCTAAGCATGGAATATTTGCTACTGGACTGACCATCATCGACCCTTTTCAACCACCCCACTGTTGATATTCCATCTATCCAACATGGAACGAAAGGGATATACGTCACTCGTCACCAGCATCGTCACCTACAGTCGCCTTTGAGCAGCACAAGGTTCGTGACCAAGGGCGGCGTGGGCTACGGCGTGGATGAGACTCAGAAGGCACGGTGGACGGAGACGCATGCGAAGACACAGCATACCCAGATGTCAAGAGTCAAGACAACAACCATATGTTGGACCTTGGGAAGAGATGTTTAACCGGCACTCCCCTTTTTCCAAATGCTATGCCCACAGATGTCAAGACAACAACCATGTGTTGGACCCCTGGAAGACCTTTGGAAGAGATGTTTAATGGTTGTGGGACTCTCCTTGAGTGGTGATTAGAACTGCTATGCGTCCGAGCACCCTGATCTTTCAGGTGGAGGACGATGGCAAGGGCTGGGTGTGGCTGGCGGCAGAGATGAGCCCAGGTGGCCTGGCCGTGGAGCTGTTCAAGTCGGTGCCATACGGGACACTTGGATGATGGCACTTCTGCTGGGCGGTGGGGTGGGGTGGCCTGTGGCTTGGCAAGCACAGCTTGCAGAGCTCCAAAAGCCTTTAGAGGAGGTGTCTCATCTATGAATGCTGGTGAAAATAAGGAGAAAGTTGTGGAGAAGATCCGAAAGACCAAAGTGATCCCCTTCGCATGTGGACAAACGATGCTTTTTCCGCTTGTCACCATCATAGAACATGCCACAGAACCACTGTCACTCCTTTTTGGGGGGTCCCGAGCTCACGGAGCGCTCGATCTGCGCTGCCCTTGTATCATCACCTTGCTAGGAAGCGCGCGATCCTGGTGGCGAAGCAATCCAACGTGGATGAGCTCTTCCAGAAGGCGAATCCCACGCAGTTCGACGGCGGGACGGTTGCAACGTTGGCCATCACGAGAAGGGGCCAAACGGGATAGCTCAACAAGCAGCTAGCTTAGCTGTGCAGATTTCGTGCCAGGCGCAGCAAATGGCAAACCTTGAAGTGCAGATTCGTGGCAAACACAGCGTTTTTTAGACCTCAAATGCAGATTTCGTGGCAGGTGCAACTTCAATTTGTGAACCTCGCTGTGCTTTTTTTGAAAGCGCAGCACTTTATGAACCTTGCTGCACACATTTTGGGGCAGAAAAAGCGCTTGGCAAATCTCGAAGCGCACATGTTTCCTGCGTGTGTGTGCTCCTTTATGTCGTGTGTGTCCGCTCTCACCTGTGTGCTCTCATATTTCTGCTCTCAGCACTGTGTTCTCTCTGCTCTCTTGTGTGGGGTCTCATTTGTGTGCTCTCATAGTATGTGTGCTGTCATATGTGTGTGTGTGTGCTCTCATGCGTTTGCTCACAAATGTCTGCTCTCATGTGTGTGCTCTCAGCTGTGTTCTTGGCTTTTATGTGTGCTCTCATGTTTTTGCTTTCATATTCGTGCTCTCTCATACCTGTGCTGAGATATGTGTGCGCTAATGTGTCTGCTCACATATGTGTGCTCTCAAAGTGGATGTCAATCTGATAACACAGATGCCCTTGGAATGGGCGCAGGGGGCCGGAGCCAGGCGGGCGTCTAACGAGCACACACACACACACCCGGGTGCAAATGTATCTGTGGTCTTATAATGACTCCAATATCACTTCGCTGTGGTTTGGTTCCATGGGATTCCATGGTGGTTCATGTACAATCACTGCCGCCCCTTTTTCTTCCTTTTTGGAACTGTTGAATATGCAGTCGAATCGGCCCCAGCTTTGCTTCAAACTAACTCTATTATTGATTCTATTTGTTTGCAACTAATCCAGCTTCACCTTGATCACAATTGATGCTGCACTACCAATTTGATTACAACTAACCACAGCTGAGAGGTCCAGATATCCTTGCTGAGACATTCGTTTCCTCAGCGGGTTTTCAAGATTTTTCAAGTGTATATATATATATATATATATGTGTGCGTGTGTGTTCTGAAATGTGTGTTCTATTAAGCGGATTCGCAGATTCGCCTTTGTTTTTTCTACGAACCGCACTGTTGGTCGTCTCTTTTTCTAAGAACAGCAGCCCCTGTGCAGATCTGCGCCATTGGATCGTCGCGGATTTGCCCGTCGTTTCACGAGCATCGGCAGGTGAATTGGGACACTGCCTTGGGCAACATCGAGAAGACCTTCGGAGGACCCCAGATCAAGCAGCGCTGAGCGGTTGAGCGGATCACCCGGTAGTGTCAGGACAACATGGACACCAACTGTTTTGGAGTAAGATGAGGGTTGGACGAGAAAGGATTATACACGATCTCAACGTTGTCTTTGGTTGGGTGTCCATGTTAGTGGAAGGCCGGGTATCTTTTTCCGTGTAAAAAATTGGATGTCATCACCTTGTGATGCTGCGAAAGAAAAGGAACACGAAGCTGGGGCTGGGTGTCAAGTTTCTGCAGCTAAGCCAGACACATGCAATATATTCACTGAAGTCAATTGGTTTCGGTAAGGAGATGCGATGAAGATAAGGATTTTTCTGGTCCATTCCAGCAGGGGTACCAAAAAGAGGTGTTCACTGTTCACCGACCGCAACCAGATGACTAGATGATATGAACATCCTTTCGGCTTTTGATGATCTTGAGTGTGTTTGGTAGGTTTTGTTGTTTACTCTGCCTTTTCTGTCAGATTTTTGGCTCCATCCCCTCCACAGCAGGGCCGTGCTGCTCCACAACTGCGACTATCCATGGCACGCGCTTCGAATCTCCTCGTCTCGGCCGTGCTCTTCGCCGGGGCCTTCACTGTGTCCCGCTGGGCGTTCGTCGCGCCCAATGTGAACACCCAAGGGTTGCGACAGAGCTCTACGGCCTTGGCAGCCCGTGGTGGTGGGGAGTATGACATCAGTGACGCAGACATCCAGAACTTCTACAACTCACTGTTGACTCTTGGGCTAGTGGTTGCATGTTCTTTCACAACCCTTAAGGCTTTAGGGTCCATGCACCTCTAAAGTGAAGATGTTTGGAGTACGAGCACAGAAGTTGCTCAATGATGGCAATCCCTTCCCCTGCATATAAACCCTGCTCTACAGACAGAAGTGCTTGTTTGGTGGTTTTCACTTATTCGCGGGATTTGTGAGATAACTAGGACTAACTAGGATTAGCTAGCAGCTAGGTGTAACATCACCACCAACAGCCAAGGCAGGTTTGCTAGCCAATGAATGATCCAGCATTCCTGGCTTAGCCTGATCCTGGCTTAGCCTGATGATTCAGTGTTTTTCCCTGGGGCATTTCCAGCTTCCTTAGGCAAATCCCGCATTGTATACCATTTGAGGTACTGTATATATTTGTGTAAATGGATTCCATCAATCAGGGTCACCAGAAAGTTCAACAGTGTCACTGTTTTCCATCATCCAAGATAGTGGATCCATTTGGCATGTACCCAATCTCCAGATCCGCCTTTCCACCACACCGCGGCAGTGGATGGTTTTCATTCACAAGCCTCTCCTTTCCATCATCCAAGATAGTGGATTTGTTTGGCATGCGCCCAACAGATCCTGCCACATTTACGTATATAGTTGGAGTCCCCAGATGGTCATCCCAGACATTCCGACCAACCAAACCTCCGACTGGTTTGAAGTGGATTCCTACACGGGCTGGTATTTTTGACCTCTCCCCCTGGAAAGCTTATGCCTGACCTACGATGCCCCAAACACCAAACGTCAAAGGTTGGCACTGGATGCTTGTCGGTATGCTGCCCAAAACACCAGAAGTGCCGTGGTATTGCTTCTCTCAAGTGGTGAACTCTCAAGTGGTGAAGGTTTTCTTCCATTCACAGCCAACTGTGCAACTGTGTCAGGATGTCAACTGAATCAATTGGCTTAAGCACTGAGGACTGGCGCTGGTGGTGACCCTCCCAAGGGCACCGTGCTCTCGGAGTTGGTGGTGAAGTTCTTCCACGGTGACTTCACACCGCAGGGCTTCAAGCGCTACAGCGGCCTCTGGAGCGGGGTGACGTGTGGGTGGGACTGCGGTTGAAGCACGACTGCGCACACGTTGGGTTCCAATTTAGGTTGTGAGACCTCATAAGACCCTACAATTGGGGGTACATGGACGGTGGGATGCAGTAGGCCGGCCCGACCGTTTGTTTGACGTTTGTAGGGTTGCTGTAACTCTGTGTGTTGGATAAGTAGAGAGGAAATCCTCAATGAATGACGCGGCTTTGATTCCCGGCAAGGGCATTTCATTTTTTCAAGAATTTCCACCAACCCTATTTGGATCCCACTACCGACTCCCTTTCGCAGACTAAGACCAACGTGGTTCAAATCAGCAGACCAGAATCACGATGGTGTGAAATCTTTATACAGACTCACTGTGACTCACTCCTTGAAGGATCTTTGCAAAGTGGCTTTGCCAGAAGTGCGTCAAATGCAGTAGATCATGTGTAGAGAGGTGCCACTACATGAAGCTGTTTCAATGCTCAAACTGCAAACTTGTAGACTAGAGCTACCCAGGTTCCTGTGAAACCAGCACCTTTCAAGAGGTTACTTGGCTTGGGCTTGCCTACCCAACAGGGTGGGCACTTTTTGGAAGGTCCATTCAGGTACTGTATATAGTGTATAGTGGCTTACTGGGATCCATGGGCTAGGCATGGCTAGGCCATTAGAGTTCTTTCTCCGCAGGAAGGGCCCTCCTCCAGGGAACATCGGCAAGAAGGACGGGACGAACCGGTGCTCGGCGCTGCTCATTTCAACGCATCGGTGCGTTGCAGATGGTGTTCAGGAATTCCCCCTCCAACCAATAGCAGGGAATGAATTTGCCTCCATGTGATTTTTGTGGCTAAAACCACAAACCGAATCTGGTAGTAGCTAGCTACCGCATCCTGGGCCAATATATTCTGTACGGAGGAGCTTCCTCAGGCGGCAGTCTTGCTATGGGATTTTGTTTGGAATGCACTCGACAACTCGATGACTCTCACGCAGGACATCGCAGTGGGTGTGGCGAAGCTTAAGGAGCAGATGAGCAACCCCATGTTCCTGGCCTCAAGAAACCCTACAGACGCCAGACACCCGTTCTACAGAATGAACAAGAGGTTAATTTGAACATAGAACACAAAGAGAGTGTTGGGAGCAGAAGCAAGGCGTGTGTCTACTCCACGGGACGGAGCTGCCCTGCGGAGGTGGCATCACTCGTACACAAGCGTTTTGCGTTCGAGCAAGAACGGCAAGAACGGGCCGGTCGAGCTGAATAGCTGGGGAAAACACCTCACGAAGCGTGGGGAATACTTGCAATGAGCATGAATTATGAATTATGACCCCCCTTTTCACCTACCCCACTGCAGGTATTCCATGTACACATAGGATGGAACGAATGGATCGTCACTTGTTGGTGCGACTACGTGACCTCGCGGCACAAGGTTCGTGACCAAGGGCGGCGTGGGCTACGGCGTGGATGAGACTCAGAAGGCACGATGGACCGAGACACATGCGAAGACACACCAGATTCACATATACGACAACCATTTTCAGTGGATTCAGGCCACCTGCAAGACTTTTGGATGTTTGATTCCAGATGTGGCATGCCCAGATGTCACGTATTTGTTGGAGCTCTGGAAGATCTATGTTTCCGGAACTTGGAAAGCCTGTGCAGTTCATGAAATGTTTTGGAACCAAATTCAGGTCCTCCAAACGTGCGGCATGCCCACAAGACGACCACGGATCCAGACGACCACGGAAGACCGACCGCTCTGGAGCGCTCGAAGCCCCTTTTCCTCCATTTGTTCCATCTCCAAAACCAACATAACAATCAATGCAACATAGCACAGGGGTGAAGATGGCATGCCTCCGAGCATGCGCATGCTTGCGTGTTGCTCACCCTTGATCTCTCAGGTGGAGGATGATGGCAAGGGCTGGGTGTGGCTGGCGGCAGAGATGAGCCCAGGTGGCCTGGCAGTGGAGCTGTTCAAGTCGGTGCCATACGGGACACTTGGACGATGGCACTTCTGCTGGGCGGTGGGGGCGGCGGGGTGGCGGTTTGACTTGTCTGTGGTGTGGCAAGCTGAACTTGAACTGAAGTGATGTCCTTCGCATGGTTTAAGGATGAAAAAAGCAAAGTAGTTGCTTCTAGAATCTAGAACTCACTCCTTCCGCAGCCGAAATTGCCAGCGAGGAAGCGCGCGATCCTGGTGGCGAAGCAATCCAACGTCGATGAGCTCTTCCAGAAGGCAATGCAAGTGATGGACTTCCTTACGGATTGATGGAACGGGTGTGACATTGATGGTTACGAGAACGGCCAGAAAGGGTAGCTCATGGTAGCTCTATGTTTTTTTTGGTATATATATACACCAAACAAAGGCTTGGTAAGTGGTGGTTATCGTTCATGCAGCAGGGTTATGAACAACCTGGACGTGGCTCAAACACAGAAAAACGCCCCAACCCAAAGGGGATTGAAACCAGTCAAGGCACGTTGTAGCTTCCTATAGTATCGTTTAGAAGAGTGATGTTGGGCATGGGAGAGAACAAACATAGGTCATTCAAACATCCGAGTGAAGGACGGAGTTCGTTTCTGCAGATAGCAGAAAAAAGGCAGATAGAGAATGAGAACCTGAGGTGCACCAGTATTTTGGGATCACCTTGGAATGAACATCAATCCCCTATTCTATAACAGTACATCGAGATCTACCGCAAACACCTCCAGATCTTTGCAATCGCAGAACAAATTGTTGGACCGTTGAAGGTTGCTGCGGATGTGCTTGCGTGAGAGCGCGCGCGCGCGAAAAATCGCGGCGTCGACAGGTGAATTGGGATACGGCCTTGGGCAACATCGAGAAGACCTTCGGAGGACCCCAGATCAAGCAGCGCTGAGCGGTTGAGCGGATCACCCGGTAGTGTCAGGACAACATGGACACCAACTGTTTTGTAAGATGAGAGTGGGATGAGAAAAGATAACACCCACTGTATCCGATCTTAATGTTGTCTTGAGCTGGGTGTCCATGTTAGTGGAAGGCCGGGTATCTTTTTCCGTGTAAGAAATTGGATGTCATCACCTTGTGATGCTGCGCAAGAAAAGGAAAACGAAGCTGGGAGTGGGTGTCAAGCTTCTGCAGTTTCTTCAGCTAAAGAGAAGGGCAACATGTTTACTGAAGTCCTTTGATTTCGGTAACCAGACGCGATGAAAATCAATATTTCTGGCTCATTCCAGCTGGGGGCACCGAAGAGAAGTGTTCACCAGACTAGATGGTATGAACATCCTTAGGTTATTGAAAGTTTTTGATGATTTGGGGTGTTTTTGGTAGGTTTTGTTGTGTACTCATCCTTTTCTCTGTCAGATTTTTGGCTCCAGCCCCTCCGCAGCACAGCCGTGCTGTTCCGCAACTGCGACTATCCATGGCGCGTGCTTCGAATCTCCTCGTCTCGGCCGTGCTCTTCGCCGGGGCCTTCACTGTGTCCCGCTGGGCGTTCGTCGCGCCCAATGTGAACACCCAAGGGTTGCGACAGAGCTCTACGGCCTTGGCAGCCCGTGGTGGTGGGGAGTATGACATCAGTGATGCGGACATCCAGACAGAACTTCTACAACTCACTGTTGACTCTTGGTCGATGTACTTGTACCATCTTAGATCCATCTTGTACCGTTCTTGGATGTTCAATTCCTTGGAAGCTCTAGGATCCATGTCCCTCTCCCCATGTTATGCAGTTTCAGCCTTCACAAATACAAGTCATCAAGGGACCGAAGCGATCTAGACGAAGGGCTTGTCATCCAATCCCCAATGACCAAGGTAGGGGAAGGAGACAGCGTCAGGGTTCACCTACGCCAGAGTCAGGGTTCACCAGCTTGTCCAAGGACCCCATAGCCGTTTGACCCGACGCTCGGCTCTCCGTTGCGTAAGCACAGGCCGAGCCAAGAACAGAATTGCCACAGGTTGGATGGAATTGGCCAAGAAACCAGGGTGAAAAAGGTTGGGTAGCCGTGGTAGCCTGCTGTTGTAAAAGGACTTGACATTTACTTTGAGGTGTTGATTGAACTTTGGGCACAGGTATATAATTAGTATTCAATTAAAGTTAAATTGCTTAACAAATAATCATTTGTGTTTAATCAATATATACAGTTGTAATTGGTGTGAAACTAAATGCAACTTTTGGGGTTTCAATTATATCTAAATTGATTTCAATTCATTTGCATATACTTTCAAGCTGATGCTTTATTACATAGAATTTAGTATATATGTGAAATTAATCTGAACTTTCCTTTAGGCACTGTTATTATTAGTATTTTTTTAAAAGCCAGTTCTTTTGCCCTTAAAACTTAAACATAGTTTAATTAGCTTACTTTTTCAATTTTGATTTAACATAGCACACACATATTCCATATGTTTTAACTTGTTAAAAAGCATGTCAATATATTTGGTTCATTCGCATTTAGTTCATCTATGTTACCTTTAATTTGGGTTCAATTATTTTGTATTTTGGCATTGATGTTTAACTATATAACTGCAACTTGCTTGATTGCTGAAGTTTATATTCAGTTTGTTTGGACACAGTCTTAGTATAGTTTCATTGATTTTGACTTAATTCCCCAAACAGTGTGGACACACTGCGGGTTCTTACGGTAATAGTTAAGCACCGGGCTTAGATCGAGTGGGCGGCGCGGGCGTGACCGGTTTTATCACAGGCAGCTTCTGCCTTCTCACTAGCGAATCATTCGGGCGATGAAGAGCTGCCCTCAATGGAGACTTTCACAAACCCCACTTACAGTGCAGGCAAAGCAAGCAACAGGGAAGTATTTAGGCCAAGTAGCGCTGGCCACTGTAGTCACCTCCTGCACTGTAGTCACCTCCTGGCAGAAGGACTCTGTTTGTGGTTTCCAGTGGAAGATGATTTTTGCCAAGAGGTCATGTTCCAGGATCTTCACGGTCAGGTCCCATCGAGACCTCCAAAGTTCTAAAGCCAACGTGCTTTTTGAACCCTTGGACTGATCTCAACCCTGCATCAGATTTGTTTGGCTTCATCCAGGAAGACCAGCCTCGTGAGGTCATGGCAGCCTTTAGGTCCTTATGACCTTCTACAAAAGCGTTCATGAGCGTTGACCTTCTAATCTTCCATACGGCAGCTGAGCCACAAAGCTCACAAAGCAATAGCTGAATCAGTTATGCAAAGATGTGCACAGCAAAAGAAAAGCAGTGCTTGCAGGGTCTGAGGGAGCAAGTGCGCACCTGAGGTTGAGTTGTCCAACGCCGAAGACCCTGCTGGACGCCGCAGGTCATTAATTACATTTATATAACTATATTTTTTCCAGGCCATGGTCTTTCTGCTGCCCTCTCAGTTGTTCTTCGTTTTCGTTTTCATATGAGCATATGGGCTGCCTTTGGTTGTTGCTCGTGTAGTACGTTTGCACATCTCCCTCAAATCTATCGCCACATCCCTGAGGGCAGCGCCATGGAGCGCTGATAGGGTGCAGTTTTTCCCTGTTCATCCTATGACATCTAACCTCAGCCTGGGAGCACTGAATGTTGCCGCAAGGAGCCAGAGAGGGACGGGCGGCTGTTTAAAGTCCGACTCCCCTTCCAGGCGCTCTCCCGAGTTTGTGGGCGTGTTCGCTGTCATGTAACCAGATCTTAAGCTATACTGTCAGCAGATGACATGGGTGACATGGGTCTGGAATATGGGTGAAAGTAATCAAAAACAGATTGCATAGGTTGGTGGGGGTTCACACTTAATCCACATTAACTTTGTCATTGGTCTCATACAAGCAAGAAACGCTTTCATGGTAGACACCCTTTTTCTACCAACTTTCCCACTAGCATCTTCCTGACTGCATTGTCATGCGCTAATGCGAAGTTATGTGCGTACCACAAAACAGATGACATAGGACATTCTAAATGTTTCTATTGTTCACAGTGTGGAATGCTCTGTCCACACGCCCCATGACATGGGCAATTCTCAAAGTTTCCAATGTTCACAGTGTGGCATGTTCTGTCCCAGATGACATGGGTTTGATTTTTCCCGGTAGGATAGTTTTTGGAGTCGTCATGTCACTTGCCTAAAGTATAAGGTTCCCACTTCCAGCAGGATCCAATGAGGCCCACCATGGACCTGCAGCGGTAATCTTCACACCACGCTGACAGGGACACTGCCTTTGGCTGACTGAACACGGCAACTCAGGGACGCTGACAGTGTGGCGGCTGGGGGTGAAGCTTCTGTTAAGAACCGGCGACAACCCACAACCACCAACGTTGTGAAGATGAACCAGGTCTCCAAAAGACCTTTGTCCTTTTTGTAAAGTAGGGAATAAGACGTCCCAAACAACAGGAACTTCGACAAAACTCGTTGCCACTGTCATTCACTTGCTGCGTTGACACCAGTCTGACAGCTTCTCGAGACAACGCGTCACCAACATGCTCATTCCCAAGGCTTCCATGATATCGATTCAGTACAGGATCTTCACAACAGGTGCATATGTGTTCTTTGTTTGGCTCTCAAGATCATGTCCCAAAATACGTTCAATGATACAGCGCATAAATTTTCCTTTTCTTCACCCCCATGGACCATCAGAAGGAGAGTAGCTTTGATCTCTGACCTGTCCTTCTTGTTGGGTCCACCATTGGCATCAAGGGGACTTGAAGTTCCATCACCAAACTGGTAGCCTCACCCGCTCCTACTTCAACATAGGCACCAAGAGCAATCATGCGACTTTGAGAACACCAGTGACAATCCACCATGGCTTAGCTTCAACGCGAGCTAGGCAACACAATGGGAACAACTGCTGAGGAGCCGTCAAGCTGGTGTGAGGCAGAGTTGCCACCAGACCCGGCAGGCTGGATTCTTTGCCATCGTGCGGTGTGTCTTTTCGGCTCGTTTTCAGTCGCGCCACGGTTTTTCCGTTTCCGGATGTCCATTCACCACCCCGACTGGGGAATCCAGGGTCGCTGCGGTTTCTCGGTGATACAATCAGAATGGGACTTGGAGACACTGGAGTCTGTGATGTCCCAGTTTCTTAGGGTGAAAGCTATGTTGCAAAAAATTCAAACGGGTCAATTTAAACAGGACTCCTTTTTGTGCGACATCCAAGAAGCAGACGACCCTGCAGAGGATGGTGCAACTAGTCTTCAGGCCACCCTAAAAGGGTATAATTTCCTGGGTCCAATTCTACCACCCTGGCCTGGCCACCCCAAAAAGCGGCCGATCTCAGGGGGCGCTCTTCTTGCCTTGCCTGCAGGACATTTTCAATTTTCACTCTCACTCACCCTGATTCACCCTCACTCACACTCTCACTCACTCTCACCACACTCCCACTCACTCTCACACTCACTCTCACGCACTCTCACTCCCACTCCCACTCACTCTCTCCCTTTCACTCTCACTCTATCTCTCTCTCTCTCACTCTCCGTCATTCACTCTCATTCTCATTCTCGCCCTCACTCTGACTTTCACTCAAAGTTACCAAAACTGCAGCGCCCAGGCCTCAGCCACTTTGGAGACAAAGGGCTGTGTGCAGTTTTGGGACCCACAATACCATAATTTCATGACTGCAAAGCCCATAACTAAATGCCGTTGTTTTGCTTGAATCTGTCTGTAATTGGTTTGATTCTGTTTTTGTTTAGTTTAAGTATTCGTAAAAAAAGCTAGTCTGTTTTCTGAAGTACATTCATGTGTTTGAGTCGTAATGACGTGCTTTATATAGTTTGTTCTAATTTGATCTCAAAAAGTTTTAATATATTTTTACTGGAATTTTAATTTGAGTGCTGTTCCTTAGCCCCAAGATTTACATTTATTGAAAAAGTAAAATCTTTTAAGCAAATGTCTAACTAGGTTTGGTGTATAGACACGCTCACTCCCAGAGATCCAGAAAATATTTTGGAATGAACGCTTTAATAGCAAGGTTTTGTTATATAGAAGTGACCATTCCGTGAGATCCAGAAGAAAGCCGCAAAATGAAATTAGGGTTTAGGGTTTGCAGAATAGCCTTTGAATGAAATACAATGTTTTTGAGCACAAAATAGAGGCATAATATACACCTATGTTTTATGATCTTTTCAGTGTTTCTAAAACATGTTAGGTTACTTGTACATAGTTTTCATTTTTGAATTGATTGTAACGTTTCTAAAAGAGAGTATTTTAATTTGTGTTCCATTAAGTAAAGCGTTTTTTGTAATTGTCTTTGTTTTTACAGAAGCCAATTTAAATATACTTTTGAAATAAACCGCATTTGTTTAAAATTAACTAACCGGCAGCTGCTTGTTTTGTTTTCTTCCGTTAAAAAAGACCCTCGCCAAAATGTTAGTATGTTCTCAAATAGACTTTGTATACCTTCCGTTCAGTTTCAATTAGATGTATTGCTTGTATTTGTTTTTATGTTCATTTTGCTTTTTAGCAAATTTAACATAATGTTATATAGATCCTACAAAGGTGCTTCCCGATCAGGGTCACCAGAAAGTTCTGTCAGTGACTCTAGTTTCCATCATCCAAGATAGTGGATCTGTTTGGCATGTGCCCAACAGATCCTACCACATTTACGTGTATATATATATATATACAAATATACAGTTGGACTCCCCATGTCTGGTCATCCCAGGTCCCTTCCGCCCACCTTTGCACCGCTCCGCTCCGCAGAAAATCCGAACTCTGCGGAGCGGTCTGCAGTGGATAGATGGGCGTGGGCTGAGTATGTTGGACCTTTCTGAATGCGCTTGGATGCACAAATGGTCCAACCGGTTTGAAGTGGATCCCTGCAAGGGCTGGTATTTTCCACCTCTTGTTGGAAAGCGTTTGCCTGACCTATGCCGCCCCAAACACCATCAAACCTCCAAGGTTGGCAATGGATGCCTGTCGGTATGATGCCCAAAACACCAGAAGTGCCGTGGTATTGCTTCTCTCAAGTGGTGCGGGCTTTCTTCCATTCACAGCCAACTGTGTCACGTGGCTTAAACACTGAGG